>NNCF01127244.1:58743-96727 GCA_002313205.1 Laupala kohalensis | reverse complement strand
GCTTTATAATTTGTTGTTTTTATTTATGTAGTATATTTATATTATTGTTTCTTCCTAACCCGTGCAAAGCCGGGTATTCAGCTAGTCAACTATAAATTTCAGGCACACTTAACACACGATGCTTCTATTGTTAGGAAATAAGGCTCGAAGATCACGTAAACGAGAAAGGACTGAGACTCCGGTTTCTAAATGGGGTCGGTCATTTTGGATACGTGCGATCACGTGTGCGCCGACCGACGCTGGCAGAGACACGAGGGCTGCATGCTGCCGGTACGACTCCGTTTTGTTGTTTATAACAAATAAATTAAGATAATCAATGTCAGCTTCTTTATCTTTCCCCTCCAACCTTTTTTCTGTTTTTTCTTCGCAACAATGTTTCACAATTTCATTCCTAGGATCATTCTTCATTTCTAACCAGTATTTAAGCGCTCTTAATTTCAAAATTACATCTAGTGAATACTCTCCAAACTCCCATGTTACTCCGAAGTTGCTGTGCTTTTCGGAAGGCGGAGAACCTCTTTTTAAATATACATTCTGTAATGGATAAAAAATGGAGTTAGTGCTTTCCCAAATTTCGGCCCCTTATGCAGTCACAGGTATAACTAAGAAATTGAACATCATGCCTGTGAGTCTAGGTGATATTTCGGGTACTTGAATTGCAGATTTCCGTATTTCGTACAAAGCGAATATTCCCTTACCCTTTGCTATCTTTTTATGTCTATACCAGTTCAAGATCATAAATATATTAACTCCTAGGTTTTTTGTGGGGCTTTACGGCTCATCGCCATCAAAGGTCATTGGAGTCCTAAAAACTTGTACAGGTAGGGAAAATGCAGTTACACACTATGGAGAGCCAACATGACTCTCCCCGCGTGTGGGACTCACCAAATGACTCAACCATACCCATTAAAAACCCTCCTGAATTACAACATACCAAAACACATCTCAAAACATACATCAAAACATTGAGGGGGGGACAAAAATGAGGAAAATGAAAGATACCCAAGCCCTAATAGCGTCGGGATCGAAAAGAACAAGAGGTTACCAAGGGAGGTCAGGAAAGAGAAAGGAAGGAGCCTTGCATAAGTGGAAGTAATGCCAGTCAGCTCGGGGCCCCGTGTTTGCTAAACACGTACTTACTAGATGTAAGTCCCCTGGGAGATTTAACTCCTAGGTAAGTGTATTCTTTCACAATATCATTTGTCTTTTATTTGAACGTCCATCCTTTATTTTTGCTAAAAACCCAACTATTTTTAAAACCCATAATTTTCGTCTTGTTTGTATTTATTTTTAATTTCGATTATCACAAAATTCTTCTTAACTTTTTGGTCCCACCTATAGCCCCGGAATCGATTTGGAAAAATTTACTAGGACGTCTGCAAAAAGTAATCCTGGTATCGTTATCCCTGAGATTTCTAAGACTGGTGCATCTATATTGTCTCTAAGTAGATACTCCGTTAAATCGCCAATGAACAGAACGAAGAGCAACGGTGAGAGGACTCATCCCTGTTTCTCTCCAATATTCACAGAAAAAAAGTCACTAACAAAATTTTCGACAAGTCTAACACTTGCCTTATCCGCATTGTATATTGCTCGCAATGCATTGATAAACTTTTGTGAAATACCCTTTTCCCCCAGTTTCTCCCAAAGTTGAACCCTGTCGACAGTGTCAAATGCTTTTTGGAAGTCTACTAACGCGCAATATTACTTTCCCCTCTTGATTGACGTCGCTTTCTTCGCGAGTGAATTTAATACTAAATGTTATCAATAGTGCTGTATTTGCTTCTAAATCCCGCCTAAAGTGAGGATAGCTTGCTATGCGTTTCTACCCAGAGTGTGAACCGGTTTTGCAATATTTTACAGAACACCTTACCCACAACACCGAGAAGAGGTATTCCTCTGTAACTATTTGGATCATTTATGCTCCTTTTATGTTTATATACTAGCTGAATCACGACTCTGTTCCAACTGTCCGGAAAAGTTCCCGTAGACAGCACACAGTTGAAAGTTTCTTTCTGATAAAATTGGAGTTAATCTTCGCTTATTACTTTTATGCATTCTGGAGGTAAACCATCCACCCCAACCGCTTTCACTCCCTTCAGGTCCGCAATTGATTTATAAATTTCATCTTCTGAGATTTGCCCATCTAGTTCCGGAATATATAATATCTCTGAATATCGAACTTGTTCTATATGCGGTGAATATTTTGAGAACATCGACGAGAAATGTCTTTCCCACTCTCCTACCTCTATAGCATTCTGTATTCTTTGATTTTGTCGGAGCATACGAATAGTTGACCAAGAGTCTTTGAAATATTTATTGTTTAAGATACCACGAATTTGGTTAGCTTCTGCTTCCTGCCAAGTTTTTCTCACATTTTAAATAGTTTTCTCACTATTATACAATTTTGACGACGTTCAGTACCTCCTAGCAGTTGAAACGTTTCTAGCGCCTGTCTGGCTCGGAATTTAGCCTCCCCGCACGCTGCTGAAAACCAACTAGGTCCTTTATTATTACGTAATTTTCCTATATATGATCTCAATTCCCTTCTTGCTCCCCTGAGAGTATTTTCTATATAACTCGCGGCGCTATTTATATCTCCTAATTGTAATTTTTTTCGAACACCAGAGTGCAATTTTCTTACATTTCTTTTAAAGTTTCCTATAAAATTAATTTTCTTTTCATCTGACCACTTAATAATTGATAGCCTTCTTGAGTTCCCTGTAAACAATTGTTCTTCCTCGCGTATTTTAAGATTTATTTGTATCCCGACTGCCATATGGCATGAATCAATTGTAGGTTCGACCCAAAAGTTTTTGAGAAATGTTAAAATATTTTTTGTAACTAGGGTATAATCAATAACACTTTCTCCATTTTTGTTTATGAACGTAATGTTACCTACTTTGTCTGAACCATGTCACCCATTTAGAATGTCTAAATTTTGTTCGTATCAAAAATCTAAGTTCCTTTCCATCGCCATTGCAGTGTTTATCTTTACTATTTCTTAAGATTCGATTCCAAGTTTTTGTCGTTCGTATGGTCATTTAGAAATGAGCCCGGATATTCTTCCCCGATTTGCGCATTAAAATCGCCCATTATTATAAATTCAACAGGTGAATATTTTATCGAATAATTATTAATAATTGTGCTTAACTTGTCCAAGAAATTATTACTATAGTATTTGGATTCCCGTGAATAAGAATAAAAGTAATGCCTACACCGTTGTGACGAGTGTCTCTAATTTTCACAGCAATTGCACCATCTGATTTTGTATGTAGTTCTTCATAACTGTAAATCTTCGAATATTTGCAAAGAACCGCAACCCCTCCTGGATACCTACCCCTCTTACCTTTTCCCTCGAGACTCTTAGAAAATATCGTATTGATTTCAAATGTTTCCCCCTTTCTACTCCAAGTTTCAACAAGACCCAAGATGGTAAACTTTTCCAGAAATGTCAGAAAATTTCCTTGTCTAGCCTGTCTACGAATTCCTTCAACATTCCAACATCCTATTAGAAGCTCTTCATGCTTGTATCCCTAGCGCTTTGTCACCGCTCTACCTGTTTTCAACACCTTCGCCGCACTTCGAGCAGGGACACATGTTGCCGATCTCAAAGCGCGAGTTGGGTCCGTCGGGCTGCTGAAGCAGTGTACGGGAAGGGGGAGGGTGACTGACCCCTCCCTTCGTCGCGCCTTTCTGGGGGTGAAAGGCTGGCGCTGTGGTGGAGAGGCGCGCGCTGGATTTCGCACCCCCCGGTGGTGGTGGTGCTGGTCAAGGAGGAAGTCGTTGCCTTCGATGTTACCTGCACGGTGGACGCCGCAGCGGTAGTGGAGGCGACGCTAGAGTAGCTCGTCCGAAGGTGAACCCTCTCGTTTGCGTCAGGTGCAGGATTGCACTGCTGGTGGCGGCGGTGAGGTTGACTTCTGATGCTGGCGAAGCGGTGCGTGGAGGGGTGGCCGCACCACGTGGTTTAGGAGCCCTGTTGCCCACCGACGCAAGAAGCTCTGCCAACCCGTAGCGGCGCCCATCGATAACTAGCTTGTCAAATCTTAATGCGGCCCTATGGCCACTTTCCCTCGCTTCCTGTAGAAAAGGAACGAGCTCTCTGCGAGTCTGCCTCACCCCCACGGAGAAGTCCTCCCACGTACGAGTCGCGCTCATCTGCGTCGCGCGGATACTTAGCTGCGGCTTGTAGTAGCTCTTCTCTCTTCTTAAATGAAGAAAACTTGACCACTAAAGGTCGCCGCCCTCTTCTTCTTCCTGTTCTGTGTGTCCTATCGATGTCACGGTGCGACAGCTCCACATCAAGCTTGGCTGCGAAGTTTCGCACCAGACGTTCAGAATCGGCCCACGACTCTCCCTCAAGTTCCTCCACACCGAAAACGTTGTTGCGTCGAGACTGGTTCTCAAGGTAGTAGACTTTTCGAGATAGAAAACTATTCTCTGTCTCTAAAGACTCCACTCGAGACTCCCTATCCTCTGTTGGAAACATTTCATTTCCTCCATGAGAGCAGGAAGTTCCGCCAGTCTTTCCAACATAACCCGGTGTTCGCGGAGTATCTCGAGAATAATATACTCTGACGGCCCTGGGTTCTGTTCCACACCACCTATCACCAAAAGAACGGCGACGACACACAACAAATACGCAGCGGTGCATAAATCAGCGACTGGACCGTGGCCCCCGAGACCAGGGGCCTGCAGCTCAACGGCCAATGGCTTCGCGCCGTTGCATAATAGACATAATGACTATAAAAATACGTTCAAACAAGAAAATAAAATAATAATATTAAAGTAATAATAAAAAAATAAATGCGTCCGTAAGCTTTTTCCCTTTGCTAAACGGACTGCAGACTCTACGGCCAGGTAAACGGCTTACGGGAGCGACCTCCAAATACATCCTCTCTCTCCAGCGTCTCGCGAGCAACTCTCTAGAACTATGTAATGTAACAATGAAAGGGTGCAGGAAACAACTCTTAATGCAGGGATCTCGTGATAGTTATGTTAGTTGTCGAAAATATTTGTAAGTATTATAAGTAAGAAAAGAAGTTATATTAATATTAGAAAATTAGTGTATTATCTAATTTTATAATTGTAAATGTGTAAGAAAATTTTTGGAATGTAAAGGTAAGGTATATATTACTTTTCATTAGTTATATGATGTTAAGCTTTCATAAAAAATTTGTGATGCAATTGCAAGGCAATATTTTAGGAGTATAAGAAGGCATGCACGATATAATGCGTGTGAGAGATGTAAACAACCTGGGAAATATGAATTTAACAGAAAGTATTCTGCTAATTCTGTTCATGAACCTCAGCCAGCATAAAGATTTGAGAATATAATAAGTTAAGCTCTTGGTGTCATCTAGAAGTTGTTAGGAAGCATTATAATATTATCCCTAATACATCGTCAAAATATGATGTAAAGAACCTGTCACACGAAATCAATCATGCAAAAGTACCACATATCACATACAATAACGTTGTTTCTCACCCCTATTAAAAATTACATTTTAAGTAAATGATAACATACATGCATTCCATAAAACTTCCACATTAAAAGTTTGAATCACGAAGTAACTGACATCAATTACCATAAAATTTAATCTGGTAATTTTTGTAAAAATCATTGTAAGTGTTAGTTCTTATATATATAAATATAACAATGATACTGTTATGTATGGAATAACAAATTAATCAGTATGTTTTATTTTTAAGTTATAACAATGATTTATTAATGAATATTGCAATACAAGAGTTATCCAGAAATATAGCCAGTCCGTCGTTGAATATAGTCTTCCTTCTTCCGCCGAAATCCAGTAGAGTTGCCGTTGAATTGTCATTCGTGCCGATATTCCTCGTAATGTTGGCCCAGTATCCAGTGGCGTAGTATTCCGGTGCAGAGCGGTGCTTCGTCGTTGTGGTGGCGGCGGCGCAGTAGCAGATGCGTCGATTCCGACTCTCAATCTCCGTCTGCCAGTTGCCGCTTCGTGATAGGGATGGGCAAACAATATCGATTTACCAAAATATTTATCGTCGATATTTTATTTTTCGATGTATTAAATTGTATATATTCAATTTTAAGTATCTTGCGTGTATCCGAACTTGTTAAGAAACGTTTATCGTGAACTGATTTGTACAGACAACTCTAAGAACGAGTGACTGTATGCACAGTGGGTGAGCATGAAATATAGCATTTAAACTTTTACATAAATATGTATACTCTATTATGTTAGTGATGTGTTAACAGCAGGCCACGCATGAGCAGAAATCGGCGGCACATTTGAGGTTTCAGAGCGATATCTGCGTAGAAAATTCGTACGTGCGAGATGAATGATGTTGGTTAAAAGAGATGACTCGGGTGCAAAAATCTGACAGACAGATCGGATCCGCCGTTTTTTCCCGATTCGAAGCGATTCCTGGAAGAGATTTCTGTAAAACTCAGATCAGTCAGACAACTATCCTCCTACGATCTGTCTGGAATGTAGTAGTCTCGATGGCGATCAGAGATATAGCGTATCGACCATTGACTGGAACCTTCATTAGATGTAGCAAATAGTTACAACAAATATTGACATAGAGTGAACATGACATTAACGAAAATATTAACACGAAATATGTTTACTATACTATATACAATATATTATAGTAAAATATATATACTAAATATTCCACATAAAATATACAATAGCACTGAAATCAAGGTATCAGAAATATTTACAGACATATTTATAATTTTGGTAAAAACATTATTTACCAATATTGGAAATATCGGTCTATATATCAAAATATCGATATTTTTGTTTCGATACCATCGAGGTTTTGTAAGTATCGATACGATATATATCAATATTTTTTAACAACTTGCCCATCCCTAGCGTAGAATCTACAATAATCCTTTAGATCTCCATCAATACCTTACGATACATGATACCTTCACTAAACAACAGTATCCCTCTGATTAATTAAAAAGAAAATAAAAACCTCCTAGCTCAAAATGTATCTAAAGCCATTAACTCAGCATCTTGTCAGTCTCCTGCATTATGTACATTTTCCCCTGATATTGACAAAATTAACCCTCTTTTGTATCAAATCATAACTTCCAACTCCTCCACAAAATCTTTTCAACAAACCACCTCAATTGGTCTATAAACAACCCCCTTATTCCGATACCCTATAAGTAACCAATGTTATAAATTATTAAATAAAGAATTCAGCCACGACCCTTTGAGTTTCTCACCCAGTACAAAATGCTGTGAAAAACCTAGACGCAAGATATACAACATTATTGATCCATCTACGTCCCTTTACTAGCCCTGTCACCCAATTCGACAATCCTGTGAATGCAGCTCTAGGAATTTTATTTACCTTCTATGATGCACCATATGTAAAAGTTTCTACGTAGAAGAAAAACTACTACTCTCAACATCAGGATAAACAATCACAGACCTTCTTGTGATAAACCTATTTCATCTTTGCCTGTCCCCTCCCATGCTACATTACAGAGTAAAAAATTAACGAATGTTTTAAAGTCATGAATTTGGAAACTCTCCCCAAACATTCCCAATCCATAGATGTAAAAACACGTTAGTTAGGTTTCATCTCATTCCTATAGGAGCCTCTCTACCCATCCCGATTGAAGTAAAAACAGTAAATTCTTCAAAACTCAATTTGAAACTTCCTTCCTAATTTTCTTTCCTTCATTGCCTTCATCTAACGGTCGGTCAACGTAATCCGAAGGGAGAATTATTATCTATGTGGCTGAGGAAAGCTGGATACCGAAACTGTTCCGTTCAATTTGTGATTGATGTTTGTTTCTTTCTTTCTCTACTACTCGCTACTGTATTTTTTTAAAATACATAAACACATGTTTTAGGAATCTTACTGGGTGGTGAGGCATGGAAATGAAAAGAAAACGTAAACAAGTTTTTAGTTGGAAAAAGCAAATTTGCTAAACAACCGACTTTTTATTAACCAAGCACATGATACATACATCTTTATGATTAGTTCTGTAACAGAAAAAATGTATTAATTTTTTGGGTTATGTCACATCACATGTTTAAATCAAAATAAAAAGAAATAAGACATATCATACATTAAGAGAAATATTTTTAGCTGTACAACCATTGCTAAACTGCGTGTCCATCCGTCATTAGTTTTATTATATCGCACTACAATACATCATGAAAATGCATTGCATAACGTTTTCTTGTATGAGTCTCTTCAGTAATCCTCTGCAGGACATGTGTCATGAGAGGATCAGGTTGGACACTGAAACAAAAAGAGGATGGCGCTCGTACTCGTCTTGTCTCCCGCCCGCAGCATCAAAGGCGGACGTGTCCAGCTTACGGGGAGAGATGAAAGTGTCTTGTTTACGCATTTCACTTCGCTTGTCTTCATCATTGTCTTCCCTCTCGATGTCATAGGTAGGTGGAAAATTTTCAATAGGATATTCAAGTGCCCAGAGTGATTGTTGCAAGATGGCGATGGATTACATAGGTCACATTGTCGTTCGCATTTGTCATGGTCACGAGTGCAATGTAGTGTCACGAATAACGCCAACAGACTTGTATACGCATCAACCGCAATGCCGCTGATCTTGCGTGTTTGCATGCCTGATGGCGAGCATGCGATTAATGGCGTCTCTGGCAATACTCCCTACGGTAGCGTCAGTGTCTGCTCACGACGATGGTCCAAACATCTAACGGCTCTTGACATGCACTGTGAAAGCAATCTCACAGTACTCACCAAAAGCGTGTATCATCGAAACAGGAGAGCGCTTCCGCTGCTCGATAAATTATAGCGAATGCGATTTGAAAAGTGTACAATGTTTTATCGATTCACTTCACATCATGAAATGAACTAACCAAGTAATACTCGAAACGATAATTTTCGATAACAGATTTTTTAATGCCTTTAGCTGTACAGGAGGTATGTTGCGACAGCGTTTGTATGGCATGCGTTTTCACGCAAAGATCCACTAACTCTGCATGTAACTTCCGCATTCATCCGTAAACTCCAAAACTTTCTTATTACATGGAAGTTTCTTATTACTGTGTTCAAATGTAGATGCATCATAAAACGAAGAATAACGATTCGTGACGTCGACAGGATGTAGCTGTGTCATTATAGAGGGGTTTGACATCGGGAAAAATATGTTTCCTCAAACATAAGTTTCCCGAACTAAAGAGGAAATCATACATGTGAAACTTCGAAAGTTCCACAATTGAAAATGCTATATAAATAGGTTTCACCATATTCATTTCAATTTTTTGTAGCTCAATGGTCATGAGGTAACCTGCGACAAGTCGACTGCCCAGAAAACCGAGATCTGCAATCAGTTTCCGCACACTCCATCGTCCATCCCACGTATCGACGAGATAGATGCGTCCATGTTGACGCACATTTTCACAACTTTTTCCTTATATACTACTAACAATTTATTGTTGACTTCGAAAGAAGAGGATTCGCTCTTTCGCAACTCTGTATTCATGTTGAGGTAGGGAGAAACAAATTACTTTGACGGAAGGAGAGAATTCTGAGAATGCGGATGAGTTTATACCCCATTTATATCGCCAGTTATACATTCCGAATACGAATGACATAACGACGCTTGGGAAGAAGTGTGACCATGAGTTTGGGTTCACGATTTTTTTTCGCGGGGCGGTTTCTGCATCTCGGGACACAGCATCAATTCTCTGAGTCTGTCGTGAGTACTCTCGAGATCCATCTCCAACTTATATCTGCGATACTCATCCTCCACAACCGCATGCCATAAATTGAAGTTTTGGATGTCAGTGACCCATTGAAAGTCACCGCAAGGGGTGGGTTGCGACATGGCTTGTCCATAGAGATTGTGGTAGTCAATGCATCGAAGATATCACTCTTTCAAATAAAGTTTGTCAGCATCGTCCATAAAAGAACAAATTAAATGTCTGTGAGAAGTACCAACTCCAGTCCCATTATCTTCAACATGGCATCCCACAAGAGAGAGGTGCGATGAGATAATGTGTAGGATCGAGCTCGTTCACATTCAAGCAGAGGTTGATTCCAAAATGGCCGCGAGGAGGAGTACACGTATATTTAGATACAAATCCACCGACTCTGATAAATTTTGAATAGTGAACTCTCGCCATACGCGATGAGCAGGGGCACATTCGTGCTCGGAAATGTGTTTTGCCACAGAGACGACTAAGAAATACGGCGTCCTTGAGTTTTCATTCTGCTCTGGCATAGTCAAATGGAAAAACACTCAACCTACACGCTAAAGCAAAGAGAAAAGGAGAACGGACACTTTTCAAATTCTCTCGATTGAGACTGCGTGTCGAAATATAGAGTGAGCTGGCCATAAATGTAACAGAATCCAAAAAGCAAAACCATAAACACAACGCGGTTGCACGATTAAAATGATCCTCATCTTCGGGCGCGGATGTGTCACATCATCTTCATACTCAGCGGCAAGCGCTTTCAACGCATCTAACAATTGGTTCGTGACATCTCGTCCACGAAAGCTGATATAGCGATGACGTGAAGGAACAGACAATATTTAAACCGACTTCAAATAGTCGATACATTTTATAGGCATTACAACAAGGGGCATCGCGAGACAATTGACGAGTTGAAATAATTTCAGTGAATGCTTCAAAATCGATATACGCCCCGAAAGAAGTGCGTTGTTGCCTTGAGAAACTTTTAAATTTCGTGATAGCGTCTTCTCTTGATGTTAAAATGACACGTGCCGGCTCATCTGATTGACAATAGACTTTGTGAGTTCGAAATTTACCTGAGTCACGATGGAAATATTGTTAACTTTTTTCACAGACAAATTTTCTAGCATTATGTTTTGACAATTGTGATCCAAGCTGCCTAACATCTTCCACCCTACAACCCAGTGTGTCACAAAAATACATTCACAAGAACCTGCTTTTTGTCTCTCTCGCAACCTGCGGTGAATAGGGCCGACCACCCACTCTTTTCTGTATACGCTAATAGACATGGCACGAGGAGTCCGCATTTTGACGCTCAAAACGAGAAATATTGCGAACATTCATCGGAAAGGTGATATTCCTCAAATCCAAAGTACTCATGAGCTGTTCAAACTTGTCACGGTAATGATGCATTTGACGAAAATTATGAATATGAGGGCGGGTACCACAAATGAACGCAACCGCAATCGACCAAATGAAGCATTTATCGAGAGCGAAACTACACCATGTACACCGTAACAACATTGCCTCAGGTAACACAAAATCGGCACAAGAAATCGTATCCCGTGGGACTTCTATGAGTATACAAATTCAATGGTAGTACCGAGAACGCGGTGGTGGGAGAATTTAGAGGTAGGAAATTGTTTTTCCTCACAAGACGCATTTTAGAAGCAAAAGTCGTGGAAGCTGCTACATCGGTTGTTCGCGCAGGAAAATTTCTATATTTTCTTTATTCCTTTCGCTTACCCAGTGCTTCCAAAGAAATAGTACGCTTCTCATCCTGATTCCACCTTAAGAGCGAAGTTCAAAGTGGCTCTTCCTCATTCGTCCTTGAGGGGAATGTCCCGCACCTTCCTGCAGCAGCACTTGAGCAGCTTCTTTATGTCCTTTATTAAGTGCACAGTTTAGAGCAGTGATGCCTTCAGTGTTTTTAGCATTCACACAAGCACCATTCTGAAGAAGATACCTATAAGTATAAATGTTTTCACTTCAATCGAATTAACTCACACTAATAACGAAAGTTTTACGAATTTCAAGATATTTATTTACAGTTTTGATGAACTAATAAGAAAAAACGACAATATTATCAGGAAAAAATATTAAATTCTTTAACACAACCACTTTATTACTTCTCAGTAGAATAATACACCAATGTTAATCACGGAGGATGGTTGTGGTAGAAATTACAAGAGAAATAGATCAATTACTTACAAGTAATTCAAAAGAGGATGCATTCCAGCAATAGAATAATCATAACTTTTCAAATATTATGAAATTGTGAAGGAAAATAATATAATAATAATAATATTTATTTAGCATTTATAAAATAACATGATATTCCCCCTTAGGAGAGATTCATAGCAACCTACACTTGGTAGAGAGGGACATACCCCTACTGTACCCAAGAGCTAATAACCCCATAGTGGGAAAAAAAGAGAAGAGAAAAATAAAACTATACGAAAAGGATCCTTACATATTTTCCTTTAAAACTAATTATAAAAATAAAATATACTATCTAATAATTAAATTTGCTTCAGGCATTGAAAAAAAAATTCATTATGCTTTTGTTTGAAACTTTTAGTTCTTTCAATTCATTTGGTAATTTATTAAAATGTGATAGTTGTGAATATACAATTTTATGAACTACATTCTTTTTATACAAAGGCAGTGGTATTGACTTATTTCTAGTTTTACTTCTAGATTTAGAAAACTGTGTACTTAACGCTTGATAGTGGTGCATAACATATTTAGTTCTATACAATAGTTCAATATTTGGTATTTTATCAGATTTCAGCAAATTAATAAATTTCTGCTGTAGAGCATATAAATACTTTATGGTGGTGAGATAAGCACCACCCCAAATTATTAGTCCAAAATTTAATATACCATAAACATATCCATTAAATATTGTTTCAAGTACCTTAACTGGTAAATAGCTTAGTTTTTTACATATATACAAAAAGTATCTACATTCATTTATTAAATTTTAACAACCAACACTCAAGAAGAAGGTCAAAATATGAAAAGACAAATTTCTGCCTACATTTCGATGTTTAATACAATGTCTTCCTCAGGGCATCACCAACAAAAATACATAAAGGAAACAACAACAAAATTACAACAGAACAAGATCCACTCACTTCTCTTACACTCTACCATCCTGCTCATCCTCACTTCTAAATTGCTAAATTCTCCAACCTGCCCACAGCATTCACTCTACACAAGCACATGTTGGCTAATTTCTTAACTAACTTGTTCCACTCACTGAAGTTCCATTGTGTTTCTCTTCCGTACTTCATCAGTATATCTTCATAAAATCCCATGTATACTCCACTCCAGGATATAAAGTTTATTTATTAAGTTATTTATATGCAATTTCCAATTCAAGTTGCGGTTCAATATTACACCTAGATATTTGAAACTTTCTTTTCTCAAGATAAGTGAATCATTAATATTAATATATTAGGATCTTATCAGAATAACAGTCAAACATAAGAAAATTGTTTTGCGTGTATTAATAGTTAACTTATTACTAATAAATCACTCATTAATTTTAATCGAGTATTCATTAATTTTACTTTCTACTTCAGCCCATGTATTTTCAATACATAATACAGCTCTGCCACCCTTTTTGGTTTTTTAAATTACAGATTGTTTTATTAATTTCATCTGTATCAGAATCATCTGTATAAGGAAAATGGACTTTTTATTATGTTTATTGGGATCTGAAGTTACAGAATGAGAGACTTGTTGCTGTAGATTGTTAGCTAATTTTTTACCAATATTAATAAAAAAGTCACTCAATTCATAAGCCATAACAACTGGACAGAAGAAATATTACTTCTCATTTTACCTTAGGGTCATTCCATGTCAAGTGGACCAAATCTGGAAAAAAATGTTTGGTCACCATCTTCAATCTAATTGAAATTTTGTGTAGGTGTAGACTCATGCTTGAAACCATGTTATGCAAAATTTTACTTTCAGAAGTAGTATAGTTTGGGTGCCAGGGCTTTCTGAAGAAGGGTCACCTGTGCAAGTAAACCTAAATTTTTATGACTAAGCAAAAACAAACACAAGTTAAACTTTCCAAACAAAACAAATTGGTACTAAACACAGACCGGTGGTAATTTTAACATCATTTTTTGTTCCATTGTTGGTCATATACTGTTGATCAAGATCATAAAGATTCATATCGCTTAATTGAATTAATGGAATTTTCAAAGTAATTTTTCTTACCTTTAGAAAAGAGACACAAAGTTGAAACAAGGTGATTCTTGAAGTAAAACCTTTGCTCTATCCAGTGATAGTAAAAAGAACGCGATTGGAAAAAATGCATTTTTGCTACTTAGCCTTGAAAAGAGGCAAAATTGGCTGCGTAAAATTTTGATCTTGTGTTTGAGGGCACGTTTCTCCACAGCAAAGTAAGCTTGAAAGCTAATACTTTGGCATATTAAAGCCAGCAATGTGCTTGGTTAGTTCACCAAAGCGCAAGCTTTCTTGAGGCCTTGTTTCAAAGTTATGTTATTGCAAAAGTCTGCACTAAGTTGTCGCGACGGATTATTTTGCCCAATTTGACAGACAACAACAATTAAAATAAAACTTTTCTGACACTGGAACTGTACCCTTCATGTAAAGCACAAAAAGTTGTTCTAAGTTGCCAATTTTAAGATTTCTAGCTATTGCCATTCCACAACAGTATAACTTGAAAGTTGGCAATTTATTTGCGTGCGCGCGCATTTCACACAGGTGACCCTTTTTCAGAAGGCCCTGGCACCCAAGCTATACTACTTCTGAAAGTGAAATTTTGCATAACATGGTTTCAAGCATGAGTCTACACCTACACAAAATTTCAATTAGATTGAAGATGGTGACCAAACAATTTTTTTCAGATTTGGTTCACTTGACATGGAATGACCCCTTATCAATTTTACATTTCTCATTTTTTGTACCTAATTTATCATTGATATATGTCCACAATTTTTTTAGTATTTATACTACTTTTTTCTGCCTTGCTTATTTCATAGTTATTTTTGGCTGTTTTGATCACATTTTGCAAAATTCTACTATAAATCTTGTATTCAAGTTCAAGTGTATCAGACCCGTAACATATATGGGAGTAAACGTTTGCAAAATATACGCAACGGGAAATATGTGGACTAAATACGTTAACTAAGTTTCGGAATGCGTAACACAATTTGCTTAATTGGGAATTAAGATTGTCAACGTGACAATTCCATTTGAGATTGTCTTGAATATGGAGACCTAAGAATTTTGAATTCGCAACAGTTTTTAATTGTGTTCCGTTTAAAGAAAGTGAAACCTGGGGTAAAGATTTTGTGATACTATTGTGAAATGACATTGACACTGTTTTGTCAGTGTTGACAATGAGACGATTTGCCTGGAACCAAGTCGAAAGGTTAGACAAAACTTTTTGAGCGTTGGCGTGTGTACATAGTAAATTAGTGTCATCAGCAAAAAGAACCATTTTGCTATCTGATGTGGATGATGACATGTCGTTCACATACAATAAAAAGAGTATAGGACCGAGAATTGAACCTTGAGGTACTCCGCAAGTAAGTGGCTCTGTTTCTGAAAGACAACGCTGAAGTATTTTATTTTTAGTATAGGATATTTCGACTTGTTGATATCTATCTTTTAAATAAGAAGTTAGCCATTGATGTGGAAGTCCACGAATGCCTAAAGAATGCAATTTGGAAAGGAGAATTCCGTGATCGATGACATCGAATGCTTTGGATTAGTCAAGAAAAACACCCTGAAGATTTTTTCCACGGTCAAGAGCTGTGGTAACATCGTTTAAGAAAGAAAATATGGCGCTTGTAGTGAAAAAGGTTTTCCTAAAACCATGTTGATCGTCAGAGAGAATGTTAGTTTTTGATAAAAAATCTAGAAGACGCTTATAGAACAATTTTTCTAGGATTTTTGAGAAAGTGGGTAGTAGAGATATTGGTCGGTAATTTCCAATATTAAGTTTGTTTCCTTTCTTGTGTAAAGGTTTCATTTTAGCTCTCTTAAATATGTTAGGAAACACCCCTTCCGATAAAGAACTATTAAAATATTTATGAGTGGATTTAATATAGCATGGGACGAAAAATTAACAATAAACTCGGGTATATCCTCTATGCCTGTTGAAAATTTGTTTTTTTAATGAGCTGATGATTCTCATGACTTCACTTCCGAAACTAACGCCAGTTAACATAGAATGGGGTACGTGGGTGGATATAATTGGAGGACATTGATTTGGATATATTGAGTTCGTTATTTTACCAACTTCTGAGAAGTGAGAATTAAACAAATTTGCGATGTCCTGAGGATTTGTTACGATTTTGCCATCGTTTAGTAAAGAAACTTTTTCTTCGCGATTTTCAGAAGTTGACGTGTAATTTTTAACAATATTCCACGTGGCTTTCATCCGGTTGTTCGCTTTTAGTACCTGCCTGTCGTTTTCCATTACTTTAGCTTCATAGACTACTTTTCGAAGAATAGTCTTATATTTACGAAAATAATTATGGAATTCGGGTGGTTGGTTATAGAGTTTTGGAAGATAATATAAACGGCGTTTGTTTTTTGAAGAAATTCTTATCCCTTGGGTGATCCATCTATTGTATTTGTGTTAATTAACTTGCGTTTTATGGGAAAGCTAGAGTTGTAATGTTTTAGGAATATTGAATTTCTCGTCGGTGTTTTGGCAATTGTAAACATCTTACCATGTTTCTTCTCACAAAGAAACTATATATAGAATACTGGCGTCATCTAATTGCAGGAAAACAAAATAATGTTTACAGTGAATGAAAAGTCACTTTCTATAACAAAACTGATTTTGTAACGTAGGTTTGAAATCTGTAATAAACAGAAAAATTGCAAAACAAATGCCAAATTAGTTAAATCCGACAGTGTTTTACAATTTGTAACCCAGAGAAACGTGAAATGATTTCATGTAATTAAGGTTAACACTAGTGCATTTATTTTAAAATGTGAATCGAAAATAATAGGATTAACAATAATAATTTCAAAATATATAATGAAATAGAAAACAATAGAATGGGATGTACATTATTTTGAACAAGAAGGAAAGTGCAAGAGATTTTATTTTTTCTCCTCACTTATGAATTGCAGTGACAAGAAGCCAATAATACCTTAACACATCGATGCTGTTATTTTCAGCCGCAGCAGTCAATGGAGGATCAGAGTAGCCGTCGACTTTTGCTCCTCGTTTGAGCAGTATTTCTGCGCAGGAGACGCAGTTGGCAGCAGAAGCATAAAACAGTGGTGTCCATGTATAACTATCCTTCGCATTGACCTCAACAGACTGTGAAGAAAAGAGACAAACGGAGTCAATATATAGTGTATTCAGGCAGAACCACGGACTACCTGAAGGCAGTATACTAGTACCAGCTAAGTTTAACATTTATTCTAATGAGCAGCCTTCACACGAAGGGACAGAAAGTTATGCCTACGCCATTACACTCCAAGAAATCAACTTCGAAGCAATCGAGCAGAAGCTGTTAAGTGCCCTGAGTGTACCCTCATCAAGAACCATCTCAAGCCATATCCCACGAAGATCCAGTCATGCGCTCTTCGTCAGAGGAACAGGGAAGGTAGAAGGCATCTAAAAGTCACCTGGAAAGGGCTACAATCAGATCACTACCCAACTCAAAAATATCAGTGAGTCACGTTGGACAGCTTCCTGACTATAAGAAACGTTGCCCAAACACCAAGCAGAAAGTGACTGCCATAAACAACGTGGTGTGGAAACTGGATCAGCATGGGGAACTTATCCTGATATAGTGAAGACACCTGCTGTTGCCTTGTGTTACTCTGGTGTGGAATACGCTTGCATGGTCTGTTATAAATGTAGCCATGCTAGTCAAGTGAACGCAGCACTCAACGAGACATATCGTTACAGACTGAGACCCGTCCAACTGGAGAAGATACACTGCTTAGCCGAGATAGCACCCCCGACATCAGGTGAAACATAATAGCCACGATAACTACCATTGTATAATTAGATATTATACCACAGGGTTGTGCTGTGTTGAGCTGGGTCTTTATATACTGGTTTATGTAATTTAGTAAATGTTGGATTATCCTACATGGTTCTGTAATATTTTTGTAGCCCTGATGAAAATAGTGTTCGCTGTCGAAACGTTGGCCTAGTCAATAAACTTTTTTTGCCCAAGCGCAAAAATTATTTCTACCTTTAAACATAATGGCAAAGAACATCACAATCATTAAAGAAGTCTTCCATCAACTTATAGATTCCAGAGACATTTTTGGTGAGAATAAGAAAAACATTATAAGAAAGTTTCAATTCAAGCAATGTTACTCCATTCTGGGCCTCCTTATTCCAAAAAATCCCGCGAATCATGTTTATAAAGGCAATGTGGAAAAATACCACTGAACAAACACGTATTTTTATTGATCCCACAAAGTGTGGATAACAATTAACTGAAGAAACAAATAGGAGCCGTGATGGTATATCAGCAAAGTTAAATAGCTAACAGTTGAAGAACTACTGAAAATAAATGAACCACATGATAACAGACGATGAATTAGAAAATTAGGAATACCTATGTATAGATGATAATAGTGTTGTATACATGCATATGTATCGTGACTTTCATTTCATTAATATTATTCAATCAAATAAAACAATTTGAACATTCTAAGTTCAGTTCTAACAATTTTAGAGAGCAGTGAAGGCTGCATAGGCTTGGGAAAGTACGTTAGCAAAGGCCGTTAAGCACGAGTAGAATCTTCTAGGATGACATAAAAGCTAAATAAATGAACTAAAGAACAACCGTCAGTTAGAACGACATCTCATTGGACGAAGTTAAAAGAGGACTGGTTGGTGGGCGTCGCCAATGACTCGGAGGGGAACGAGAGAGAACAGCCCGTCACAATCATTCAAGAAGCGAGGACGTGGGGGTCACAAGGATCAGGCGAGAGTTTTCGGTGAGGAAGACGTACGCCGGCGCCCGCGCTCGGAAATACCTATTTAGTATTCGCGAAGGGAGTGAATTGAGCTGCGTGATAGCAAACAGCGTTGCTGCTGGTCACACGCGAGTAATGGGCCTTAGTGCCAGGTAATTGGAGTAATTATATACAGCCTTGTCGCGGCACTAATTAGATTAGAAATAAAAATTGTTTCTGAAATTGGAACATCGAGGCATTATACTGTCTTTTGTTTAAACGACTGCGCGAACCAAGACACGTCTAGAAATTGATTATTTTTGTTCTGTGTTATAATTTTCGGACGGCGATTGACCTCGCCTGGTGTGCAACACGACCCGCAGAGATCAACGAGAAGTGACCAACAGCCGCGAAGATTACAATGTACAATGTCACGAACCTGGACATGGACTGAGCACGATATCTCATCAAATGCGTTTTACAAACTACGGTGAGATTTACTACTTTCCATTTACTTATTGTAAAGCTACCACTGAACAAAGGAATTAATACCAATGGACTACTACAACAAAGTACATTCATGCTCTGAGAGCAGAATAAAGTAAATCTTGTCACAGCCGTGTTTGTAAAAACACATTAAAAACTTTCAAGTCGCTTCTCACAGCACAGTTGCAGACAACCTCATCGATCGGTACGCAACAAGAGCCAGCGCTGAAAAGCTCCGCCAGACGTCACTTTCGCTCATCTCCATCAGACGGCAGCCACTTCGCGCGGCGGAGCGAATACACCTCTAGCACCTCTTGGGAAGAGGATGTCGCGTAAAAATAATCGGAAATGTCATCAGAGACGAGTTTTGAGTTTTCGGCATCGCATAGCTGATTGTGGCATCCTGACATCGTGCAAGTCTATATTCAGCCCCCATGGAGAAAAAGACACCCCTTGCTCCCTAAAAGGAAGGTGGAAAGGGAATGAATGAAAATATTATTGAAGAGGATCTATTTGCATCGGATCCATAGTTGTCAGGTTGTTTGAGATGTATAATTGAACTACCAATACCGTAATACCATAGTTTTCGTGTATTTTTAGACTAACCACCATAAACTTGGTGCTATTCTTTCAGACTATATGAGGTACACGACACCCCTAAAGATTGGGGTTGGAAAGCGCGTGACATGAAAAATTATCAAATGTTGCCGATCTTCGTGTCGAAGACACATCTTTCACAGTTGCCGAGATGAATAGAGACACTTCCGATATTATGTCAGAGTTGGGCCACAAATGAGAAAAGTGGAGGGAGGGGGAGGGGGTTAAGCTATGTTTATACAATCAAGTTTTGTATTAAATTTGAATTATCATGAATTTGAAAAATTAGGATGCTGCGCGTTTTTTTAAAGACATCAAATAAAATTATTTTCATTTTACAATATAGAGGGATTTTTTTTCCCAATAAAAGACAATTGGTAGGCTGAAAGATAAAAAACAGATAACATTGGGTGATCAGCTAGAATTCATATAAAATACCTAATTATATAAAATGAGAATACTTCATAAGATTATGAAAGTATGCTATTTGCCTTTGTGCAATGAAGTTTAAGGCAATGATGCTGTGAAACCATTCAAGCTGGAGGATCATAATACTTTCAAACCCCAAAAGAAAACCTTCAGAAGAGACAGCATGTAGAATTGAAGGTGCAGTTTAGAATAGGACATAAGGAATTCTGCTTCAGAGACACACACTTATCCTGCATTGTGGTTAATCCCAAGAAAGTTTTCGATAGCTTTTCCATCATCATATCTCATGGAAATGAGTTTCAGCAGGGTTGTTTATCTTCTAACAAAAAAAGACAGAAAACACTGTCTGATGATATTTAATGTTAAATCCAATTAAATAGCAGCTAAATATAGAAAATTTGCTATAAAACCCCAGGCTCATTCCTACCACTAAAAATAGTTCATGATGTGGTGTACTTATTTTATGTAAGTATGTTATTAGATTTTCGTTTTGTTGATAACTGATAAATGCATAAACTTTTTTGTTTAGAGTAAAATTTGCCACATTACAGTACTGCCTATCGGAGTAAGCTCAGTGTCATATATCAAAAGCACATTTGAAGTTGCTGAATTTGTTTTAAAAAATCAATATTAGAAAGGGTGCATGTCTACAAAAAAAACAACATTGATGGGTCTATGGAACAAAAAGATTTGGGAATCTATACACTTGAACTGGTGGCTTGGGAGTTTTAGTATATTTTACATAAGGGGCATTTGTATTAGAAATCTATGCTGTCAGAATTAATATTTGACGTGGAATGTCTGACGAGAGAAAATAGAAAATAGAGTTTGGAATTACCCCATCATACAAGATCTGTCTCATGAATAAAATAATTGTGAAAACTTTTATATAAAAAGAATGGTACAAAAAAGTGAAAAATACTGTTCACTAAAATTGAAAATAAAAAAAAGTCAGAAAACTTTAAAAGCATCATATTTATTAATACTGCTATATCTAGCTAATCAAGCATCATATTTATTAATACTGCTATAAAGCCTCAAGTTTTTTAAAATTTTTAACTTTCTTTTTTTGATCAACTTTTTTTATTTTCAATTTTACTGAACATTATTTTCACTTTTTTGTACTGTACATTTTATATAAAAGCTTATTTGAAAAAAGCTTTTATGTTTACATTATTTTACATTTTTTAGTATTAGAATTTGTTTATATACTTGTCAAATGAGCACCAAGTCGACTGTCCTACCATTTGCCATTTAGGGGTGCCAGGGTTGTCTTATTCCCGCAGAGCTTATTGTAAGATAGTCAGTCATGTGTGTACCAAGTTCTGTTGAAATTACTCCAGGCATTGTAGAGTTATGGTGGGACATACATTCATACCCTATGTACTCCCATTTCATACCCTTTAGGGATAAATTTTTGTAAACTGGTACAAAAATCATCTATTGTCATGCAAACTACACATATTTGTAAAATTTAAGCTCGATTGGAAACTTCAAAGTGCTCGAAAAATAAATTACCAATTTTGAAACAGAAGAATACAAACGAAGCAAATTAAATAAAAGCTTGCAATAAGTAGACTGATTTTTTCCAACTGAAACTGACGGCTGGAGGGGGGGTTATTTGTGGTGGGAAAGGTGAATGGAAGGCTTGAGAAAGCAATGCGAACTTCGTCAGTTGTCAGAGGACTGTTGCAGAGTTGGGATTGCTGCTAGACTGGACCCCTGTTCCATGGCCGTGTCATGAATTCAGGATACCACGTTCCATGCAGCAACAACATGATTACATTAAGCTCAGAAAATTGGGTTCAGAGTCCATGAATTGAGTCGAGGTCATTAGAGCCCTTAAAACTTGTACAGGTAGGGAAAATGCAGTTACGCACTAGGGACAGCCAACATGACTCTCCCTGTGTGTGGGACTCGCCGAATGACTCAACCATACCCACTAAAAACCCTCCTGAATTACAACTCAAAACTCAAATATCAACATATCTCAAGACATTACTTAAATCCATTTTTTAAAAAAGAAGAAAGAGGAAAATGAAAGATACCTCAGGGCCCCGTGTTCGCCAAACATGTACTTACTAGATGTAAGTCCCCTGGGGGGGAGATGCAGTAATGTCACAAGGAATTGTTTATAACTGGCACAAGATATTCAAGGAGGTTAGAGAGGACAAGGACTGTCCTGGGTGAAGGCAATGCTGATTTTTTTGACTGAAAAGTTGTAATCCAGAAAGGGTTTATGCCTCAAGGACATACAAAGAACAGTATGTTTTGCATGGGAGTTTTGGGAGCTGCAGAAAAGAGTGCAAAACGTCAGGAAAGAGACATTTTCCAACTGGGACTGTTCTATACCATCTTCCTTGTGACCAAACACCTGGCCAAGTACAAGGTGGCAACTGGTGGCAACGATGACCCAGTCAGCCTATGGCACCGATTTGTTACCATCAGATTTTTTCTTGTTCCAAGAATAAAAAGGATCTTGAAAGAACACAATTTTGGAACATTGGATGACATCAAGGAAACTGTGATGAGGCCCATCAAGGGAGTATCTGCCAGTGCCCTTGTTAATTTTGGTTTAAAAAGAAAGATATAGAGAGAGTTATTCTAAAACATATTATAAACCATTTCCGTTCAAAATGTTTAGTTTCAGAACCAAAAGACATTTTCTTCACCAAGAGCTGTTGATGTCTATTTATCATATTCTACCATTTACCCCTTTATAAAACATCTGTGCCTTCCATTTGTTGCAAAAAGAATAATAGAATAGTTTTTAATAATAAATTAAAACAGAATCATAATATACAAGTAATTGAATTAGGTATAAATACAATTTCTTTTTTAATAACATGATATAGTACAAAATAGCAATAAAATTATTTTAATTGTAATATACATTTCAGTAAGAAAACAGGTGAGTATAGAAATTTTTAAAAAATCATTATTTTAATTAAGGACAGCCTTAACCTGATATAATTAGGCAACTCATCAGCAATTTATTTGTTTACATATTATGTTTAAAAAAAAACACCTTTTGTTAGATGGGTGACTGTCACCCTTATTCAGGATCTTACACTAAAAGCTCCTTTTTTATTGTGAGTTCATTTTAGGTCGCATGAAAAGAGCATGTTTTCTCAAAGAATTGTATAAAGAATCTCTCACCTCCTCCTGCAGGATTATCTGAGCAGCTTCGTGTTTGTGTGCCGCTGCTTTGAATCCAATTGCCAAATCCAAAGCAGTGCGTCCTATAGAGTCTCTTGCATTCAGGTCAATTGGAGAATGCTTCAGAAGCAATGCAACAGTCGCTGCATTGCCTCCTATAGCTGCCCAATGCAAAGCACTTCTTTGCTCCTAACAAACATAAATAATGAAATTACATAATTAAACATTAATCTTTTTAAATTTATTTAAGTAAGGTATTAAGTATGGTTTTGTAACTTTGCCAAATTATTTTATGACAAATTAAATCATAAACTCTTTAATTGATCAAAGAGTCAGTTAATTGATCTCAAAATTAATTGCTACCTCAAATAAATTTCCTACAATGAGTATTAAATGAATAACCTTTAAAGCTCTTTGTTTCATCGTATCTTTCAGTTACAATACATTTTAAGTATAATCGTTATCATATTAAAATAATAAGTTATTTTGTAAAAGTCATCTACTGTGATATTTCCACTTCCAAAATGTTTCCTCACATTCTGCCAGAAAGAAATTTCCTCTTTTATGGATATTATAAATTCAACATTCAAATGGGAATTTTTCAAAATTTTTAGAATATAAACGGTCGCTGAGATTGCTTTTATTCCAGTGTCAAAGTCTGTTTCGCTTCCTGACATCACAACTAAATATGTAGGAAATTTGTCAATACGTTTTTGATAAATACATATTTGGGAAATGTGTTATAGGGAATGCTTCTAACAAAACACATTAATCTAAAAATTAATTGTCCTTACTATTACAAGACCAACTCATAAATATTTTGTTTTCTGAAAAGTTTTTCTAATTATTTTTTAGATAAATTTTTCCGAAAAGAGACTTCAGTGTAAGAAGCTAAATAATAAGGAATGTGCAAAATCAGTCAAAATCCTATACCAACACCAGAGTATGCTAGGTATAATTTAACAGCAAAATGCACAATTATAGGTATCCAGGAATTTCCTAAACTGTTGACAAAGAAATCTACATTCTAGTACAGATCACTATAAAATGTACCAAAATGTCATTTTTTTTCATTTTAGTTACACTTATACGACAAAGTTTTGCAGTTATATTTAAAGTACTTTGGTGTGCTGTCCTCTCTGTAACAGGATGTTATAAAAGTGTGATTAGGACATTTTTCTCGGAGATTTAGTTCTTAAGTACCACTGACTGTTAATATTCTGTTCTTTTTACCAAGAAATTTTGAAGACAGATAAAAGTGAGTGCAAGAGTTAACTGACCTGCTGAACTTCCCCTTCCTCTCTACTACTTTACTGAGCAGGGGTAATTGAACTCCATTTATCCTCAGACCAGAGATTGTCACATCATTGTCCCTGAAGTGTTCAGGCATTATGCTAGCCTTGTTTTGTAAAAAGGTGGCCAATTATTACTTCGAATGGGACCACCAATTGAGGTCTCTATTGTAAAGTTACACAATACAAGGCATGATTTCATCCCACATGATTCCTGCAGTTGGCTTATCAATACACTGCAAGATGCCCAAGTTGAGAGGTCCCTCCTCATGGCCCTTCATTGCTGTGTGGTTTGTAACTAATTTGAGTTCGCAGAGTTTCACTACCTCGCGGACTTACAAATATTTAGTTGTTAAAAAAACTTAAGCAAGCTTTTCCATTAAATGTTTCTAACTCTTTTCTAAAAAATGTATGTTTCAGCTACATTTTTTTAAAATGTTACATGTATTTACATTAATTTGAGCTCGTGTAAACATAGAGAGCTACAACATCCTTTTTCATTTAGTTTGGTACTGTGTTTTTTGAGCATTTTATCAAATAAATCGATTTGTTTATTCTATTGCAGTAGATTTAGTTTATTTAATTGTAGCCCTACATGCAATAAAACAAAAATGTTTCATACAAAAGTTATTCCTTCTCCTAAACTAAAAAAATCCACAATAAAAGAGTTTCCATTTAAAATTTTAATGTCCCCACCCCCCACCCATCCAAAATTTATTTTTGTAAGGTTACTCATCATAAATTGACACAGAAAGTAATATCAAATTACAAGATTATCAGTAAAACTGTTTCTCTGGGTTTTAAAAAACCTGGACGGTTGGTCTGGGACACGAGTATATAAGTCTAAATGTGTAATATTTAATCATTAAAAATATTTTTATTAAATAACTCATAAAATGTAATTAATATTACTACACACTCTTGTAGTAATAAAAACATTTTTTACAAACTTAACAAAACTTGCACAAATAAATGTCTCAGACAATGACTGTATCTTTGTCAGTTATAAATTACTTCTTCTAAAATACTTCCTGATAAAAACTTCAGGTTTTAGAAGTATTTTAACCAGAATTTCAAAACTTGATAACAATTTGTCGCTAAGTGACTGCTGAAGGGAACTATTTGAAACAGGACAACTGTGATTAGTAACAAGAATAAAGATCTTTGTTACAAAATAATCAGTCTGAATACTTTTCTAACATACTTTGAATAATTGTCTATCAATGGTATCCTTCGCTCCATGATTCAACAAAATCTGAGTTATTGCAGTATGGTCTTCGCTTTGACCCTTTGCAGCCACTCGAAGCGCTGCACTTAAGTCATCGGGTGACAAAGTGGCACTTTGCAAAATCTTGAGGACTTCTTCTTTGAAACCAATCCAAGCAGCTCCTTTTAAAACAAGAGCCTTCAGAATAGTGTTGTCACTCTTCTCTTTGGAGAAAGTGGTGGAAACCTACAAATGAAGGAAAACAAAGCGTGATCAACCAACATTTTCTTCTTTTNAAACATATTGACATTATATATGTATTATAACTCGCAGCTAACTTTTTATCTTATCTAGGAACTTTTACTGAAATTTTTGAATCCGCCTCTGCCTTAGGGCCCTTGATCGGAATTGATGGGATGGTCCCTTGCTTGCTTCCGGAGAGTAAAGTAGTTTATTGTCCTCCACGTGGTCATACGCAGTTTGCACTGTTTTTTGACAATAAATTTATTTATTATGAAACAAAATGATAGAGCGACAATAAGCATTCAGCTTCTAATATTATTTTTCTTTAATACGTTTATTTCCACATATCTCTATTAAATTATAATTAACTTATTACTTGTTATTTATTTCATTTTGAGCACCACATCCTATTATCAATTCAATACCAATCAAGAAAAGAATTTAAATATTTTTATTGAAATTCTTGGACTTCTGCGAAATTTCATAGTTTATTTCATGTTTCCATTTTTTCTATCTCTTACCATGTTCTCCAAGAGAACTTCTATTATCTCCACATTATTCCTCTGAAGCGCATTGTCCAATGCAAATTGTCCAAACTTGTTCCTGAATGCAGTGTCGGCCCCTTCTTCAAGGAGCACTTGAACAGCTTCTTTATGCCCTTTGTCTGCTGCAATGTGCAGAGCTGTGTTACCATGTGTATTTGTTTCATTCACACGAGTGCCTTTCTGAAGGAGGAATCTGAAAATAAAACTCTTCAATTCATTTTCATGTCAGGTATTGTATTTTAATGCATACACAAAATAATGGAATACATACAATCAAAAAGACATTTGCTAGAACTATTTTTGCACTATTATTTTGTAGGCAAGGGATTCCAATTCATTGTGGAAGATGACTGTCATCAGCAAATACAGTACCTTGCAAGAAATGTTGCCCATATCTTTTAAATTGAATCAATTAATAGAAGACATTTGGAATATATATAAAAAAAATATTATTACCAAAATGGTGAGCAAAAAGCAAAGGTTTGTACATGATGAAAATATAATTCCTACACTGTGTAAAATAAATATGTTATTTGCTTCTTTTTTTGAAACAATGTCACTCCAAAGTAATTACGAATTCCAACTAATCAGTATCATGACAATTTATAATTTCTCACTATAGTTTTAATTCAAAATATGAATAAAAATTTGCATCTGAACACAATACAATAGCAATAAAATCAAATATATATTTAAAAAATGCAGACAATTATTAAAGAAAATTAATTTTATACAAGGAATTTTCTGTATATTAAAATTTTGGGATTTTCCCATCATTAAATAAAATATTTTACTACTTATAAATACAGATAGAAGCACAGAATGATTCTGAAAGAGTATTAGAGAGTTTGACTTATTTAATGATCAATCACACATCATGTCTTTGCTGATGACATAAATGTGAGATTTTCTTTGCATGTCAAGAAAGAACGTAATTTTGCTAATATTTGTTAAAAAGAAATAAATGGATTTCTATGGATATTTCAGTTCCTTTTAGTAATTGTTTTGGACGATGATTTATAGACAAATACAGGATACTTGCCTAGAATTGAAATGCATATTGTCTATAATTGTGCTTTTACTGTAAATGAATTAAAAATTCTTTTCTTCACAAACACAGTTCCAATCTTCAATAACCGGACTGATATATGTGTATTTGATAATAACTTTCAGCTCAATAAAAAATTTTGATTAATGTGAAGATAGAACACATGTTATTGTCAATTGAAAAAAATATTTATTTTGTAAAAGCAGCTTTTTCGATTGCATTCTATTTTAAGTTAAAATCGAATACACCGCCACTATCCAATTACAATTAATAAAAAGATGATAGTGATGGACTGTAACAATATTTCAAAACTTGGATCTTAGCAAGTGATAAAACAATATCTCATCCAAACTACGCAAGAAATTCAAAGGTAAACTAAGTATTAAACCAAGTTTGAGAATGTCTGAGAGAGCATTCAAGAACCAAACTTTTCTTCTTCACTGAACTTTCACAGTGATTAGAAGAATTCTTTTTACCTCATCATTTTGATGCTGTTATTTCCAGCTGCAGCAATCAATGCAGGAACAGAGCTGACATTGATTTTTACTTTTTGTTGGAGAAGTGTTTCTGCACAGGAAACACAGTTGGCAGCAGATGCATAACACAGCGGCGTCCACCCGTCGCAATCTTCTTCATTGACAGCCACAGACTGAGAGAAAAAAAACATAGGACATCAATAAACTGTACTCTAAAGAGTTTAATGACTTAGTACATACAAATGGAGTACTTAAATACAAGAAACTCAAGAATTCTATCTATTATTAAATGTTGTAAAACCAAATGTAAGATTAGTTTTTGTATAAATATTGGGGATAATTGCACGATTTTATTTTTTACTTTCTAACCACACAGAATATTTAAGGGAAGTACTGTAATCAATGGGAAAAGAATTTTGAGATCTCTTCCGATCTTTACAAATTGGCTCGATGAGAGTCAATTTTTCAATTTTTGTGATGATGTCCAGTGTTAAGTGTGTGTATGAGTATATATGTGCGAGTGGGACGACGATGACGACACCCAAAGTAAGCCATAAAAATAATTTAAAATTACACCAGAAAAATTCCCTTCCTTTCTCTCTTACTGATTCTTCATTAACCACCTCATGACCTTTCTTTCACACCTTCATAGTGTATTGAAACAAATGTTTGTTTTTCAGAAGTACAGTAGTAGATGGGGAAAATTGGTCATGAAAGCATTAGAAAAAACATTTTCAAAATATAGGAAATTTCTCCTTCTGAGATTAAATAGACAGAGCACCAATTTAAATATTCAAAATATTTTTTCAAACCCCAAGATTACTATGCAATCCATAAGATAAATTCACTTAAAAACTTCATAAAGCTCTTTGAAGTACTGCAATTAAAAAGTAACTCATACTTAATATGCTTCAGAGTTTTTCTTTTAACTTACTGCACGCAATCAGTTAAAATATGCAGTTTTTAATATTCTCCATGAATATATAATTACAAATCATTCCTAACCAGCCATACCATATTCATACCTAAAATTCAATAAAACTTACCACATATATTTTCTTGGTACCCCAATGAAAGAGAACAATAATGTCTACATCCTAAGTGATATGTTCAGCTATTCAGTGCTGCTTTTCTATACCATATTTGAACTGTTGTAGCCTCTCTCAAGAGAAAACACTGCACCTAATATCATATTAGCTTTGCATAGCCTGATGACAGCCAAACACGCATGAAGAATTGGTAAGAAAATACCTAGTGAGGGAGTTATGAGGTTGAAGGTCACATTAAGGAGCCATGAGAAGTGATTGTGGGGACACAGAGGGTCAGAATATATAAAGAGCAGAAAACTTCGAGAAACTTTTGAGTCAGAGGTACATACAGGTACTGTTGCATGAGGTCCCCTGAGCTGACCTCCAGTCTTATGTGCTAAACCAAAAACATTCACTTCAAAACATAATAAAGTATTGGATTACAAAGATGTATTAATTCGCCACACCAGAAACCCTTCTGTCTGCAGTATTTCTGCTGCCCTGAGGAATGTATTATGCAGAAGCAATGCACAGCACTCATGCCCAAGGACTATGAAATGAAAACTGACCCATTAGTGCAGATGCAGCTCTGTGACATCTGTGCCTTAGAAGCGTTATTCTGTAATGCCTTCGGTTTGTACCAAGGATTTGACTCTGTTGCTCAACCAAATTGAAAGCTTGTTAAATGTAATAGTAAAAATAATTATATATGCTACAATAACACATTAACTGCATTTCAAAATTGTGGGTTCCATTCTTAGGTAAATTTATAATTTTGAGATACCTCATCATGTATGGAGAAATGTAATATGCTTATCTTCACTTAATGGTTTTGGGAAATTTTAGCAATAATGCTTTTAAGATATTTGTTCCCTTAGTAACATAACACTGTTTCAGCAATAAAAAGCACATTTTGAGGCAAAGAATCATCAAATATTGTGCTATGTCTCTTTTGTTAGGTATAGCTCATCAGAAGAATTTCCCTTCTGAGCGTGATGTCATAACTGAGCACCGTGGCCTGTAGTAGAGAAGGTGTTGCTCCAGCTGAGGGTTACAAAACAGAGCTCCAGGATATTGAAAGGGACTCTCTCGTGAGATGGTCCCCGTAGAATTTAGTCTAGTCCAAATGGGATGGTCCATGGAAGCATGCAACAGAGATCAAAGTAAGAACAGCGTATCAAACATTATTATTATTATAACTTTACTAAAAAGATTACTAAATTAGGAAAATATGATATTGATATCAACTTTTAAAGATAAAAGGAATAATTTGATAACGAAAGGCAAAGATAATATGACTAATAATAATGTAGTGCACAAAATAAAATGTAAAGATTGTAATGCTATGTAGGTCAAACACAGAGAGAGAGTGAGAGTGAGTGAGTGTTAAAAACAGAATAAAGGAACACAAATGAAATTTCTATCCAGCAAAACAAAGTGTAGTAATATCCCATTGTATAAATAATGATCACTTGATGGATTGGGACAACAATTTAATATTAATCAAAGAAGTAATTATTTACTACAAACATTGCATATCTGAAATGCACATAAAAAACAATTGGGAGTTTGATTTTATGCTCTGACACGGAAAATCTATTGAGTATTTACAATACAATTTTAAACATATTTATGTAATTTCTTTTTTTCTGTAAACATATTTTGGTTTTCACACACCATGTTCAATTATTATGTTTCTAGTTATAAATTGTTTACACCTGATAACTCCTATTTCAAGTCCAAACATTGTGTAGTAGTAAAATACAGTAAAAATATATTTGTGATTGTCCAGAAAACAGTTGTAGGTGGTAATGTATTTATTTATCTTTAAAATTTACAGGCATTATGTATAATTATTTAAATAAAAGGTTTACTTCCTTTCTGTTGCATTATGAAAATACTCCTGGGGTTATTAATAATACAAGTATAAATGATTTATTGGTCTTCTTTTCTTCCACATTAATATTGTAATCTATTTCTTTGATCGGTAATTCCTGAATATCCATTTAAGGTTTATCGTATAACTACCAAACATTTCTATGTTATTTATTAAAAGCAGGCAAACATACCGTCTCCTGCAAAATGCGTTGTGCTGCATCATGGTGATGCCCTTGTAATGCAAAATGCAAAGGTGTCATTCCATTTGAGTCTCTTGCATTAACGTTTTTTGCATATCGTCGCAGTAGCAAATCAACTGAAGTTGCATTCCCTACGTTCGCCGCCAAATGAAGGGCAGTCCACTGCACACAAACATAAATAATTGATAACACAATTGATCAGTGACATGCCAAACCCGGCATGAGAATCTGGTTGGTTAAATGTTTCATTATTCAAAAATGATTAATGATATGATGTAAAATAGGTATTGACTACAGATTCAGAATTAGCAAGCATTATTAGAGACATGAGAAGAGTTTATTTCAAGACTTATTTGCAAAAGTCACAATTAGAGGAAGTTTCTACTAAATATCAGTTATTAAAGATTATGTTTTTAGTTTGGACCAGTACATAATTGTAGAGCTCAAAATAAACATTTAAGAAATAACAGGCAAGCACATTTTGTAAGATAAAGCAGCAAGACTTACATGGAAAGAATACTGGGGAACATTTTAAGTCAAACTGAAAGTAAAACTACAAGTTCCAGAAACAGGTATTAATGAAAAATGGATGAAAATCAAGGAAACCTTTAATGGTTGTTGGATGTGTGAATGAAGAAATAAAAGCTAATTTCCTATAAATCCTGGAAATTAATTGAGGGATGAAATAGGATATATTAAAAAGAGGGCTCTAATGACCTCGGCATTGGCAAGTCCTAAAACCCCATTTAAAAAAAGATTAAATACAAAGATCTGAATAAGAAGGTAAAGAGTAGGAGAGTATTTCTTTTTTAATGTGGGGTTTTAGGGCTCATAGGAGGCAAGGTAGGAGAAGAGCCCATAGTAGGAGAGTTCAAAAAGATGAGTAAAATTCGAGGTCATAATGAGTTATAAGAGAACATTTAAGTCATCATCTTGTGGTCTTGTATGGTGCGATGCTGATGAAGGAGCCAAACTGTCCCAGAACTCCTCTTACAAAAATTGGAAGAGATAAAGAGCACATTACAATGAACAAATAATGATTCAGATGTACATGTCCGAAAGTGTCTTTTGAAGGGGATATAATGAAGCAGAAAGAACACAAGAACCGAAAGGTGTGTAAAGTGACATTTTAGGGAAATTGAGGTGATACAGGTGTTCAAAGCTCTACAACAAATTACAACAGTTGTTCAAAGTTCTGCCCATTAACTGCGATACAGTCGCAAAGACATTGCATGGATAGGCGACTGTGTTCTGGAGTATCGCGAATCCTCACAACGTCGCTGCGACGTCTGTATCGCTAGTAATGGGCCAAAATTTGGCAAAAAAGCTGTTCTAGCAGGTGCTAGCGAGGAATTTCGAACATTTCCGAACCGTTCGAAGAGTTCGCGGATTCTGGATTCATAGTTACGATCGGTCACCCGCGTGGTTAGTAGGCGACGAGGGAAATCGGCAGAATGGAAGCGAGTATCAATTGATTGATTGGCGTCGGCGTGCTTATCTATAAAGCTTGAACTAGACGAACTATTCACGTCGCTCATTGTTTTTAAAGTTATAATTAAAGGAGGATGGTAGTTTATTTGATCAATTAGATTAGTGAGCAGTATGATTAAGCATCAATAAATTTTCTCATTAGCCGACTGAAGGTCAACCCAATTCTTTTGACGTTACACAATATCGTATCGGACAGGAGAGCGCTTGAATAATAAATAAATTTATAGTCGAAGAAACAGCTTAAGTAGAACTCTTCCTCAAGATACTGGAAGAGTTTGGAACGAACTAAGAGTAATAGCGTCGTCCACGGCTCGATGAAAATTGCGATGGATCGGGACTCGAGCCCAGGACTTCCTGCTCTGGCCGCAGGTATACCGTCCACAGCACCACCCGCCTCGACTCCCAAGTCCGTACGCAACATTCCTGTTCTGATGAACCTGGGTCACATCCCCATTCAGGGGTAAGTGACCAAAGGCGGCTCCAATGCCGACAGCACTTAAACCCCGTTTCCGCGTACCTACGCGTCGGTTGCCAATTTTAACTCACAACTTCCGAGTACCTACTAGTGGAGGTCGAGAGGATGTTGCGTACGGACTTGAAAGTCGAGGCATTGACGATGCAAACACTCCTTCACGAGTAGGTACTCGGAAGTTGTGAGTTAAAATAAGAGTTATTCGAACGCAAAGTTGGAAAAAATCACGGACAACCTGTATTCCTGATGGGCTAGTGTATTACATTCTAATCAAAAAGAGTTTACTGATCTAAGTAGGTAAGAAAAATGACTCAAAATTTAAGTAGACAGTTGAATTTGACTCAAAGTAATAAAATAAAATATACATGTTGCCATTTCGTAAAAACAATTTGAATTCTAAACACACAAAAGTTTCGTCAGATGAGCTGGTTCTTCACTCGGTGGCAATAAACTAGCTCCTTACAACAATGTCTCGTATTAGTAAAGACGAAACGTAGTGTTACTTTTGTGTGTTTAGAATCCAAATTGTTTTTTCAAAATCGTGACATGGGTGTTTTATCTTATTAATTTGAGTCAAAATTAAGCTGCCTACTAAAAAACTCACATCATTTCTCTTTATAATTTTTATTAAGAAGAGCAGACGTGAAACATCAATTTAGTGATCTGATATGAAACATAAAATTGTATGTAAACTAAGATTTAGTTGTATTGTGGTTAATTCATACGTGTCAGAGTAAGCATTTCGATTGTAGAATGTTTCACTTCACCGAATGGACACAGGTAGAAGACAAAAACGGTATATTTCAACCAAAATGCTTAACGCTGCTTAATTTATAAGTTAATATTTTATGTATTTTATTTCAACTTAAATGTCTAATAAATTAAAATCATACACATTAATACGCAAATGTCCCATAGATTTTTCGTTTCTTTTCTGCGCAACCGGACGGTCACACAAAATGAAGTATCTCGTGCGTTGGAGGGAGGATTCAAAGAAGTGTAGATGATGATGGCGATGGGGGCGCCGAAACATGTTTTTCTTTTCAAAATATGTCACCGAAACAAAAATAAAACAACTTCTTTTGTTATGCCAACGTTTCGATATAATCTATATTTTCTTCAAGCTTACATAATCATCAACAAAAGGATACTTCCATCATACAGGATATTTTTATACACACTAAACTACAGAACCCTCAACCAACAGAAAAACAAATATATACATATATAACACATAGTACATACCCAACAATTCTAAAAACTTATTACTATGTTCGTATCATCCATAAACATCCTTCACATGCTCTCCTACAAGGAACCACAACCATTTCATGACAAGTGGTTCTTTGATGAAATGATGAAAAAACATGATTTAATTTCTCTTTATCATATTAATAATATAGTACAAATAATATTCAGAAACTTGCTCGACTCGTTTGAAATATATGTCAAAGTATGGCGGCCGAGCGCAAATGTTTTGTGATTTACGCATCTCACCTCAAAGGAAAAAGTGAATTATCTTTCTCAAATGTCTAGTGACTTGTAGATAAAAGTTATGTAAAAATGCTACGGAAAATTTACTACAAATCAAAGTAAACTTCCATCACTTTCGTGATTTGAAAGTTGGTCTTTTTTTTAAATAAATGTTTCTTCCATAAGACGTATTACACCATCATTTATAATTGCAATTGAGGCATGTTTTTCAAGTTGAAATCACAATAACACGTTACTTTATTCATTCTGATTTCAGGTATATTAGTGATTTAATTCTACCTACGCTAGTACTACCTTAATGTTATATTCAACACAACGGAAAATATCTTGGAGGGCTCAAATTAAGAACTTAAAATGGAAGTTGAATGGTTGGAGCAAGGGTGAAGGAACTACTACTACACCCTGGTTTGAACACACAAACTTATATATAAATGTAAGCTTTCACGGCAGGTGTCATTAATGTCGTAGTGACCCGACGCGAGGTCTCTGGAGGTTGGCTGAGTATCGAAGTCTGCGCGGGGGTCATCACAACTGGAGGAAAGGCGATAAGAGGGTGGTTGGGAGTTCTAGCCGTGAGTCAATCAAAATGCAGCTTGGGTAGTAGTAGTTTACTCACTCAGACAATACATAGAGCGAGAAGCAGAGAGCAGACGAGGGGCCCAATGCTACTTCTTCTAGACGTTTCGGCGGCTACTGCGGCTGCCATCTTCAGTAGGGGCGTCGTGGGCGTAGCATGAAGTACTGAAGATGGCAGCCGCAGTAGCCGCCGAAACGTCTAGAAGAAATAGCAGTGGACCACGGCTTAATAGCCCGAAAAACGACAATAACATAAACTTACTAACACATTGGATATCTACTTGCATTACACTTACTAAAAATTGTTCCCTTAGACGTATTTGTTTGTAGTTGAGATGGTAAAATTTAAATACTATCTATTATTTATTTTTAATATTATCATCATGCAAGATCAATTACATTTAAAGTTATTTTATTCTCGATCATGTGTTTTTTTCACACCTCAAAGAATTTATAAATACTGTAAGAATTGATTAATTCCTCGCTTTTAATTAAATTAATGTGAAAGATTTGAAAGGTATAAATGTTTCGTGAGCGACCTCGACGACAGAGCAGCAGTGAAGGTACGCGACTGGGTTCAGGGTTTTGTGTTTCCTTGTTCGAAGGAAGAACTATAAATATGACAAAGTGAAGGGTGTCTGCGTTTTACGCGTTATTTTGGCCAAAAGCTGAAGGGAAGTAGAAAGATATAAACAAATAACAAATGACGACGTTAGAATTGAAACTAGAAAGGAACGGAAAATCACGGGACATATTTTTCAAGGAAACAAGGTCAACGTTGGTGACAGATCTGGATACAGTTATAAGGCGAAGACGCAGGACGTAACTGGAAGGGGGGACAACAGAGACTTTTTGTGAGCCGAGGGGCGGCAAACGAGTGGGCGAACGAGGCAAAGGAGTGAGTGACGAAAGTCATAGACGAACGACTGCGTAGAAGCGTCGTAGGGCGGGAAACAAGCAAGCGTTTGAGAAATGGGCTTGACACTCGAAATTCAATAACTCAGAATTAAATGTTGAGACGATAATGGACGAAGGGTGTCTCTGTTTAAGGTCACCGAAGGGATTTTTTTAGAGAGAACGAAACCTTGAAGGATAGGAAAAATACAGAAATTTTGCTGGGCTCGCGAGTAAGACACGTTACACCCAAAATCACCAATCGTAACGACTCCACGTGAAGTAGGAATTAAGTTCTATTGGACTAGAAAATCACATGATTTTTTTAGGAGGAGAGTGACTGCAAGTTTCGGGGTATCAGAGTGGGAAATTATCGATATCATTTTAAAATTTTGTCTTGACATGTTCGTCTCAGATTATTTTTGGCTAATATCACTTAAAGATTTTTATAAGTTGTAGTTGGGTTACAACTTCAAAAAGACTTAACATCATGATATTAAAACTTCAACTTAGGAAGTTTCGTTCCGAGCTCAAGGGGGACTCAACTATCTTCAATTTGTTCGCTAATTAGTTGCAGTACTAACACTTTGTGATCGGATCTCGTTGATCGACACTAGCGCTAATAAAGTGGAAAGTCGGTCGTGATGACTCGATTCTGTCGGTGAAGCGACACGCAAATGAACTTTTGCTGCGAGGAATCGCCACGACGTCGGCGAGACGCTGCATTTCGGTGAAGGAGCGAGTACGGTGCCCAGACGACGACCGTAGAGGGTCAATGGTCTCCAGCTACGAATGAATCGACAGCGATGGGGAGGAAGGTCTCCATGAACGAGTTGGCGCTCCGATCACCTACCACAACTTTTGACTGACTGTCCATCATCAATTAAGGTAATAACGAGCTGGCTGCGTCCAATATTATGAGATTAATGGCTGCGAGAAGATTTGTGCAACGATCAACAACTATTTCCGCCCTCCTTGCTCAGAACTTTACGAATTTCTGAATGTTAATAAAAAGGGTTAAGAAAATGAGCAGTAATTATGGGTCCTCTCTTAACTCATGTGAAGTTAATGTAAATGGCTGGTACAATTAGTTACCAGGAGCTAACGCAAAACAAGAGAGAATTTTCATTGTATTATGTGGGGTATTTGTGATTTTGGGGGAGTGTGCATGTTGTAGTTTATAATTAATGTGTACCTATTGTTGAATAAATAATTAAGCCAATTATATTTTGAATCAGCGTTTTCCTTTGGCAAGGAACCCAAGTGTGTGTCCTCACATACTAAATAATTCGAACCCAACTGAAATATAGAATTTTGTGACAAGAGAACGAGCTAACCAGGGCAACTGAAATGAGGTGAGTGTTAACCACTACACCATCCAGCTATTAATTACCCCATTCCATTACAATACTTATATCTGACCAAATCAAAGAATTTATATTCTTTCATCAATTTTCTTAAAAGACAATTCACTAAAAGTTTCCAGGAAGGAAGCAACGCTTATCCCTTTATTAAAACCAGGTAAGGACAAAACGAATATTAGTAGTTATCGAAGCATTGCCTTGACGAGTTGTGTTGGTAAAACTCTTGAGAGAATTATCAACCGACGTCTCGTCTGGTATCTTGAACGGCATGACTTGCTGAGTCGATCTCAGTGTGGTTTCAGGAAGTTCCATTCCACCCTGGACAACTTACTTCTCCTGGAATCAGCAATTCAAGATGCTTTCGTCCGAAGACAACATCTCATCGGAATATTCTTTGACATCGAGAAGGCTTACGATACTACTTGGCGTCATGGCATTTTACAACAACTCTATGCCTGGGGATTTAGAGG
>NNCF01127244.1:22430-58192 GCA_002313205.1 Laupala kohalensis | reverse complement strand
TACATCAAGGTTTTAGTAAGTCTCCCCCTTGGGCTTTGCACAAGCCGAAGATTATTTTCGATCTTTTGCATCATGACAAGAAGAACACTCCAGCTCCGATGTTGAGGATATACTTTCAGCTAATCCTCTACAAATACCGGGACCGTATCCCTGTGTTTACCGACGGGTCGAAGCAGGCTGATGGTGTCGGCTGCTCCGTGGTATTTCCCCGTGAGACCAGTGGCTACCGTCTAGGCGACTTGTGCAGTGTTTACACTGCTGAGTGCTACGCCATATTGCGAGCATTGCGAACTACAAAGTGCTCCCGCGGATCACATTTCCTGATTTGTTGTGATTCGCTGAGTGCCCTCGAAGCAATCCAAAACATGTATGCAGCTGATAAGCTGATCCAGAACATCCAGGATGTACTTTTCACACTGCAAAGTGACGGAAAGAACATAATGTTTTGCTGGGTTCCTGGACACGTGGGTATCAGTGGAAATGAGAAAGCAGACGTTTCCGCAAAGGCGGCATGCCTCAGGAATCGCGTGGATTTCTCCACGATTCCAAAACGAGACCTACTAAATTTCGTCAAGATAAGGATTCTCAGTGAATGGAGCAATGAGTGGTTAGCTGTTGAAAGGAATAAGCTCCGACTTATCAAATCATGTGTTAAGTCATGGAGCAGTTCCTGTAGGCCAGCCCGGCGCGACGAGGTCTTGCTGACCCGCCTGCGCATAGGACATTGTCCTCTCACTCATAGGTATCTCTTACTACTTGATGATGAACCCATTTGTGAGGAGTGTAGCTGTTCTCTGACAGTGCGTCATCTACTAACTGATTGCAGAAGATACTCAAGTATACGGAGACAAATTGGTCTGGCTGCAGATTTACCAACCATTCTCGGGAATGAAACGGTTAATGTTAATAAACTATTGAATTTTATGAGTAGATCGGGGCTCCTCCCACAAGTTCTCGGGAGGGTTTAAAATTTGCACTCCCTTTTCATCTTTATTGTCTTCTTTGTTTTCATCGTTCGTTTCTGTAATTTGAAAATATAATATTTAAAAATTGTTTTCCTTTTTTGTGAAATAATGTTTTGGTATTCTGTTTTTTTTTCTTTCATCTTTCTATTTGGATATTTGTTGATTTCAGGAGGGTTTTTTAGTGGGTATGGTCGAGATATTCGGCGAGTCCCACACACGGGGAAGAGTCATTACGGCTCTTCTCTATGGTGCGAAACTGCATTTTTCCCTACTTGCATGGGCTCTAATGACCTCGATTTTGACGAGCCCTAAAGCCCCCCCAAAAAAAAAAAAACAACTAAAAATTTCTTTGAACGATTACTTGATATAAAAAAGGGATCATGTGCTACAAGATCTGTTTTGTGCGTCTATACTTACGAGTATATTGAGGAAAGTATTTACTTTTTAACTTATTATACATGATACTCTAATGGTAAATCTGTAACTTCTGGGGAGTAATGAAGAAATGATTTCCTATTATTTCATCTTCGATCTTTTCGACAAAACTGCTTTTAAAAATTACGCCAATAAAAGACGCTACTTGAATCATTTACTACAAAAACTATGTAACTTGATTTTTTGATACCTGAAACATGAAATCACTGACGCATCTGATAAGTTATTACGTGTAATATTGGTTCTAAACTGACTGTCTTGATATATTTATACTTGAAGGACAATAATTATGCGATTATTATAGACAATCAGTTTTTAATGTAATACTTTATTAGTATTATTTATATTTTATTCTTACAAGTGATGTTTTTAATGGTTTTAAAAAGATTATTAAAGCTATTAATTTTTGGATAATTGGAACATTAAAAAAAATATAGCAGCGTCCCCGAAGATTATGCCAAACTAGTATCGAAATGTTGACCATGTATTAGTGAATATTAATAAAGTATTACATTAAAAATTGATTGTCTATAATAATATTTGCATAATTATTGTCCTTCAAGTTATTATGTGTATTATTCCAAAAGGAATTAATTGACAATATTCGTAAGGAATTGTACGTGAATAACGTAATGCTGCAATGTATAAAGTAATGAATAGTTCACAACTGTTCTGATGTCCTGTTTATACTGTTAATACTAAATACGAAACTGAGTGAAACTTGCTTACAACTAGAAGATATGGAGGAAAGTATACTCGAAGTATGTTACTTTTCTCGGAGAAAATTTAGCCTAAGAAAAAAAAAAACATGAACAGGTACGCAATGTGTTTATTAGCTCAATGTGAAGTAGTGGTAGTAAATTAGTTAACTGTTCTCAACATGGCCACGGGCAGTTTGTAACTGCTCTCTTGAGAATAAATTATTAATTTATTTATTTATTGCCAGTCTAACAGGATTGATGTTGGTACATGGCTTCTACACAGTGTATCCAACGCTTTTACTTTGCGTTATATTGGCAATACTTCCATAAGAGAAATTACAAGTGTACTTCGCGTTATATTGGCAAGACTGTTTTTAAACTCAAATGTATCGGCAACATCGGCAACTAATTCAATTCACCTGCTCTTGCGGTACTATCTTGCGATCTTTCTGCATCAGAATGAGCAACGAGTATTACCCTGTGTCTTAGTTTGTTGTGTAATTAATTTGTGTTTTTTACAGCAAATGTCGCTTTAGTAACTACTATTAATATTTATACGGATATACTTTAATTCCTAGAAGTTCATCAGAAAACCTGAAATGTTTCAAAATGCATGATATTTTTACGGTTTTTGCCGATACGCCGACTTCCTTATTTTGTATAAAATAAACTAAGAGTGACAAAAATAATTCTTATTCAGCGAATGATCACTTGTGTGTTTATGACAACATTGATTAATTTCAAGCTTATACATGCAAAATATAATGAGTTATTAATATTTATCGGAAGCACTGCAAAAAAATGACCAGACACATTATTAAGGAATAAAATTTATACTGTCGCACTAAAAGAATGCCATGATCACATACAATTGAATTAAAACTATTTACACAGTCCCCATCGAGTGATAAATAAAACCATGTTCTGACTAATCGACCAGCAGTGCATTATAGTCACGCGCGTTGTTGCCAATGCCGTATTCCGTCGTCAGCTGTGAACTTCAGCCTGTACCAGTCAGTGGAGTGATACGCGTGGCAACTATGCGCGTGCCTGAAATTCATCGCTGGTCGTTAACTGAAAACATGGTTTTATTTATCACTTTCTGGAGGTTACACAAAGAGTTTTAAACGTTTACATTTATTTGTAACGTAATCTTGGCATACATCTGAGTGCGACAGTATAAATTTTATTCCTTAATAATGTCTGGTCGTATTTAACAGATCTTCCTAAAAAACTTAAAACTCATTAAATTTTGCATGTAGAAGCTTGAAATCAATAAATGTTGTCACAAACACAGCAGTGATCATTCGCTGAATAATAATTATTTTTGTCACTGTTTATTTTATACAAAATAATTAAGTCGACGTATCGGCAAAAACCGTAAAATATCACGCTTTTTGAAACATTTCAGGCATTAAAGTATTAATATTCATTCATAAACCAAAATTTTCACTTGAGTATATGCAAAACAAAATGACAAATAAACTGTGTTTTTTACATTGTTTAACAGTGTTTTTTGCGATTTTGATTGTACTCTCCACAGCTATTAGAAGTCAGGGGTCTATAATAAAAAAATACGATAGCAGTATAGTATACGCCACATTAATCAAGTAAAGAAAATGGTCTTGCTACATTGAAATTTTTATAGAGAATATAGGTTAGATTCAAGTTTGATCTAGTTATTTTGAACTGTAAATATAGTCATGTGTATTATGCCAAATTTTATTTCTAAACAATAATAATACACAAGTGCCTGGCATTTTAAAATTAGAAAGTAATACAAAAACAATGTCATGTTACATCTCGCTTTGGAAAAGAGAAACTTCAAAAGTACCCTTACCTTTTTTGTCGGGTCGTCTTTTCCACGCATAGTAAGAAGGACCATGGTTCTCGTATGACATTCCTCATTCCCCGTTGCCGCTACGCGCAGCGCTCGGGTCAACGTTTTAGCTGGGAAGCTTCTATGACGCAATAATTGAGATACCAATTCGTCGCAACCCCTTTCTGCAGCAGCTATGAGAGCAATAGAGCGCCATCTTTCTTTCTTGATAATCCGAAGTAGGAAATCCTGGAAACGAAATTCATTTGTCTAATTTTCTAGAAGTCTGTCAATCTCTTCTAGCAAAGTTCGTACATTACTTAATTATATTAATAATTCGTACATTATTTATTCATAATAATTTTGTTTATTTCAATATAAATGGATGCCTCCCAATATTACAGATACCTTGCAGAGCATTACAAATTATTACACATATATTTATAAATTATTTAAACATCATATTTATATATTATGGTATTTACTTAAATTAATGTATTATTTGAATCTTATTTAACGGTAAACTGTAAAATACTTTACCACAATAATCTAATAAACAAATCTTTCATCTTTGAGAAATATACAGGGACTGAATTTGGAAACTGAAATCTAGAATTGGGAACAGCAATTTTTGAGTAAAGTACCCTTGTTTCGAAAAATATACATGTTACTTGCTCAAATGATCAGGTAGAGAAAAACATCTCTGGAGCAGGCAGGCACCTGTGCTCATCAGGTCGCCAACAGAACATGCACAATGCAATCAACTTGATACTGGCGCTTAAAAGATATATATTATTTACATTCTGATTCAGCGCTACTCGGCATACAGTCGGACGTGCACGTTCAACCGACCAATTGCCGCAGTGAATATGTTCCTCGTTTTCTAACAGGGTGCGTTACTTGAGCGTAAACAGGAGCGCTTGAACAAACTCAGAAACACTTGAACGTCTGAAACAGTATCAAGTGCCGGACCATTCATAGGCTATGTACACACACACACACACACATAGACTCAACAGCCTTACGTGAAGTTGTCTGGATGAGAGATTTCTCTGTCTCTCTCGCACATCACCTTAGGTGAGGGAACACGATTCCCATCAATGACTGCTGCACTCAAGTCGTTGTACAGTTAACACCTTACCCCCTCCAAGCGGATGTGCGAGCGAGAGGGCAAAATCTCTCAGTATCTTCTGCCTCATGTTATCAAGGACAATCTGCTGCAAAGACGGTTGCCTCTATTTATATTTAACTCTATGCCGGGCAGGGCGGGGTCTCGGATAAAATGAGGTATCTTTTCTTGTTATACAATACAAATTCCCCTCAGGGGGTTTACATCTAGTAAGTACGTGTTTGGCGAACACGGGGCCCCGAGCTGAGTCTGGCATTGCTTCCACTTACTTGTGCCATGCTCCTTCCTTTCTCTTTTCTGACCTTCCTTGGTCACCTCTTGTTCTTTGCGATCCCGACGGTATTAGGGCTAGGGTATCTTTCATTTTCCTCTTTCCTCTTTTTTAAAAATGTTTTTAGTAAAGTCGTGAGATATGTTAGGATTTGAGTTTTGAGTTGTAATTCAGGAGGGTTTTTAGTGGGTATGGCTGAGTCATTCGGCGAGTCCCACACGCGGGGAGAGTCATGTTGGCTCTCCCTAGTGCGTAATTGCATTTTCCCTACCTGTACAAGTTTTATGGTCTCTAATGACCTCGATGTTGACGAACCCTAAAGCCCCACAAAAAACAAAAAAAAAACAATACAAATTGTCTTATGCTGTGAGATAATCCGTTACAGTGGATGTATGTCTCATTGTTTCGAAGTCGTTACATTGCGGTTCCTATGCTCCTTTTTTGTTCAAACAAATGCACCTCATGGACGTGTATACGTGCAACAATGCCACATTAACAAAAGTCAACGTAATTACATTTTAAGTGCTGACGTTTGAGGCCATGGAACTTTGTATTTTTCGACATAAATTTATCAATTTTTTAATAGTTTTTAAATAATTTATCAAATCATTTAATAGCCCTCCTTAGTCCATGTTTTTGACAGTTATGGTAAATTCAAACCATTTCTGATAACTAAAGTTAATTTTACTCAGTTCTCACTGTTACTTGTTTCGCTATAATCAAAAATATTCGGAAGGTCATATCTTCGTAAGAAGTCATGTCAATTGAATAGAAAAACTGAAGAATTGGTTTCGCGATTACTCGCTTCAAAACCCATGAATCGCTCTAAAAATTCGTAACAATATTCAGGAGATCAAAATAAATTAATGTACTGAATTTCAAAGAATTCTCACTGTTGATTCTTCTACCGATAGAACCTCCTTAAGCAGCAAACTTAGCAGTTTTATTCGTATTTCAATTATTCAGCAACTATTTATTTATAGTTAAAATGTCAGAAAGAGGATGAATGTGTAAATAGACTTATTATATCATCCACAAAAATGATAAAAAATATGCCGCACCCCCGAACCTTCCGATTGTGAAGCATGCACGTTAGCGCCAGACCACAGAACTCAGTTAATGAACTACGTTATTTGTATTATTAACAAAGCAATAAGTATTACACGCGAGTTAAAATTAACTAAGTTACTATAAGCAACATTAGAATCTACAGTTAATTTATAAGTAGGTAATTCGTTTGCCAATAAATCTCTCTCATGTCTAGTATAGCGACGTCTTTCTTCTAAGCGTTGTGGCCTTCGTTCATCACTTTCTTGGCCTCTGTTTCGATTGCACGCAGTCGTAAATTTTCCAAACGCTGACTTCCTTGTTGGCATTTACTCCAGCTATTCACTGACTTGCCAATGGTTTTTAATTTGACGACAAATTCAAATACGCCCAAGATTAGTGATGCGTGGAGTAGAGGCATGTTGAGGTCTCGAAAGCGCACGATTTTTGTTTGTCGAATGTTGCAGTTCTGCCATCGGTGGCGCCCACATATACTTTACATACATATTTTTGGTGTGCGGATTTCCCGAAAGAAAAAAACAAACGAATTTTCACCAAATCGGTACCTAGTCCATTGGATTCCTGGGGTAAAAATCCCCTTATATACCAAATTTGGTGAAAATTATTAGAGCCGTTTCCGAGATATACATTCACATATATACAACAATTGCTCATTTAAAAGTATTAGATAGAATTGCGAAATTGTTACAATTTAAGTTGTATTCTGTAAAAATATAATCAATTGGAAGAAATGGCAATGGATTGTACGAAGCTTTTCTACCACGGTCTAGACTTGCATATCCGTGTAATAACTTCAGAGTGACGTCCCCCAAAACACTGTCAAAAGGTCCACCGAGGTTGAGATAAAGGGAGCAGCTGTCGACGACGGTCTCGCCAAATGAGTCGAAAGTCATGCGCAGTTGGTAGGCGCATGAGCGCGTAAAGCTCAAGGTCCCGGGTTCGAATCCCGGTCCCGTCTCCCATTTTCATTCGACGTAACATGATTAATTTGTTTGTTGTATTAACTTCTGGTATATTGCGTCGTATGTGTTTTGTGATTGCGTTGCACGCATAGTTGTATTAGTGGAAATAACATTATTTTGAAATGTTTATTTCAGACAGGAAATTTATAGACAATATTCATCGTGTGGTTAAAAAGCACAGTGCATGAAGAGTAATAACTTCGAAGAAATAAAAGAAACGAAATTTATTACGACGTACAAGAGAGAAGAATCAAATAATTATTTTCCCGGACATGTTAGATGTTGTGCGCTTCATTGTATTTTACTGAGACCGAAAAATGTACTTATTTTGCTTTATATTGTGGTAAGTATAATGAGTAATTAAATTAACATATTAGTCCGGTGTTTACTATTTAAATTGGAATTCATGTTATAGAAAGAAATTGCGCATGCAGTTGGCCAAGAGCTTATAGTCCGGGAATAAATTGCTCAGAATTCTGTGGGTCACGTATTCAGAGTATTCAGAGCTACTACAGGAGTCACCAGAGGTTTCCTTATTTGCGCAGAAATCCGACCATTCTTGAGATCGTGATTCATAGAATCGTCTGTCTCATATGTACACCATCCCTTAACATATTTTACGATCGAAAAAAAAAAAGAAATACTTCCCACGCGATGAATTTCTTAGGTTAATGATTTAAATTTCTTAAATTTCACTTAATTTCCCAGCGTTGGATAGTAGTTTCACGCAATGACCGCTTTTTAAAAACCTTTTCACTCCTAAAGTGTATAGACGTTGTTTACACAAAACATAAGAGCTCCAATTACGTTCACTTCGCCAGCACACGCAAAGCTATGCTAAGAATTCACCAACAAGAGTAATAAAGGTTCAATAAAAAATGCAGCTTGCTGTTAAGGTAAAAATTATCTGACTGTGTGCTCTAGAAATAGTTTCATTGTCAAGATGACTTTTTATTGGTTAATTCAATAATGCGAACAGTTATAAGTTGTTTCAGTATGAAAAAATGACGAAAATATAGATATCATAAAGATACAATACGTATTTACTCATTTTCCGAGCTTCTGCTAATACGCAGCCTCGTCGTCTGCCTGTCTGCCTGCCTGCCATCTGACGTGACGTTCAATTGTCAGCAGTTAGGTTCGTGACGCTCTCTGTTAGTACAAGTGGGAACTAATCCCTTCAACTATTCTTCGCAGGACCAGCAGCGCTCTGTTGCCTCGGTGGTTCCGAGGACACTGACCAAATATAATATGTATTTTAAGTGGCAATCTCAATTTTGCAGAACTGCGCAGGCGCAAGACACACCTGTAAGCAAGAGTTGAGTGCCCGCTCCAGGTGTTATGTAATCCGTTACCTGCACGATCGTTTTAACCGTGTATGTTGGGTTTTTCGACATAGACGTTATAGACATAACAGTATCCTTGACAATTAATGAGTAACTGAAAAGAAATTATTAAATTGACATTTCATTTCATTGTTGTATGTGCTTTAGCGGTGTGTCAGATCTTGGTGGAAGTATCTAATTCCACCATGTCTCAGATAAGGTTGCTTCCAGGATAATATTAGAAGACCTCAAAGTAGTAGTGTCATGCCCTGCTTCTATCCTCCCTTGTCTGAAGTACTAGCAAAGTGCGCTAAAAATCTATTTCAATATGAGGGCGAATGTTAACAGACACTTCCCTAATTCTGACTATCTCCATCAGTCTCTGCGCAATTGAGGAAACCATTCTAGGGTCTTCTCAGGGCTCTAGTAGCCCTAACTTAAGCAACTTGGACGCTGCGCGCAAGATCAGAAGTGGCCGTTACACGTGTCTCTACTAGAAAGCATTTTGACTCGCACTCGCACAAGAATGAACTCCCCTCCGTTGTACTAGTCTTCGATGGGCTAGTCTAACAACCACATTCATTTGATAGTAACCAATCAGATTGCTTTCTGATAGACGGTTGTGTTTGTATGCACACTGATTGGTGGCCATGAATTTATTCTAGAAGGTTCGGATTAATTGTCACTGGCTTTTTCCGTTGCGTTCTCACGATAACTGCAACTGATTTTTCGCAACTGTTGATGACGTAACTAAGTGATTTCTACCGTATCTTTTCGTAGTATCGTGACTTCCGAGTTCAATTCAACGAGACGTTTGTTTGGGTTATCGCCTGGCGCCTGGGGCTGTGAGAGGAGGAAAGGGAGAAGCGTGAGAAGAGAGTTTAGAGGACCTCCTTCGCTGCGGCTGACAAGTCGAAGGCAGCGAGCCGTAAGTAGTAGTGAGTTAGTTGTTGGTAAAGATGCACGCTTGCTGTGTCAGAACAGATAAAGTTTTTAAACTTCGTGTAAATGTAAAATTAAGAGTACCATTAAAGGAAAGGTTTTTTTAGTGAATATTATCTGTACGCCCAGAAAATCCCAACCAACAATACCAACCAACCACATCTTTAAAACGTCTTTAAATCGTAAAATTATATATTAAATTATTATTATAAATTTAAAAAATTAGGATGCAAGTACATGTTTTTAAAAACCAGTCGGTAAAAGTATTTTGAACTTACAGTATAAATAGATTATTTGTTCCTGAGTAAAAGACAATTTGTCAAAGAAAAACCCCGGGCAACGCCGGGAAATTAGCTAGTTGGAAATAAACGCGTTGCGAAGCGTCGCAAAGTCTGTGGAAATGTGCCAAAAACTGCGCGTAGCAAAAATTATGGAAGTAGAGGAAAATTTGTAATAATAATAAAAATACGCAACCTGTGTAGAAACTCAAGAGGAAGCTTGGTAAGTGGTATTACTTACATGATTTCTGAGTAAATTCCATGAAAAAAAATCCTATAATTTTATTCTTCCGGGGAAGAATTGATTGACTTAAAAAGTTGCAACTTTTTCACGGAATTAAACGGAATGAAACTTCATCATTTTGACCATTAAAAATGGTGTTTCCATTTAATGTAAAAATTATCTGATTGTTACATTAAATATATATGATACCAGACGAGACGTCGGTTGATAATTCTCTCCAGAGTTTTACCAACGCAACTCGTCAAGGCAATGCTTCGATAACTACTGATGTCCATCTTATCCTTTCCGGGTTTTAGTAGGGGGATTAGCGTTTCTTCCTTCCATGAATTAGGGAATACTCCCTCAGACCACGAAAGATTAAATATATCCAGAAGGTATTCTTTCGATTCTAGGCATAGTTGTCTGAGCATCTCATAGTGAATGGAATAAGGGCCAGGAGCAGTGCTACACTCGTGAGCTGTTGCTAGAGCTGACTCAAGTTCCCACATAGAAATGGGAGAGTTGTAGGGTTCCCAGTTGGTAGAACGGAAATCTAAGGAGGTGTTCTCTGCTCTCTTCCTCACGAAATGAGAATCGCAGTTTTATGTATCAGTTAGATCAGCAAAGTATTTATCCATCACTGTTGCCATTTCTCGGTTGTTGGTGAACCTGACCCTGATACATAAGTCCAGATATTGGGACTCGAGAATACCTTCCAGATATCTTTCGGATTGACTCCCATACTTTAGTGGAAAATGTTGTTCTCTTAATGGTATTTATAAACTCCAGGAGGTGGATATGGATTCATTGATGGTTCTGCGCGCTTTTGCTCAAGCAATCCGATACGCGGCGAGGTTTTCTGGAGATGGACTGCCCTTAAATTTCCGCGATGCTATTCACCTCGTCCGAATGGTGGACTGACAAGCGTCGTTTCCATGGTCGCTACCATGCAGATCCTCTTCTACCTTCCATTGGAAGATATCAGGAACTTCAGGTGAATAGGTCTATAGCAGTCCATGACCCCGCGGCAAACGCAAAGTGGGTCTTCTCCCCGGTGTTCATTAAACATAAAACTTCACGCTCAAGGAGACAATTCAGCAGTCGGCCCCTGGGGCAATCGCTCGACGAACCCCACAGTACACTGTAGCGTTGAAATCACCGAGGAGGAAGAATGGTCGAGGGATCTGGTGAATTAAATCCGAGGGAAGTCTCCGAGAAATCTCGTGTCTTGAACATACGGTCATAGCTGGTATGCTGTGACGTTTGACTGCTATAGCCTGGATTTGAGTTTGTAGGAGAACGGGTGAGGAAAGAATAGTATTTATAACAACATGGCAACTCCACCTTTTACTCGATCTCCCGTGGTGTCGTCATATCTGATGCTGATGTATACCCGCACAGAGAGAGAGAGAGAGTTCTGGTAAAAGGTTGTCTTGCAGGCAAATACAGATCGGATTGCCACGAATTATGAGCTGTAACTCTTCACGTTGAGTTCTATAGCCATTAAGGTTCCACTGAAGTATGGAAGCCATTACAATTTGGAACCTCCTGTGTCGGGCTCCTGACCGTGCATTTCCGCGTCAGTATCGGACAATGCACAATCCGACCCGGAGGAAGGAAGGAAGGACACAGACACGTTCTTTTTACGTCTCCGCGACTTGCTGGACGGTGTTGTTGTTGGTTTTAAGAAATCGGCAATGTGGACGGGTTTAGCCCTGGAACCCTGTTTTTTCTTCGTCTGTTGCTTGCTAGATGTCGTAATTACTTTAACACTGCTGGGTTTTTTTCTGTGTTGAAGTAGAAGGTCTGGGTGTAGCTGACGTTTTCGGCTTCGCGGGTGCAGCTTGAAGAACTTTCTTCGCAAAATTACACTGGCATGTGTACGACGTTGTCGTAGGTATGTCAGTGAAATTTTCCTGTACGGAAATGTTCTTCTTAATCACAGGAGTCTTCGCTGCGGTGAAGTAACTGGAAGAAAATACTGAGTGTAAAGTCCTGTATTTCTTCCGTGCTTCACTGTACGGGATCTTCTCAGTTGTCTTTATCTTCTGGACTTTCCTTTGTCCACGAAAGGTGACATACCGGGTGACTACCTGTGCAATTAATGCACTTAGCAGACCCCGGGCATGAAACATCGAGTTCGTGTGCCTCCTTCCTTCACTTGTCACAAGTAGCACGGCCCTTATACGATGTTGTGTGACCAAATCTCTGGCACTTGAAACAGCTCAGGGGGTTCGAAATATAGGGTCGCACTGGCAGGTTCAGCCATCCAGCTTTTATGTCTTTAGATAGCTTAGGACAGTCAAAGGTCAGGATGAAGGAGGCAGTCTTCTCAGGAACACCGCCAACCTTCCTCGTGATCTGACAGACCTCTACCACGTGGACAGCTTCCTACTCCTTGACTAATTCCTCACAAGACATTTTGATGATTTCCCTGCAAGTTATAACTCCCTTGCTACGGTTAAGCGCAGCATGGAGCTCACGCTTGACAGGGTATTCTCCCAGCAGTGTACATTGAACTAATTTTAGCGCTTGCTTGTTTTTTTTGTTTTAAGCAGCATCGCTCCGTTTCTTAATCTCTTTATACTTTTTAATGAGCCAACGAGACCTTCTAGGCCTTTGAAAATATAAAAAGGTGATACTTTCTCGAAGGTTCCATTAATTCTTGACATTGGGATAAAAGCGTTCTCGTATGGAATGCTCTTTAACTTTGACTGATTTTCTTTTGAAGTGGGAGGGTTGTGAACCATTGGCCGCTTCGAAGATACTTGGGTGTGTGGCTCCCCCTGCGGTCCACCAACTCCGTAAGGTGACGTGTCAGTATCCATGCGTATGGATTTTATTTCATCCCCATGTTCCCCACCCACCACGGAGTCCAGCAAGGGGACACTCTACTGGGGTGCCAGGGTTGACACGGGGATATAGCGGGGACACGCAGGGTTCTTTAAGCATGGTATTGCTTCAACTCCGCCGACGAGCGGGAAGGAATCCCTGCGTCCCCCCTCACCCTGGAGTTCAGTCGAAGACCTAGTCCAAACCTATTGGGTGGGGGTGGGTTAGTCCCCAATCGCCTGTCTAGAAGAGGTCGAGGCCAAAGCAAGCGTATTGGCACGCATCCTTCTTCGTATGCATGGTTCATCAACTCGCCAGGATTCCCATTCCCTCCGACATGGATCGCCATGCACGGCAAACACATGGGTGAGCGTTCAGCACACAGAGAAAGCCAGTAAAGAAGATAGAAGCGAAAAAGTGAAAAACTAGGAATATAGGAGAAAAGAAAAGTAAAAGAAAAGAAATACTTGAGAGCCTTCTGTGTATTCCACCGTCAGGACGTGGACCGACTCACCGCGACGGCTTTTTTAATGTATCTATTGTTATTTTTTATGTATTACGTATATATTGTTATGTATGTCTTTATGTTTTATTATCATGTCTTATTATGTATAATTTTTTTCACGGTGGTAAGGCGGAAGAGTAGGTCTGATGGTTTGAACCAAACCACGAAATAAAAGTTTAATATTATTATTATTAACAACTAATGGGAGTAGGTCACGTGAAATTTACTAAAACATACTCGTGAATCATAATTGGTCAGAAAAGTTATGATATGTGTCGTAGGTGGAGGCTAAGCAACTTCACAGAGTAGAAGGAGTGGAGAGCGAGACTATTTTAACAAGAGCTTTGTGCGAGATTGATGACTATGAGGAGAATTATTACCATCATAATCGAGCAGTATTTTTATACGAGACTTCGCGGACGCCATGTTAGATCGTCTCGATCAACGTCCGGGCTATTATTATCGAACTTCGTTGGATTAGATGTTCGATTTTGTAAATCTCGATAGTCTGATATGATCCACACAATTCGATAGATCATAGTCATCGGTTATTTTAATTATTCATGACTGATTGCATCGTACGTTTATTAGCGGTGATGAGAATTGTTATAGTCGGCGCGGAACTTAATCTATAAGAATCATATCGATTAAAGTCTCGAACTTTAGGAACCGTAATCGATACGCGGGAATTCAAGACACCACACGATCGACACCTTCTGTCAAAATGAAGACTGGTGAATGGATGGCTGCAACGACGAACTCCGGATGAACCAATGAGGTTTCACGGCGGTTCCCAGCTTCGAGAGAACAATTTTTGGAATGCGCCTATGAAGTCCTTCCATTACAAGTGTTTTTGTTCTTTGGATTTCTTCTTCAACTTTTGTCGGTTGGATTAAAATTGTATGAGAAAGACTTTTGGCTGCGACACAAGCTCCATAGACCAATTAGTAGTTGCAGTGTGATTCAAGGAGAGCGTACTCCTGAATTTGTGAACGATTATTGCGTATTTGACAAGCCTTCAGCTCACGTGTTATTNTATAAGAGACAGCGATTTGACTTGTAAAATCAGTGGTAGTTTAGAATTTGTAATCATGTATTCAATGGAAATTCCATGCTTTCTTATTTCGGAGGAAGTGATACGGGGTAATTACTTGTAATCATGTATTTGTGTCATTTTGATATTATACGGAATTTTCATGAACGATTGTGCTTTCTTCGAGAAGGATTTGAGTGTGACCCGAAATAAAGTGACCGATTCCCATGCCCTGTTCAATAATATTCAATCACATTTAGGCATCAGATTGGCTAATGAGTAGCGTGTTAAAAGTCATCAATCATCGCTCTGCTGAGAAGGCCAGGTGAGTGATTACCATTTGCCGGTATGTGTTTATTTTCACAACAAAGTTGGTAAATAATTCCTGGAAGTTCATTGTTTTATTTGAAATTGGTACCCCTGAGCTAGCCCCTAAAAATTCAAATAATCTTCTTTATTAAGTTTGTTACAATTGGCGCTCCAGCAGGTGGCCATTTTACTTTTCAAAACTGAAATTATGTTACAATTGGCGTCCCAATGTGCGGCCAGAGTGGTCTGATACGTGTTAAATTCAGGTCCAGACACGGGCAAAAGTGAAACACACAACACAGTTCATGAAAATTGGTATAGTTTGTATTTTGATTAATTTTTGTGTTAGTATTAAGTGTCAGTGTTAAATTTGAAAGTGTAAAAATGACCAACGTGAAACGTCATGGGAGGCAGAAAGACATTAATGAAATTTCCATCAAATAGTAAAAATACATGTGCCTACATTAATTGACTTAATCACTTGTTGATGAGTTTATTATAATAAATTTAACAAAAAATAAATAGTACTGATATTTTGTTTTCATTATATTTGGAATGAAATTTAAATCAGTGTTCAATGCATTTTTGAAATAGTTACTTCAGAATTTGTGAAAAGAAGATGCTGATACTCTCGTGTTTTCGACTTTGCGTGTACTAACAAAATAAAATAAAATAAAATTGAAATTGAGAAAATTTTAACAAACATTTTAAAATTCCCTCAAAGAATAAATATGTATTTGAAATTTAGTGATAAACAAAAAAAAACAATCCTGAAGTAATAAGTGTTCAAAAAGCACTTGCAATTTTTTCTGGATTGTGGCCTGTCAACGCAAAAGTATAAATTATTACGAATGAACACTAAAAATATATAAAGGAATATGAAACATTTATATCTTCGATCCATCATTCTGTAAATCATTGAATAGATATTGGACTATTATATTCTTACTAATCAATTGCAATATTATAATAAAGTACTATTACTAATATTAGTAATGTACAAGATGTATATTTGATAAATAATTCTCATTTATGAATCATGATAATACTTTCTTAATATTGATAACTTAATCAATTATATTACTTATACAAAAATGTATTTAAATTTATAATGAGAAAACAAACGTGAAACAGAAAAATTCTAGAACTAATTTATCATGTCATCAGCAACAAACAGATTTCCACCTTACGTTACGTTAGTTGATGCAAAAGAAAAAAATGTTATCCGAATGGCATAAATATAAATGAGAAAGAGGCAGCGGTTGACTTGCACGAGATTTTAAACCATACTGTATCAAGATTTATGCCTCTTTTGCATTTTACTGAAAAAACAAATTAATTGGTCATCTATTACAAGAGGGGATTTGACGGTAGTTCTGGCCAAGAAGAATACGAACAATTTTGTGTCATGTATATTTTATGATTGTTGTGTATAACAACATTTGTGCCCAATCAAATCGTTAATGTCAAGAATCACTCTGTTATTTGGGAGAACTGCTTCTTCTACTCAGTAAATCTTTTTAGAGTTTTGTATTATTTAGGTACAGATTACCGTTCATGCTAATCTATTTTTACCGTTATTGCAGACCTCTACAGAAAGCATTTGAGAAAGAAAACGCAATTACGATAAAAAGTTAATTCGTATGCGTGAAATGTGAAATCTTAAAATTGAACCAACCATTATTACTGAGGATTGATCATCATTTATTTATCACGAAGCTTGATGCGAAATCAATCAATTGTTGTGAGGCGACTTAGGTTAGGGCCTTCCTTTTATTTGAACCTCAAATGTCGTGAGGCGACCTTGTCATCTCCTTTTATCCTTCACCTGATGACTCTGCGTCGGTTGGAGATGTGATCTGAACCCAGTCTCCTCACTAGGAGGAGTACTCTGGCTTGAAGAGCAATTCCGTTTCTTAATGGCCTGAGGAAGGATGAGAGAGAGCAAATGAAGTAGGGAATGTTCCAGTCATGGCAAACAGTGATTTATTGTAGAGTACTAACACTTACAAAGCAACTCCGGAGCGACGCCCACTTGTCTCCGAAGGAACGGTGACTCGTCAAGGAGCTCCATAGATGTCGAGGCATCAAAAGCGTACGGTAGAAGGAACGAGTATACTGTGCAGGTCCGGAGATAGTAAAGGGGATGGCGGAAGGGCTGGTCGGGACCGAAACAACGAGTAGGGAAGGAGGAACGTACACTGGCGACTATTGCGAGAGTAGCGGTAGTTTCCCCCCGAACGCCGCGAGCATTTCTTTTCCTCATATGTCACTGTCAAAAGCTTTGATAAATTGTTGACGAGGCCTGCTATTCAAACGCACTACTACTAATATTTTCGAATAAATAACATTGTCGTTCTCCGTAGTAACATTTCGGAGTATATCTTACGCTGGGCGGACTCCCCAAAGGTGAGCTCGTAAAGATTGCAGTCCTAAATGGAGTTTGGGGGTAAAAGCCCCAGCGAGCGAAACGTGTCTATATAAAAGGCATAGTCCCGAGTGACTGTATCAATCATTATTCACACAAAGCAAACATTATTCGAGATGGTAACTTCCAATTTTGATTGAATGTTTCTTTTATAGTTCATAGACTCACTAATAAAAGTATTTTCTGAAATCTGAATTTAAAGCAGTAGATTATAGTAAAATGTGACTTTTCGTATTTTTTACAATATTTCACAACTTAATTTTGTTATCTTGCTTTTTATTTATATTGATTAAATGTAATTATTTGAATGTATATATTGTTAATCATAATTTATAGAAATTAGTTTTTGGATTTTCGATATTCCGTTTTCTATTGGTTACAAAGGAGTAAAAACCTTTATATGCTTTTATTGTCCGTGTAAAGGCATGGGGTATTAGTGCGTTATATCTCATGACCTGATGACCTTGGTTTTTGAGTGGAAATTCTGCTGAATTAAAGATTTAAATAGGTACTGGTTTCCGGAATTTTCCGATATTTCACGGATGGATGAAAAAGAGTGGAAATATTGAATATTTCCTCACTTACACACAGAAAAGTATTTGAGTAACAAAATAGTAATTTTGATACGAAGTTGTGTTTATATTGCATAGAGTGATTTTTTGAAACCTAGGGGAGGGGTAACATATGATTTGCTGGATTTACTGTATGGGTCAGTAAAAATAGAGTTTTTGATGGAATGAATTCGGACAAAGCAGGAAATCGTCTTAATACCTTCACTTGGTTCCAAATACATGGATTTTGAGATTGTATCACCTCAGGTGTGCATAACTTTTAGCAGCCAAAAAACAACAACAAGTTTTGAACTTTTTTCAGTTTTTTGCTTATCTCGGAAACAAAGCATCGCACAGAAAAGTATACCCTATCCAATCTAAAGAGTATAAAATTGTGCGCCAAAAAATTACCTCAAACTTTATACACGACATATGGGCAAAACACGACATATGGGTAAACGCAAACACAACATATGGGCAGCTCTCTAACTTACTGCAAACCACTCGACGAGTCATCATCCCTTCTCATCTGGCGCCAGAGCGCAAACAACGCTCTTCTCCGAAGCGAGCCCCGACGTGGGGACACTCACTCACTTGCAACAAGTCACGGACGAGCGTCCTCACAGTCAAACCGCTCCACACACCGCAGCACAGTTGGCCGCGAACTGCCCTCCAGCCGTTCAACTCAAAATCATCAACCCAACGTCATCCAAGCTGACTCTCTGAAGAAGCGGATCGTCTCACCTCATCCCAATATCTCACTGGAATTCCAGCTTTGTATTCTTTCATTACTTTCAACTTTCATGTTTTATGTCATTAAACTGTTTTGTTAACATGTCCAGGGTTTAAACATACCTCATCTACCTTCCTCATGTTCTGTAATTTGCCTGTACATTTATGGTCCTTCGAACCCGAACCTCATCCTACATGTACAAGGAATTTCACCTAAAATTTCTGTACAGTTGCTAAATATTGGTGTTTTCTAATCAGTCATTGCGGGAAACTGCTGAACCGAATTTAAAGTTTGAGGTACTTATTTGGCGCAGAATTTTATACTCTTTAATTTTGTATAGGGTATACTTTTCTGGGCGATGCATTGTTTCCGAGATCTAAGCAAAATACTGAAAAAAGTGCAAACATTTCGTGTTTTTTTTGTCTGCCAAAAGTTATGCACACATCCTGACGTGGCCCAAACTCAGATTCCATGTATTTGGGACCAAGTGAAGGTATCAAGATGATTTCCTGCTTTGTCCAAATTTATTCCATCAAACTCCTTTTTATTGATCATATTTTACTGGCGTAATACCTCTTGAATGAATTGAGGTATCATCATATTTTTTTAAAACATTATCGTTACAAGTTTTAAAGTTCTAAAGACTGATTTAGGGTTTTTCAATGTTACATTTATACTGTATTTCAAGAGGTAGAAATGTTTTGGTCCGTTGCGCTGACACCATGATATATATTTTTTACTACATAAAAGTAACCTCAGGTGTCATCTCAGGTTTTGGATGTTCACAGAAAAAAGGCAGTATGAATGTAGACAGAAAAATTTAGCCTATACATCTTTCAGTTTTCAAAGTACTAAGTGTGTTTATACTGAAAGTGGATATAGCGGATCTGGAAATTTATTTTACAATACTCGAAGTATAGATGACTAACAATACAAAAATTTAAAAGTTAATAAGCCATGACACCACGCCTATGATCCTCATTATTACTTAGATGGAACATCCATATAAGAACGGACCCTTACATATGATGAGAGGTGAACGTATCTGGCATGTTGTCCCAAGCCACTGAAAGACTCTTCAACCAAAGTAGAAAGAAAAATACTATTAAGAGGAGCTTGATATTTTAACAGAATGTTGCATTGTCGCGTGGATGCTGGTAGCACCACCCGCGTTGCCAAGCTGTGACGCGCCACATTCAAACTGACAACTCGGCGTTATATGACTATATAAGCCGCCGCTCGTAGCGTTCGAGGTGGGACGGCTGCCACTCGCGCGACAGATGCGTGCGTTCGTCCTTCCAATCCTCCGTACTTGTCTCAGACTTAAAGGTCCTAAGTACGAACCCAACCCTTGTACTTCGTTTAGACCGAAAGGTCCTGAGTGCAATTACGACCCTTGTACTTGGCTTAGACTTAAAGGTCCTAAGTGCAATTCCTCCCTCCTGGACGTCTACGCGCTAGTCTGTCGTCGCCGATGGAGTCCCACGGAGCACAACGTGGGTGAGAGTTGGCTAGTGCTTCTCAGGTGTACCTCTGTAAGTTGTGTGAAGTTATAATAAACTGCTGTGTCGCCACTGGACTATCCCTGTTTATTTGCTCCCTCTCATCCTGTCGTGCCAACCTAAATAGGGATTAGTTCCACGGACAAAAGTCCAACTCATCGACAAAGTCTGATGAGGTGGGCATCGGGGAGCCCGTGCCCAAAACCCAAAACCCCCTTTTCCCACCACACGACAGCATCTATTTTTAGAGATTCACTAAGAAAGGGTTTTTGGAAAGTGCTATTTAAAAGGGTGATTTAGGGTAAAAAGAACTTCCTCGAATTTTGTTAAAGTTAGAGATCCGTGCAAGTGGTTTTATTTTTCAGCAACATTCGTTTAAAAGAAACTAGATGTTATAAGAAACTTGACGATGTTATTACATTTTAACCAATCGCAGATAAATAAAACTAACTTTTACTTCTGTATCTTTTAACATTTTATTTGCAAATAAATTTACACAAATAGAAGTATGATGATAAGTACAAATAAAAGTATTATTAGTCAGCATTCCTTGTTATAAGCAAGTATTTTATGTTAATAATGTATTAAAAATGCCTCAGTTGTGTCGATAATTCGTTTTTCTTTCCAACTTTGTGAGTGATTCATGCACAAATAAGTCTCCCTTCTATGATCCCTTTTGTTGTCTACGCTTGTTTCTCATCACAGTGTCCTATCTTTCTAGCTATGTGCTAGAAATGTGTTTGTTAGCTATGTGTCTCATCACAGTGTCCTATCTTTCTAGCTATGTGCTAGAAATGTGATTGTTAGCTATGTGTCTCATCACAGTGTCCTATCTTTCGAACTCCTGCCTTTTGTCACAAAATTTACGCATCGATATTTTATTGCAATTAACGTAAAACTCCTCAGAACTGAATTCACTTGTCTGTAAAAAGACCGTTACACTAGGCTTGAGCATTCCACAGCCATGTAATTCTTCTTTCCACTCACAATCTTAACATATCAATCACTTAAAAAATCCATTGCACAATTTGCGATATTTTACGTTATATTATCGATTTCGCGTTATTTCGCGATTCATAAATCGCAATTTTGAGATCACAAAGGTCTATTATGAAATTAACACTTGAAAAAAAAATTGGGAATAAAAAATTCGTTTTATCGCGTTTCGCGAATTTCACGGATCTCTAGTTAAAGTTCATGAACCAATTGTGATATAATTCTGTTTCTGTAACACAATATTGCTATTTTTATCTGCTCTAAATTACAACGACGGGTAAACTGTATTACAGTAACCAAAATTCACAAACAAACCCAGGTAGGGTTGGAGAGTTTGCTCATACAGTTACTGGGTCAAATACTATTATCTCTGAGGATCCATTTTTTCAAAATGAAATTTTAAATGATTGTGTTTTTTCTCTTTGATTAACTTGAAAATAGTAACTTAGAAATTGAATTAAATACCTTCGCAGAGGTAAGATGTCCAACGCTGTAATTTTCTGCGTATGCCCACTGAAGATATTGGCCCCATGTCCATTGGAGCATAGAGTCTTTCTTGTCCCATTCATCCCTACCCCAGCTGTTCTGCATGAGGTGCTGTATTTCTCTTATATCACATCTCCACGCTGCTGCATGAAGAGGCCATTCTTCTGATAGCATGTCCTGCAGGAATACTTGTATTCTGCTTTCCTCTCCTTTTGACTTGTTCATTTGCAACACCAATTTTCTAGCACCTGCTGTCTTTGTATTCGCAAATAACCATCGAGCAGCGAAGTACTCAGGAAATGTTTGGTGTATAAAATGAAGTCTGTTGTCCTCAAACCAAATAATACCAAACTTTTCACTTGCTAGTGATAAGGATTTGTCATTTTGTATGTACATCTTGTATTCTTGGATCGGTAATTGGACTGCGACAGGATCATCTGCAAACTAAAATAGACATAGAAAGACATATTTCAGTTATTGTTTATTTCCACATTCTATATTTTAATTTAATGTTATGTTATCAATTTTTTATATCTATTTATTTCTACATTCTGTATCTCTATACTTTAAATTGTACAAAATTGACTTTTATGAAAATGCATTAATATTATGACCAATGTGTTTGCGCAAAAAAATCAAACATTCAATAACCATCATTTATTAAAAATTCATCAAATAAGGGTAAAAATTATTATAATAATCTAAAAGTGAGTTAATAATATCACTCCATATACAATTAATTCAGAAAAGTCTACAAGAAACAAAACTCCCAACTTCATGCATACAGTAGAATTCCCAAGACTTGTCTTTGGAGGAGGTAATGGAGGTAATCATGGATCATTTGCTGAAACTACTCTAGAATCAGAGTCATTAGAACAGAAAAGAGTAATAGTCTGGCAGCCAAATAGGGATTTTCCCTTGAACTGTGTTAATAATGTGTATTTCATACCTGACAACTGGTATGAAATACCATAATTTTTTTTGTTCAAGAAAAAATCATCATCTCTCTAATTGTCTAATAAAATTTGGACCTTTCAGGGCTAATATTTGAATAAAATCTTCTCAAAGTTGTAGGGGCTCTTATGCATAGAGCCCCTGAAGGGACTATTTTTTAATAAATTCTTATGTAATTTTCACTGATAGTGGTATACAAAACTACTGCCCCTGCCAGATGTAAAATACACATACAAAAAAAAAAAAATTGCCTTGCCTTTTTGGACAATTAATAAAGTTAGTTGGAAAACAAAAGTCAGAAAACTAGAGAACATTATTCAAATACAGTGTTTCAATTTAAATGGTAAAATTGATAATTCACAGATTTTTAATACATTAATTAATGTATGTTATAATTATTATTTTGATAAAACAGAATAGATAACATTATTGAATGTTTCATAAATGGTTATGTACTGCAATATTTATTGAATTTATTTAAAAAATTCATTAAAATTATTTTATATTTTTTAAACTAAAATTAAATTAAAAATCATTAAATTAATCAAGCCATTTTGAAATGAACTGCATCTTGAAAATAAATGAGGATTTGGATCTATAGAGAGGGGAAAGAAGATGTCTCGTTAGTTTAAAATCATGACAAAGAAGGGATGGGTACTAGAACCTTTTAAGAAGTTAAGAATAAATTTGTTCATGGCCAACTGCAATCGCAATTTCTTTCCAATTGAAAGATTACAAAGACTAATACTTCACTAATTTGTAAAGCAAAATGAAAAATTTTTCTGTCCCAGCACAACACCACAAAGCACACAAATCTAACAGACACATGAAAATAATTGTTGGATTCTTCGGTCTTGTATGTCAAAATAAATGATTTTTATTTTATTTCTTCAGCATCCAAAACTCATTGGATTCAATAATCTGATTTTTACCATTTATTCCTAGCTGTATGTCTCATTTGACTTGCTTTGTATTTATTAAATATTTTTTTTTATTTCAAGAGGCAATACCCTAATGCCAATCTCAGGTAATTTTCTAAGTAACAGTAAAGGATTTGACATATCCCAAAAAAATTGACCTTATTTTCAATCATTTTATTTCTTGCAACTTTTCCTTTTGTTATTGGTATATTAATATTGTTCTTGTCTCTTAATTTAATCCCTTCCCATTTTTTAAAACTAAAAAAAAAACAATTCTACATAGCTATTAGGTACAGGTAAGATAGATAAAGGCTAATGGTATTATTCTTTATCTGTATAAACCTGAATAAATATGATTTCAGAGTTCATTTATGTGTGAAAAAAATATTTTGTGGTATAAGTTCTAAAAATATAAGGACCTCCAACAACTTCTAATATAATATATTTTACTTTTTATATGTTAAAAAAACTTCAGCACTTTAACAAAATCATTGACATATATTGATAACATATAATACATACCAAAAACACCATTGAACAAATTTCATGTTTTTTATCGAAATTATGCAGCGGAAGATTATCTGGATTCGTGTACCTCTTCTCAAACTGTTGCTTTTTCAGTTTAATAAACTCCTTGTATAGGTTTAATAATGAGATATATGTTTCATTAAAAATGTCTGAAAACAAAGAACAAAACAATATACTACTTGAGATAAAATTGACTTCTTTTTAAGAATAATGACCAATTGGTTCTGTTTTACCACCACTTATCAGGGCGGTGGCTGGTATAGGAAAAAGAATTCTTTTAACTGCTAACATCAGAAATCGAACTGTAAACTGATAAACACACAGGGACTGGGCGATTTGAGGGTACAAACACTTTCGAATCAAGAACATTTGAGAAAAAATGATTGAAAATCCTCTCAAACTGATTAAATACAAAGGATATATCCAATTTTGTATATTAAGTTACATTAGAGTGGTCTAACAAATCTAAACTCTGTACCTGTACTCTTATTGAACACTTCTGCAGTCATCAGGAGGTGCAGAGGTGTTGCTAATAGATCTCCAGTGTTTGCTAGCCGTTGCATAACCTCTTCCCCACTGACTGACGTTAAGCGATTTCTCAGGAACTCTAGTTGCTCTTGTTGGGACAGTGGATGAAGTCTCAGAGCTGGAATCCGTAACACGCGCTGCAGAGGCACAGCCACCTGAATACATGCCCCGTCATTCAGTCCTCGGCCAATCAGGGAAACTTTAAGTCAAGTACAGATTTGAAGAATTACATATCATTTTCTTCAAGCTACATATTTGTTTATTCAGTAGTTAGAACTTTCTAGGCTTCATTACTTTACTTTTATGTCTTACTCTGTGTTGACTTGATGACATGGAAGTTGAAGTTATCGTTTGAATGGTCATTTAGAAATGAATTCAAACCTTTATGAATTGTGTGCATGAGAGAATAATTTCAAATTTTATTGATCCAGCTCAGTGTTTGTTTGTTTTTCTTTTTTTGGGTGGGGGTTTTACCGCTCGCCGACATTGAGGTCATTCGAGCCTTAACATTTTTGTACAGGTAGGGAAAATGCTGTTACGAGTATGCACTAAGGAGAGCCTATATGACTGTCTCCGAGTGTAGGTCTCGCCGAATGACTTTACCATACCCACTAAAAACCCTCCTGAAATACCGTAAGTCCAAACATAAAAGACAGGAAAAGAGACAACAGTTTCCTAAAACATTATAAAAGCCAAAAACAAAGAAAGGTGTAAATTTAGAGAGAGGGAAAAAGTAAATTTAAAAAAAGGAAAAATAAAGAATAATTTTAATCCAAGGCCTCGCAAGAACTTGTGGGAGGAGCCCCGATTCGTTTATGGTATTCCACGGTAAGTGTTGTGTTGCAAGTCTCACAGATGGGGGGGGGGGTACACTGTGTAAGAGACGACCATGGGTAAGATAGCAGTGGCCAATACGAAGACATGTAAGGATCACTTCTTCACGTCTGTTCACACGGGATGAAGATGACCAGGTCTTAACAGAGTATTTTACCTTCCACAGCTTGAAGGAGCAATTTTGCCATTCGGCTTACCATGTCTTTAGAATACACGATCGTATGGCAAACTTTGAATCTGTCGAAGGAACCGTTGAAATGTCAAGGACTGCCTTCTGTGTTCCCCGCTTCACTGCCTCATCAGCTTCTTCGTTACCCATAATACCCACGTGCCCAGGAACCCAAAAAAGAAATATTTCAAAATTTTAAACTACTAGACGGCTTATTAGATTCTGAATAGTCAGTGTAAGGATGTCAGAAGTGTACAGTGATTACACTGACCACAGAGCACTAATACAGTCATTGCATAAAACCACATGCCAAATTGAAGATAGTTGAATGAACTTCAGCGCCTCAAGGAAAAGGCCGGGAGTACTATGGCAGTGGAAAGCAGCACCAACGGAATCATTGATGGATGAGTCATCAGTGTATATGAACACATGATCCAAATACAAAGTTTTCAGTTTTCATCTGGCATCTGGTACACAGCAGCAGGAGTATCCTGCCTTGAAAGTTGAGACAGCCGAAAGTCGATGGTTGGTTGCCTGGCGGACCACGGTGTGGTGAGAGAGTGTGGGTATTTCACTGGAGGAGGTAGCATGATGTCATTTTCCTCCAGCAGATGTTTAAAGCGGACAACCGCTGGGCGGGGTAACGAAGGTCTTGCGGTGTAAGATGAACAAAATTTCGGGGAATGTATGTGATGACGAGCAGGGTGATTTGAAACCCCCATCAATTTCACTCCGTAAGATCCAAGTAAAATATCACGTCTTATGTTAATGGTTCGCCAGCATCTACTAGTAAGCATTCCATGCGGCTGGTGCGGAAGACTCCAGTTGCAATGCGAACTCCTGCATGATGGATACTGTTAAGAGGCCTGAGTGTCGATAGTGAAGCGGAAGCGTACACAATTCTGCTATAATCTAATACAGACCGAACAAACTTCTATACAGACGAACAACGCATGTGCGGTCTGCACCCAATGATGATGCGCTTAGGCAGCGAAGGAGGTTCAGGGATGAGTTACAATGGGATTGCAGTTTTCGTATGTGATTGCGCCAAGTTAGTGTGCGGTCGAATGTGAGACCCAGAAACTTTGCGGAGTCCACGAAAGGAAGACGTTGACTCTCAAGAAAAAGATCTGGATCATTATGAACATTGTATATCCTACATAAATGCATGCAGCACGACTTGGATATAGAAAAGCTGAAGCCAGTAGACATACTCCACTCGTGAAAATGGTTTAAAATCAATTGCAGTTGCCTCTCGATGACAGAGATACAGCTGAGCGAACAACAGATGGCGAAATCGTCAACGAACAGAGACGCATGCAAAAGTTCTCGAACCACTGACGCAATACTATTTATAGCAAAGAGGTTGATGCTCAGGATTGAGCCCTGAGACTCCGTTTTCCAAAGGATGTCTAGATAACAAATGAGTACCGTTGAGATGGGAATCTCTCCAGGAACAGAGGAAGACAACGTCGGAATCCCCACGAGTGCAATGTAGGTAGGATTCTGTACCTCCAGGTTGTGTCATAAGTTTTCTCCAGGTCAAAGAAGATGGTCACAAGGTGTTCTCTGAATACAAACGCTGATGAGATGGTGGATGACAACGCAACTAGGTAGTCCTGCGTTGACTGTTGTTTTCTGAAACCACATTGGATATTGATCAGAAGGTTTCACGATTCCAAAAACCAAACAAGATGACAATTTATCATTCTTTTTAACAATTTGCAAACGTAACTTGTCAAAGAAATCGGTCGAAAGTGCCATGGATTAGAACGATCTTTTCCCTCCTTCGGAAGTGGAATAATTATGGCCTCACGCCATTGAGCAGGGACGGTATGCTCATTCAAAACACAGTTAATAAGTTTAGAAGGAATTTCATGCATATCTCTGGAAGATGTTTTAGCATCGCGTTATGCATTTGATCAGGACCCGGGCTGTATCTTTTGAAGACGCAAGGGCAGATGTTAGCTCCGTTATTGAGAAAGGAATGTTATACTCCTCTTCTCTGCAACTGGAAAAATCCAAGCAACACTTTTCAGCGCGAGCTTTCTGTTGGAGAAACGATGTAGAGAAGCCGAAGGAGTTAGAGACTCTTTCGTAGTGCAACGCAAGTTCCTCAGCAATGACTTCGGGTGAAGTTTGAAACTGACCATTTACAATAGACCGGGGATGGAAAAAGAGGACCACGAACCTCGAATACTGCCATACGGCTGATGGAGAACGGCTTATAAGAGATGATATGTAAGTCTTCCAGGTGGACGACTTACTTTCTCGAAGAGTTCGTTTCGCTCTGGCTCTGCACTCTTTACAATCAATGAGATTTTGTTAAGCCGCGCTAAAGCTTTCTTTCTAGCGCTGACCGCCTTTACGCAATCCGAATTCCACCATGGAACTGCGCAATGCCTTGGATTACATGATGACTTAGGGATGGCAACATCAGCGGTTTCGAGAACCGGGTTGGTGAAACGGGATGCCATAGCATCCACATCGGCGAAAGGCTCATCGCAAAGATTGATGTTGCGTTTAAACACATCCCAGTCTGCTTTTTTCAATATCCACTGAGAGGGGCGAGAAACAGGGGCAAAAAAACGTTTAAATGTATAAGAATCGGGTAGTGGTCACTCCCATACAGATCGTCAAGAACTGTCCAGTCGAAGATCGGGGAAAGAGGAACTGCAGATGGCTAAATCGAGCACCGAGAAAGATCGAGAAGCTGTACAGAAGAGTGTGGAGTGGCCCGTGTTAAGGAGCGCTATCTAACAGTTTTTCTATTATATCACCCTTTGGGAAGTTGTGAGAAAAACCCCATATCGGATTATGGGTATTGAAGTCCCCGACGATGAGAAATGGGGAAGGCAACTGGTCCATCAGACCGGCAAGATCCTTCTTCGTGAATGACTGCCCAGGGGAGATAAATATTGCATTCCGTAAATGTAAGGGATGGTAGGCTCACCCTCATACATACGGTCTGAAATACGCTGGTTATAGACTTCTTTGGCATAGACTGAAGCGGCTACGAGCACAGCGACGCTACTGAGTACACGTAGAGCGTCTTCTAAGTCCGCTCTATAACAGGTGAAAAGAGAGAAAAACGTGTGAAAAAAGAGTGTTTTGGTGAGAGATGAGCTTCCTGAAGACAAACTAATTGAGGAGCATGACGGAACAGTAAGAACTTAAGGTCGTCTAAACGGACTTGAATGCCATTCAAATTTTATAAAGAAGAGCCATACTTCCATGTTTATTCGCTCTTATTTCGACGTCTGGGTTTCTTTCTTTCGACGACAATAAAGTCCGACACTTTGCTGTTGTCCCCTCCCCTGGAGAGTCGCCGTGATCACTGCCGGAATGATCAGTTTCGGACATGTAAGGTCCATTATGGTCGCTTCTCGGAGAGCGTGAGATATTTTGGCGACTACGGGAAGTTGAGCATACATCATAAGACTCTAATTTTAAGAGCCAGTTCTTCGGGATATTGGGGAGTGAGTTCTCTGTCGAAGACGACCCCGAGATGGACGTCGGGGGGATCGTTTATCGGCAGACTTCGGTTGCTGGTTGGTAGTGGCAGTAGAGGTTGACACAGATGTTATTTTGGATCAGTAATTTTATACTACGTTGATATAATTATCTTACACCCCAGAAGTTCTTCTTTGAAGCCGGAAGAATCGTCTAAACATACCAGATTTCCAGAGTCGCTCTTCGCTGTTTTGTGCACTTCTTCGAAATCCACCTGATACCCAAAGAACGCTGTAGGTGGTTTCGGAGTTTGTCGCTGATGCAAACGTTTTAATCATGACAGGATGTTAAATCAGGTAGCGACGCCTAGACTCAGGGAAGGAGACCCTATCCGTGACTAGGATCCTTTTTATCTCTTTCCCCATCAGATACTTCGTGGATGCGTTTGAATTGGAGGGATGACTCTCCTTACAATTGACACAGTACAGAGGCAACGAGCAAGGTGACGACTCGTGTGATGGCTGACCGCAAGTCACGCAAACAGCGCAGGACGATTTGCATCGATCGAATGTGTGACCGAATCTGTGGCACTTACAAGCACCGCAGAGGGTTCGGCACCTACTGACAAACACGCAATGTATAAAAGATGCAAGAAATGCTCTCTGGAAGAGAGGGACGATCGAATATTAGGACCAGTGTGGAGGTGGGACGAACTTTTCCTGCACCTCTCTTAATCCCATGTATATTTACAACACCTTTGGACTCAAAAAGAGCCTTCAGTTCTTCATCAGACTCATGTGCAAAATCTTCGTGGTTGACGACTCCTTTGCACATGTTCAGGCTGGGGTGTGTAGTTGTCTTGATTTTCAGACCAACAATTTCCTTTAAAGCCAAAATGATCTCTATCTGCTTGTCTGTACGTGCCTCCAACAGAATGTCACCATTCCGCTGGCGCACGACATACTGCACTTTGCCAACAGTCTCATCAATCGCCTTAGTAAGACGACAGGCACTCACAGACTTAAAATATTTGCCTTTTTGCAAACACTTCATCAAAAGGAAGCGAAGCTTTGTCGGCCTGTCTCTATCCTTGCAAGGAAACTGTTGAGATTAACAGTATCTCCTACTAATCGCCGTGCGAATGGAGTTTATTTCATCTCCGTGTTCCCCACCCACCACGGAGTCCAACAAGGGGAACCCACCACAAGGTCCCCCTCATAAGGGGACTGGAGTGCCAGGATTGACACGGAAACAGCGGGGACACGCAGGGTTCTTGGAGCAGGGGTTGCACCAATGTCGCCGACCAGCAGGAATAATTTCCTGCGCGTCCCCACTCACCCTGGAATTCAGTCGAAGATCTAGTCCGAGCCGATTGGTCGGGGGTGGGTTAACCCCCGATCGCCCATCAAGAAGAGGCCGAAGACAAAGAAAGCGTATTGGAAGTCACGTACAAACAAATCCTCCTGGGGTTGCATGAACCCCTCAAATCACCAGGACACCCATTCCCTCCGACACGGGTCGCCATGCACGGCAAACACATGGGTGAGCGTTCAGCACACTGAGAAGACCAGTAGAGAAGATAAAAGCGACAAAAGTGAAAAACTAGGTACATAAGAGAAAAGTAAAGTGAAAGGAAGGGAATACTTGAGAGCCTTCTCTGTATCCCACCGTCAGAGCGTGGACCAACTCACCTCGGTGGCTACTGTATGAATGTATGTATGAATGAGTGTGTGCATGTATGCATGAAGGTATGAACATATGTACGTACGCGTGTATGAACATAAAAGTGTGTGAAAGACATTACTCCACAATAACAAACTGATGATGAAAGGAAACTTGAGAATTGTTTTTGAAAACCATTGGAGATATTCCCTTTTTCTAGGCAGTTCATTGTAATAATAATTTTCACAATTCAAAAACACTTAGATAACCCAAATAAACTTAAACACAAATAAACTTGTTAGTTTATTTATTCAGTATCCTCTGAAATAAATATAAGCCATCAATTCTCTTCCAATCCATTTTGGGGAAACAAGACTTTGTTGCTTTGCAATCAAAACAATCCAGAGTTTAAACATATCTTGTAAATAACATGTAATAAAGAACTTATTGAAAATAGGAAGAGATTTAATTGTAAAAAAAGTACATAATTTGGAAAATTAAATTTTGTCATTAAATTCTCATAGCTAGAACATTCTAGAAAATATACCGTTACCCAGCGAGAGTAATGCTGCCCTAGTATTTATAGGAGATATTCTGGTCAGTATCGGAGATCAGACGATTGTGACGAGTATCAAAACATTGTAATTGAGCTTACAGATCACTTTATTGTGTTCAGAGATAATTGAGATTCACATTATTGAGTAGTTGTTCATTATTTGACCCCGTCAAGTTACAAGCTTGTTTCCAGTATTCAGTCGTCACTAATGGTGAATTTACATGATGAATGTCAGCAGATCGGCGAATATGAGTATTCGCCGATCCAGACTAGAGTATTTGGTTCATTCAAGTCCAACGGCTGCCTTCATCTGGAGTTGGCATGTGTCAACTTAAGTTGCTCTACAACAGTGAAACTTGCGTTTTCGTCTCTAATCTTGGTGCACATCTTATCTCTAAAATACATGGCTAGTGTAAGAGTTTGTTTACGTGTTTGGTGTTGCACCTCCTCACTTTATTTATCTGTGAATGAATGTGAGTTATGTGTTTGAGTTAGTCCTGGTTCAAGCATCACAAATTCATAACTTGGACCTCTGCTGGAGGTACATGACTTGGCACAAGTGTTCAAAACGCGTTTGGGATGCAGTGTTGAGTTTTTTTCTCCCACTGTATATTTCTCAAATTGTGAATTTATATTTTATTTTCTGTAACTATATTGTTGTTTGGGTAATTCCTTTTATTTTATTTATGTAGATGGTATATTCCATTTTGTATCGAATCGCTTCATGATTCAAAATATATGAATATTCACTCAGGCATCCAACATTTCTAGCACATTGTGCAACTGGGCAGCAACCAAGGACATACAGTTATGATATATTTTGTATATTTTCAGTATTTGCTTAGAAAGTAAAATGTTTTCCATGCAAAGGACATAAGAGAGTCAAATAATGTACCTCTGGACGAGTGGCAACCCATACTCGTTTTATGGGCAGTTCCAATAGTCGCTTCAATACACGGATCATCAGGTCTTTGTAGGCAGGCGCTACTTCATCTACTCCATCTATTAAGAGCGTCACTGCACCACTAGTTGTGAGTGAAGCTTTGAGGCAGCGCCGTGCCCCACCTGTCTCCGCACTTGCGGCCGCCGCCACTAACTCCACCACGTGGTTAACCGTCACATCTGTGGATTTAATGACAGAGGCTCAATGTCTAGATTTCAAACATGCAGAAGAGTGCAGACTAATGAATGTATCAAAACATCTTTAATATTCCATTAAAGAATATGTATCAAACACCATCTTTGTCTCTTTTTAGAAAGATATTCACAAAAATATTAAGAAAATTTTAAATTATAAACATTCTGAGGAAAATAGTTCATTCATATTTCTATTTCATATAAATTAATGTTTCTCTTGGAAGAATAAGAAAATTAAAATGGTGATATTTTAAAATAATTTTACACTTAAGACCTTACGATGAACGAATACTATATATTTTGTGATATGAAGTTCACAACGTATTGACTTCATGTTGAGGCTGTTGTCAGATGAAACAAATTGTAACAAGAAACATAACAACTGAACAATTGAACATGATATTAAAAGTAAATATAAACTCAAAATATGTTTACAAAAATACAGAAACTACACAAACATGTTATAATATTGTATTGTAAATGCCAGATAGATTTTGTGTCAGTGCATAAATTCAAACTTCTGTGTGTATTTTTTATAAATATATGCTATGCTGATATGCTATGTTTGTAACAATTAACCATTCTCTATCCAGTGGCGATGAATTTTTATACTCTTACAGCGCAAAATTTTGAATTATTTGACTTTAAATTACTATGGGTTTATATGGAGAAACTTTCATGGGTTTATGTTTTATTTATATTCTGGCGAAAGTACCAGCTTAATGTAGCAAAAAAAACTACTATAACATAGCAAATGGAAATAGGAATACAATGACGTGAAGATTTGCATACCTTACACAGCATTTACAAGAATAATTCACTAAAAACTATGGAAATGGCAGTTGCATCACATGACAGAAGACAATGTGACCCTTGTCAAAGAAGGAGTCAAACAACAGTCTAAATTAATTATAAAGTTTTAAAATCACAAATTAATTGTACTCATCCAATATAAAAAATCATTAGAATGAATTATTAATTAATAAAAACTACTTTGGTGATTATTTACAAGTTTTGTGAATAGTTGGCAACCTGACTTCAGTCAATGCGCATATAATACCTTAAGTGAAGATGTTACGTACCTGATAAAAGGAAATACAGCATAAATCATTTCATCTCATGAAGGTAGATTTGTTGTTGCCTGAAGGTAATACAATCTTTTTTTAATATTTTTATTAACAAATTCTATGAAATAGGAATTAGCAACAAGTATGTTACACGCTATTCGTAAATTTTCCTCCAATGTTCATCTGAAAGTACTATTGTTTTACCTGTTTAGCTCACAGCTCTCTTTTGTGCTAAATTATTCTCAGGGTAAAAATTAAATTCATGACCTGAATAAGTGTCCTTGCTATACTAATTAAAATATAGTTTAATATTCTCATGATTAATAAATACATCAGGAAAATTTAGTTTCTTATTATTTTCGATTTCTAATATGAATTTTATCTTAGAATGATAATAATTAAATGTATCTAAGATGTTTTGTATTTCATTTTCAGGCACTACACAAAAGATATCATATACATATCTGGCATAAAGTACACTTTAATTTCTCAAGACTAACATTTTCTAAATCTAATACAAATTCTGATATAATTGAGCTTATTGGACTCTTTATTGAACATCTCTCCTGATGATAAATTTTTCGATTAAATGAAAATTATGTAGACTGCAATAATAATCATATAGCTATTTCCATTTCTATTTCTGGAACTACACAATGATTTTCAAAATTTGTCTTACGTGACATTATTTCTTCTATACATAAATCATCGGGAAGACAAATAAACAATGATACTAAATCTAATGTATTTAATTTCATAGAACTATCAAGAGAGTTTTTCTATATTTGTTTATGAAATCTAAACTATTAATTACAGTATGATTGGGCTCATTTAATCCATTTCAAAGTATATTCAAGACAAATTTTGAAAACATTTTAGTGGGCTATCCTGGAGAGAAAAGAAAGGAATTTGGTTATGGATAGTAAATCAGTAGGTTTTTTTACCGGCTGTGATTTCAAAATTGATAACCATTTTCTTACAAATAACATGTTTTATTCTTATCTTTTCAATAATCTTACCTGTGACATCTTTCCACTTCATAAAAAGATTTTTGTATTCTAGAATCTTCAACATCACCACCCATTGATTTTGATTTTCTGATTCATTTTTCAATAGACGTGCGAAGTTCAAGAGCGCTGTTGTTTTTCCCATTCCTGCTTGTCCTGTAGTCATTTGTGTTTTAGATACAAAGTATGTTTAGCCTCAGCAAAATACAAACACATCACAAACACTACAATTTTTATTTAAAATGGATAGTTTTGAAAATATTACTCTGCAGTAAGTTATGTATTCATTTCACTACTGAAGACTTTGAACTTTCCACACATATATTTCCAAATATCAAGTTTGGAATCATTATAATGTGCCAATACAGATAGTAAAAAAGTACAAATATAATCCAAGATGATACTTCTATAACATTTGATCTTTTTCATAGTAATAAGAGTGCCTGGAGGTATTAGTGTGATGGGACTCTGCTAGACAAGTAGAGTGGTAATGTTGGTGAGAGGACAAAAATGTGAATATATTTTCACTCATTCACAAATAAAAAATTGAGAAATATTCCAATTACTTCATGAGATATAGTGAACATTCAAAAATTCACATTTAACCCCAATTAAATTCACATTTAACCTCTGTTTAAATAGGAATATCAAAAAATACTATCTTGGTGAATTTCTACAACACAAAATAATCTCAAAATATTGATTAGTTTTTTTCTTTCTCTACGGCGATCAAGCGATCAATCAGTCAGGACTTGCCACTTTTAAGTAAAAATTCATGAATAGCAAACAAAATATTAAATTTATGATGATGAAGCATATCCTATAACATCTACATGGTTCAATCTACCAATCTCCTGAATTCCATCAAGATTTGTTTAGAAATTTAAACAATAAGTATCCTTATACAGAAAAATAAACCTCATGTGAATACAGTAGAAAAGATAAATAGAAGTAATTATGTGATAACACTGACAATAAATTCATTTATTCATCTTAATGCAGAACAGTTAAACAAATATTCCTCCTCCTTCAGAGTAAGCAGGGAAATTTAGTAAAGTACTGACATTGTAGAAGGAAATTTATAAATAATATACCAGAGGAATGCTTCATGAAAATCTCGATGAAAGTCTTTGAGAGAGGAAAACATGTCACACACTCTTAGGTCCATCCACACAAAATGGTACAGAGGTTGTTGCTCAACCATTTTAAAAAAATTGTATGTTCCGTGTTCCTTTCCTTATGATTTGGGAGTTTAAAACAGTTTATTTTTCATTTGATGTCAAACTGTTTACAAGTGACAGCCATTTTTGTCCTCTCTCAAGCCCATATTTTCGTGTGTGTTAGCATTTACTTTACAACAGCCAAAGAAAGAAAGAAAGAAAGAAAGAAAGAAAGAAAGAAAGAAAGAAAGAAAGAAAGAAAGAAAGAAAGAAAGAAAGAAAGAAAGAAAGAAA
>NNCF01127244.1:9845-22382 GCA_002313205.1 Laupala kohalensis | reverse complement strand
TCATTAGAGCCCTTAAAACTTGTACAGGTAGGGAAAATGCAGTTACGCACTAGGGAGAGCCAACATGACTCTCCCCGCGTGTGGGACTCGCCGAATGACTCAGCCATACCCACTAAAAACCCTCCTGCATTACAACTCAAAACTGAAATCCCAACATATCTCACTTTACTAAAAACATAAAAAAAGAAGAGGAAAGAAAAAAAAACGTTACCACTTTAATAGGTAAGTCAAAGAGTTCGATGTTCTCGTTGTAGAGCTTCGAGCCTTGGACAACAAAGGATCTCGCAAGCATTGCAGTTCGATGGCATGTTATTTCAAGCACCCTGTCTTTATTTCGTGTGTCTCGTTGCGATAAGAACCTGAAGCGATCGTACAAGTAATCTGGTTTTCGGAATTTCAGGACCTTGAACACCATTGTAGCCAATTGCAATTTCTTCCTTTGTCTTATCTTGAGCCAACNCTTTCTCTTATCTTGAGCCAACCCAGCCGCTGGTAATGGGGGGTAACATGTTCGTCCAAACGCAGCCGAAGGGCGAATCGCAACGCTGCATTTTGCGCTTTTTGAAGCATATTAATTTCTTCTCTCTTCAGGTCACAGATGTCAGTAGCGGCATAATCGAAGGTGGGCAACACTAAGCTTTGGACTAGCTGCAGTCTTACATGGGTGGGAAAGTCTATGGCCACTCTGCGGAGTTGATAGATCGCTTTGAACGCGGATCCACACATGGACGTCACCTGAAGATTCCATGACAGGGTGTCTTGGAATAGCAGTCCCAAGTTCTTGGCTGACTTCACAAACTCCAAGGGAACACCTCCATAGGTCACTCTAGTCGCGATGGAGATGTCAACCTTCGATAGGATCTTCGAATACCCAATGATCATAGCCTAGGCCTTGGCCATATTCATTTTCATGCCATGCCTGGTGCACCAATTGGCCACCCTCGCCAGATCCTCACTCAACGCATGAACAGTCTCCTCTATACCATCGAGGTCGCAGGAACGATAGAACTGTAGATCATCTGCGTAGGACACATGCTGAGTACCCTCCGCGAATACTCTTGGCAGCGTGGTGATATAGATGATGAAGCAGAGAGCCGACAACACTGATCCCTGCGGGGTCCCAACGAGGACATCTCTCCACGACGACAGCGATCCATCCGAGCCTTTCACAGCCTGCTGACGCTGTGACAGATACGAGTCAAACCAGGCTAGCAGGTTCCCCTCCACACCAATGGATCGAAATACCGCCAGCAAGATGTCTCTTCTGATCAAATCAAACGCGGCAGAGAAATCCACCATTACCATGATTGTTACTTTCCGTTTGTCCATTGCTGCTCTGACGTCGTCAAGAACCCTGATCAAAGCAGTCTCGGTCCCAAAACCCGCACGGTAGGCAGACTGCTTTGGGTCTAGAACCCCGCAGCGGTCCACATAGCCACTGAGCTCCCCATACACAATCTTATCGAGCACCTTACCCATAGCACAGAGCAGAGATATTGCTCGAAAATCGCTCACACTCTCAGGTGGCTTCTTCTTTGGTAGAGGCTTAACGATCGCTTTCTTCCATATCTCGGGATAAACCCCTGTAGACAGGGAGTAATTGTAAATATGAGTCAAGACGGGGAGAATAGTGTCTGCGAGCATCTGCAAAATTTCGATTGGGATCCCATCTGCACCAATCGATGTCGATTTCACCGCAAACAGTGCCTTCTTAACTGTTCCCTCATCTAGCACTGGAATGACAAAGGGCTCACCGATCAAGGGCAGGCTGGTGTAATGGTTAATCACATCCGGCGACGTGGAGCCTTCCGGCACTCTGCAAAAGTGCTGATTCAGCGCATCGAGTGGTACCGCTACCTCCACCTCCGTGTCCCTTCCGCTAATCCCCAATTTTCGAATTATTTTCCAGAAATCTTTTGGTTGTTTGCGAGTCTTAAAAAGCTCATTGTAGTGTTTGACTTTGGCATTTCTCAGCATTTGTTGCGTTTTATTTCTCAATTTTTTATAATTATTGTGGGTTTCTCTATTTTTTGTTTTAAGAAATCGCTTGTACAGCGCGTCTCTCGTTTGCATCATGTCCCTGAGTTCCTGATTTATCCAGGGTGCAGGCTGGTGTTTAGCTTTAATTCGAATCCATGGGCAATGCTTGTTATACAACGATAGTATTGCCCCGTTGAGAGAAGCCAACTTTCTATCAATATTAGGTTCATTGTATATTTCATCCCAATTTGTCAAATTAGCCTCGGCCAGAAGTGCCTGCTTATCCAGCCGTTTCTTGTCCCTGACGTCCATGTATTTTCTACCACCCTTGCGCGATCTTAAGTTAAGGGAACAGTAGATCAGGTCATGCCTGGATAGGCCGCAAGCAGGGACCTGCCCATATTTTGTTACCAAATTCAGATCGTTGAGTATTATAAGATCGAGTAGAGTACTATTGTTGACTGAATGATGAGTCGGTTGCAGCGGAAGACAATGCAAGTTTTGGGAGTTTAAGATCGTCATCAGTTGACGGCTGTAAGGCGAGTCGGTGAGCAGGTCAGAGTTCATGTCGCCAAGTATAATCAAGTTCTGATACGTCGTCAGTAACTTTGCGGCTTCATCAAATACTTCGCGTATTTTTCCAATCTTGGGGGGACGATATATCACTCCCACCGCCAGCTTTTGGGTCCCAACATCTAACTCTATAAAAATGAATTCAGGGCTTTTCGAATATGCCGATTCTGATTTACATAGAATTTTGTATTTTAGCTTCGAGTGGACCAGAAGTGCAACCCCGCCACGACCATGCCCCACACGATCATTACGCACCCAGCTATAGTCGTGCACCCGGACTGACTCCGAGGAAACATTCGGCTTCAAAAACGTTTCACTTATGGCGATCACGTCGAACAGGCTTCCATTAAAATACTCCTTATTTCGTCAATGTGAGCCACAACCGATTCCGCATTGACGTGAGCAAAATTGGCGTGTTTACGCAGATTCCCGATGTGCGCAAAAATATCATTGTTTACGGCAGCCATCTTGAATGGTTTAGAGACTCAACAACTTTAATGATACAATTTTGGCTTGGGTTGCTTGCTTGAAATGACCAGATCGAAAATAGAGAAATTGGAGTCGTTATAGCACTAATGAGGAGTAGTATTGCGGAGAAGAAATTTATTGATAAAAATAATAATAGTAACTTCTGAGAGGAAATCATAGGAGAAAAGCCAAGGTATTGCCAGATCACGAAATGAACGATTAGTAGGGGGAGGGAGGCCCCCGTGAAGGGCTCCCGTTTTTTGAAATCTTTCTCAAGTCACTGAGTGACCGAATCGCAATCGGCCGCCCTCCCTCCTCTTTTCTCATAAAAATGTTTCCATTTGCGACCCAAACAAATCTGAATCCACACTCTCTCTTCTTAATTTTTGCCGCATTGAGGAGTTTCCTTTTCGCGAGGCACAGGCTGTGATTTATAAAAATCTTCTGAGCATCCCCGTCTAAGAAGCCGAGATCCCGGGTGGTAAGATTCCGCTGCTGTCGCGAAGCTGTCATAAATCTGTCCTTGTCTAGCTTTCTAACGAAAGACAGAAAGATCGACCCCGGGGCCGCCCCAGATGGAGGTGGACGCCTTCGGAAACAATTGTTTATCAACTGTACAGGGCAGTCGACCTTGAGGGCAGCAGCGACTCTCGACACCAACTCTATGACGTTTTCTCCAGCCTTAGCTGTTATCCCGCTTATCTCTACGCAGTTCGTCAGTGACACCTGCTCGGAATCTCCGATAAGGCTTTCAAGCTCCAACACGCGCTCTTCTAACGCCGAACATCGTCCAGAGACCTCGCCAAATGACTCCGAGAGTGTTGACAACTTGGCATCGAGGGCAACTATCCTCGACGTGTTTTCGCCAATCGCATCTGAGTATCGATTCAGGTGGTCTTTAAGATCGTTTATTTCCCCCCTGACCTCGGATAGCTGCTTTTCAAAGACAGCATTTGCCGCCTTGGCCTCCGACCTCATATCGTTCATGATCTTGTACAAGTCTTCCAAACCCACTTCCTTCTTGGCGACCTGAGACGTTCCGGGGGAGTCTCCACCTTCGGCGGTGTCACCACTACCACATCCAAGCGACGAGATTGAAATGCGACGCTTCGCGGAACACGTGAAACAAACAAATGGCTTCTTTTGTTCTCTCAGAAACAAAAAGTCCTCCTCCTTCAAATTAACGCAATCAATGTGCCAGGTAACTCGGCAAACCGCACACTTCACACGAAAAGAGTTGTTGGCAAAACCTAACTCACACTTTTCACACTTCACTTTTTCCCTATCGCTCATGATTGCAGAGACAGACCACGAGAGATGTTGACGCTACGACAGCTCGAAGGCAACTGAGAGAAAGAAAGAGAGAAAGAAGGAAAGAGAGAAATAGAGAGAGAAAGAAAGAAAGAAAGAAAGAGAGACAGAGAGAGAGAGAAAGAGTGATGTACACAGTATTTTTTTTTTGTGGAAGTAGATACGTATTACAATAGAACCTGTCTTAACTGGTCTCAAATCAACCAATCCTCAGATTAATGGTCTATCCTGAGGAACAGTTTATTTCTTCTCTCTTTCTGCCTGTAATAGTTGACCTGTAACGACTCAAACATTGATTGTTTAATGCACCTTTCCATTATTGATCTTAAATGAAGTGACTGACTTTAGGTGTGCAATGTGTTTATGTTGTGGCGATCAATACGGGGAGGGAGTTCACTAGATTGCTTCCGAATCTATTTTTCTATGAATCATTATGTACATGTGTACATTTTTCTACGAATCAACACATGATAAACTCACACACACATAAAATGAGTTGCAATGACATCTTGTTTGATTGTTTATTCATGATAACTTGATGAGAATTGTGTGAAATTTTTCATGGGAATCTCTGATAAACCGGATAAGCAGGTAACCAACCAGAGTCTCAGATCCAGCCAGACCGGTTAAGAAGTTGTTCTACTATAGTGGCATTACCCAAAAAATATCAACCTTTTCACTTTTATCTGTTACGTTTTATAAATTTTTGAGAAATGAATTTTTTCAACTTTTGTCAAGTTTAGGCTTCAATATCTCTAATGGGACTGATGATAAAGTTTTGAAAATGGCCCATCTTGCAGTGTTTTGTACAACGTTTATGAAAATCAGAACAGAATCTTGTATATTGAGCTAGTAAAAAATTTACAGCACTTCAAATATGAAGAAAAAGACAACTAAAAGAAAAAAATATTTCTCATACTTTGCATCAGTATGGCTGTGATTTCATGATTCCCATGGTATTTTATGCTCAGAATGAAGTTGTTTGAGTTGACAAACAATTGTCTTACATTTATGACATTAAAAAATATTTTAAATTCTTATTTACATCCTGAAAGTTATTACAAAAAAAGACATTCAGTAGCAAAATGAACAGCCATTTAAATTCAACAGCAAATACTCATAAACCACAGATATATGAAAATTAATAATAAATTATATTTCAATTTCAGATTTTTAGAATAACAGCTATTTTATTTCTTTTGTTGTTAAATTGTTGAGAATTTTAATGCCATTTTGTGCAAATTCATCACACAATTGTGCAATTTCATTTGACTCAAGGTAAATGGAGGGTAAGTATTCTAGTGATAAACATCATAGGCTTAAACACTTGCTTACTCTAATGTCTGTTAATTGATGAAATTTGTGTCTACAGGTTTTTTTTCTTCCATTGATGTCTTCTTCTGTTCCCCTGGTAATTTTTTAAAAGAATTATCAAGCTGCCAATGGGAATACTATATATTCCAAAAACCATTTTTTGCACTAGAAGTCAAAAATTTTAATGAGCCAATAGTCAACACAACTGTTTGGGAACCCCAGAGAGTGACAAGTATGTTATTTATTTGTAATAATTCTGTTTATTTTGATATAGATATTCTTCATAATTTTTTTTGTGTGTGGGGTTTTAGGGCTCATCAAATTCTTCATAATATTAAGGATATCTTGCATATGATTACTAATTAGAAAAGATGATTACTAGATGTTTTAATGTAATATCATAAATATCATTTCAAACATTTTTATAAATCATATAGTATATAATTTATTTAAATTAATTTATTATTTTTATCTTACATATCAGTTATCTGTAAAATAATTAGCCACAAAACAAATCTTTTGTCTCTGAGAAATATACAGTGATTGGATTTGCAAACTGAAATCTAGTACAGGAAGACACAATTCATGAGTAAACACCCTAGTTATGAAAATAAAATTAGAAATTTCATGATTGATGGTAACGTTTCAATGAAAAATCATATTTTAATCTGGTCTCTTTGCGACAACACATGGTATTACTGTCACAGGCTGATTCAAAGACCTCTCTAATTGTCACATTCTCATCATTAACTGCATAGCATGTACTTTTTCTGATTAATGAGGCATTAAATACAGAATCTATATTAAATTGGTGCAATTAAGTACCCTGAAGACCTGCTATTTGGTTCCAAACACAGATATATGGTTCCAAAATTCTAAGTGCATTTCCCCAACAGGAAATACTTGATATATCCGTAATTTCATATTAAGAAATTTCAAATTGAAATCATTAAAAACTTGAATTATAACAAAGTATTAGCTTTAAAGTGTCTTCACAAAATGATGAATAAATGTTTTGAAAATGTTGTTCAGATAAAAGACTTCATGTAATATCATCACTTTGTTGCAACATTTTAATATGAAAAAGATAATTAGAGGGAGAGTAAATAATGAAATCTAGTGGATATCTAAAACATAAACATCTCCAAATTCGTTACTAAGAGAATTTCAACTGGATCATGTAGCCATATCCAAAAGAAACATGAAAGGAATTATGAATGTCAAGGTAGTAAGAAGCAGAGAATTTAACTCAGATCACTACTTGTCTAAAATCAAACTCAAATTCTTACCCAACAGAAATCACAAAAGAGGGAAAAGAGTAAACAAATATAATACAGATAGACTGAAAATCACACAAGAATCATTAGAAACATTTTGGGAAGAAATAAAGGTAACTCATCATTGTAAATGGCAAGATTTATGTAAAGTACTAACCAATGCAACCCAGAAAACATTTGGGCTAGCCAAAATTAAAAAGAAACCATGGTGGAATCAATTATGTGAAGATGCATTAACAGAGAGAACAAAACAATGGAATAAGTGGAAATGCTCTGGAAAGGTCGAACACTATGAACAATTCATACAGAAAAAGAAAGACACTGCAAGAATAATAAGGGGAGTTAAGAGATCTTTCGAAAAATTACAACTTATTGAATTATGAGATAGCTTTGTAAAAAATAATTCCCGAAATTTCTATCAGACTTTTAAGAGTAAATTAAATGGCTATCAAGCGCCTAGTGTATATTTCAAAGATGAAAATGGTAGAATTGGCCTAAGCAATGCTGAGAACTGTGAAATACTTGTGAAACACTTTGATCAGCTTTTAAACTGCCCTGAACCAGATCATGAAGAAGATGAAGAAGAACAAGAAGATGATGAAGAAGAAGAAGAAGAAGAAGAAGAAAATGAAGAAATCTAGTGAATATTTACGTCACAACATAAGTAATTACAGGAAAGATTTTCCTTTGAATCAAGCAAGGTATTAGCTAGGTGGATTCAAACAAAAGGGCATTAAAATTCTCAACAATAGGACAAGGAAAGGAATTAAATAATTAGTATGGTGAAAATTTTAAAATTATTTCTTATTTATTGTTAATTTTTAAATACCCGAGTCTAATTAACCGCTGTTCACTGTGGACACAATGGACTACTGTTTCAGTACCAGATGTCTTTTTCAGTACTTATGTTCCTGACTTTAAAAATATTTTAAATGTCTTATCTAGGTCAAAGATGTAAGACTAATTTGTCAACTCAAACAACTTCATTCTGAGAATAAAATACCATGAAAATGTTAAAATCACATCCAAACTGTTGTGAAATATGAAAAATAATTTTTCCTTTTAGTTGTGTTTTTCTACATATTTGATGTGCTGTAACTTCTTTACTAGCTCAATATACTAGATTCTGTTCTGGTTTTCATAAACCTCATACAAAACACTGCAAGATGGGCCATTTTCAGTATTTTATCATCAGTCCCATTAGAGATATTTTAGCCTAAACTTGACAGAAGTTGAAAAATTTCATTTTTCAAAATTCATAAAAAATCTTATATACAAAATTTCAGCCTGTGTATGTTTGTGTTCGCAAAACTCTTAAAGTAGTTGGTCGATTGATTTGAAATTTTGACACAACATTGCATTTGAATATGTGCGTGTTTTTATGCGTCATGAAAAAAGTTATATTAAATGAAAAAAAATCGAACGTGACATACCAGTGACGAGTCCTAAATTTTCGGCATCTCTGAGGTGATAGTGTAAGTCTGAACTAAGCCCTAATGAAACAAAAACATCACTTGGGTGCGGGATTGGAAATAGGTTTATTGATAGAAAGAATTGAAAACTAATTTTGAAATATAAAAATGTGAAAATGGCAGAGGATCCGTAGTATTAGGGTTGATGATGTTTTTAAACTACCAATGCCGTTAAGATTAAATTGATATCACACAGTGGCACGGTATCCTCAGACCTGAGATGGGAAGGGCGAGACATTACAATAACGTAAAAAGACCGATATTAGGGTTGAGTGCATGGTTTTTATGTANATTCAGTATCACTAGATTGTAAGAAATATGTGTGATCAATAAATGTGAATGTTATTTGAATCAAGGTGATTCCGTAAAAAGAATCTTAATAATCTCTTAATCTCAGCAGCTAGTTGCAATATACTAGCAACCCCCTACCTATGTCCTATGTTCCATGAGCGTCTGGTTATTCGTTCATAACAGCAAGCTGCTCCCATGTTATTAGAACTACGCGAGCATCCGGGCACCTGTATATCATTTTATTCACCATCACAGAGGACTCCGCACTTTAGACCCCAACTTATACGTGGGTCGATTCGCTCGCCGCGGCAAACAAACCCTTTTTTGTATCACTCTTTCTACGCAGCAGGGAGCTATTTCTGTAGACTCAGGGAAACTAGACCACACACGTAAGGTACGCACTTAGGCGTCTCCCACCACATCGACCTCCCCTACCTTTTCCCCAAACGTATCTGGATACACGGGCCGACGCCCAATCCCCCTCCACAAATTATCGTAGGGCCGTGTGCAACTTTTCCCTTTCCGATTACTCCTCCTACCAAGGAGAGCGTTTCAATACATTCCGATGGCCACGTGGAGCCTCCCACCCCTGTGAGAGCGGGTTCCAAGGTTCGTTGCGTTCCCGAGAAGATGCACCCCAATCCCTGCGACACCCCTCTCCAAGGTTACTAAAAGCAGAAGATCACCCATCCCGAAACACTTGTCATCTTGGGAGAATCTCTGTGACGTGTTTGGGGCTGGATGCCAGGACGCTCTGCCCTGTCCAACGTGGCTTCCCGGAGCTCTGCCGACAACAATGCTGATGGCGGTCTGCCTGACGGTAAATAGAAAGCACTTGGAACATTCTAACGGACTCTGCCGTCTCTTTCGGCCTTAAGCCATGTCAATTCAATATGTTGAGTTCTCGCCCCGATAGGGGCATGTAATGAAAGTGAATAATCATCAGCTCATGAGGGCACACTTGCATTTTAATCATTAAACCTTTGTTATATTTTAATATGTATCTACATTTTATTAACCTAACGCCAAAACCTGAATAGAGAATCCATTTTAAAAAACCTCTCTGCCAAGCGAGTTACTCTATTAAATCTGGGGCCTATCCCTCCCGCTATTGGGACGAAGACAACGCTAAAAAATATATACATAGCAGCCCCAACGCGACATTTCTGCATTATCTACATTATGCACGATACCTCTGAAGGCGAGACTTGGGAAGAGCGTAACACGAAAAATTATCGAAAATGTCAGGTAAGAAAAGATTTTACGAAATTTTCCCCAATGGGGTGAAATGGGAAATTGTTGTTTTCTAAAATATTTTTAGAAATAAATTGAACATCAGTGAAATTGAGGGATTAATACACACCAATACTATCAAACCTCCACCATTAATGGATAACATTTTCACTGGATATCAATGTGAGAAAGAATAAAGTTACAGACATATTACAAAATTCACGCGAGCAAAGCTTCGGCTAGTAAAGGATAAAAGTAAGAACCTTGATAATTTTGGGGTAATGCTACTAATACGTATCTACACCCAGAAAAAATATAAAGCTGTATATACCACCCGTTTTCAGGAAAAAAGTAAAAAGTAAAATTTTCTCAATTTTGATTTAGATGAACTTTTTTCATTGAAGTAATAAAATAGTCTAATTGTACACTTCTCGAAGTTTATAAATAAAATGTGATCTTTGCAATTGCTGTTATTTAAGTTTTCTAACATAAATAGTTTATAAGATAGGAGCCGTAATTGGAATGCTAACAAACGCGGAAATACGTACGCGTGGAAAGACAAAAATTACCGCCACACGTACATGGTTTGAGATCAAATTTTGTTCAAATCGGTTTTGAAATCCCAAACGATAAGTAAAGGAACAGGGAAAATATATTCTTATTATATTCAATTTATAGTTATTATCATTACTATTATTATTATTTTACAGTTTTATGCAGAATAACACTTTTGTGGAGACTTACCGACAAGAAGAGCTCTTTGTAATCCCTTTAAGGACATCTCTGATCCATGGCAACAAAGAGGTTGATCTACTTCACAGACGTCCGTGATAGGAATAGTGAGGGATTTGATCGCTTCCTAAGGACACAAATATCCTTAAAAGCAAACCTAAGAAGTCAATTTCTTATCTCATAAAGAAAATCAATAATTACTTCATTCACATTATCAATATGATTCACTCACAAAATGCTTCAGTATCATATTTGTCTAACTATAGTCCTTCCCTAATTGAGGAAGCAAAAATTAGAAGAAGAAAATTAAGTTGAGTAAAATCACAGTCTTTCTTAAGGAAAATGTATGTTCACAATTCCACGTGAAACGGTTGGTCCTGCTACGTATAAAAAGGGTTTTAAAATGAAAAGCTAACTGTGCAGTTCAATGTCTCCTCTTGACATCGCCATACCCACAAGGACTTCGGCTCTACTTCAAATTCTCACGCCGCTGCTTTATTTATGTGTGTCGGAGCATAATTTAGAATTCTGTTTGAAGTTAGCATCGAAGTTCGCATCGTCCCCTTCACCAACTCCTACACCTCCATTTCCACCTCACCACCACCTACTCCTTCTCCACCCATCTCCACACCCATTTCTTCCCCTGTCCCCATCTTTCGCCACCTCTTATCTCGTCTCCTTCGTTCAGGTCTGACTCACCTATTCCTACATCCGCATATCCTTCCGCCCCCATACACAGTTACAACTTGCGCTCAGGAGTACGATGCAGTACTCGAAGGCGACAATCGCGTTTCGGTGCAATGTGCGGTTTCGATCCGGGACTAGAAGCTGCACCAAATTCATATTCCCCTCCACAATCTAACCTCGATTCCATTTCTCGAGAATTACAATCTCTCTGCGAAAATAAAATAATTATATTTCATCATAATGTCCAATCCCTTTCAAACAAATTGACATACATTGAAATTCTTGTACACGAAAATCCATTCGATTTGCTATGTCTCACAGAACTTTGGCTTTCAATTAACATCAATAATACTTTTATTTCTAATTATTATTTAGCAAGTTCTTATTGTCGACGAAATTTTAAAGGAAAGCATCCCCACGGAGGTACGTGTGTCTACGTTCCTAATGATATTTTATCCTTTCAATTGTCAGACTACGAGTTCTTCTGCGTTGATAGCGTGTTCAAATTTTCAACAGTTAATTTGACCGACATAGGTATTGTTGTTTTCTAGTACATATATTTACAAAAGAATAAAGAAATAATTACTGATGGGAAATAATGGGGGTAATTTAAGTAATTGATAATGGGGAAACAGGAGAGGGAGGGGAGGGCGCATCAANCTGGAGCACGGCAGGTGGCAGCTCCTCGCCCACGCCGCAGGAACTCCGGATCTGCAAGGCCCAGGTCCCCGATGTGCTTGTTGAAAATAGATCTAGATGCGTTCAGCACATCGAGGACCATCTTCTCCGACAGGGCCTTGCGACGCCGCTTGTTGTTGCAAATCTTCTTTAGCGCGGCGTCGTTCTCCGGAGTCCACTTGCCCAGCGAGCCGATGATGACTGGGACCACTTCGGCCTGGAGGTATCCCAGACCAAGGAAGTGCGCGCGGAGTACGTCATATTTTTCTTGTTTTTCCGCGCGCACTATGTCCAGGACACCGCGGCCAGCAAAGGGGACGGAAACTTCGAATATTAATATATTGTTCCCCTTGCCGACCACAAGGTCAGGCCTCAGTTGGTCCGCCGTCAAGGCTCTTGATTCCCCTAGCACATGGTGGCCGGAACCCAGTGCTGCGCCTTTGATGGCTGCAACAATCTGGTTGTGGCGCAGCGTCCACTGGGTTCCGTGGGCCAGGCAGTTGTTTAGAACATGTGCCAGG
>NNCF01127243.1:141803-224858 GCA_002313205.1 Laupala kohalensis | reverse complement strand
CAACAATGAGTTTAAATAAGGAAATAAACAAACCGACAACTAAAATGACAGAAATAATTTAGGATGACAACTGCAGATAAATTAATTCGACAATAACTAAGACAATATTTTGTTAAATTGTAATGAATAACTACAAAAAGATCACGAAACAAATGGTAAAATATTGGAATAATTGTATTTACGACGACGAAACTTGAGCAGTGCAACAATAGAGTACGTTATTTTTAATTTAATAATGATGTAATAGTATATGCACCAGACAATCTAAATACAGCAAAATAATTTATTTTAATGCACCAAGAAGTTAAATTTATGATTCCGTTTGTACTTACGTAAACTTTATCACACCCGTGAATGAAGCACTTGATAACAATATGAAATTATATATGGTCCGTTGGGTTTGAAAACCTTAGGAAATGTTTTGAGTGTTTTTTTTACTTAACACTCACACAGAACAAAGAATTTTACACTACAATGAAAGTTAGACTCTAAATACAACTACTGAATCACAAAAACTCGAAAAAATAAAATAATTAGAAAGATTAAACTGAAAAACAGAGAGAGCTCATTCACAACTGCAGCTAACGCCAGGAGCAGGCTAGCCAATTCCGAAATGATACCCGTAAAAACCACAATTTGAACTTACATTGGGACACAGAACTATCAGATATTTATTTGCCAATATTTGTGTAATTTTGTGTATGGTTTCTGTATTTTGTTGTTTCATTGTTTTTATTTTTTGTTGTTAAATATTATATAATTTCATTCATGACATGACACTATGATACTATACTATTTTTTCACTGATGAAGTTGCAAACTAATGACAAAACATTGTGAGTAAAATACATGCTTAAGTCTGAAAAAGGTCGTAAAAGTTGAAAATTTCATGACATTCCTAAACGTTCCTAAAATTTTATGACTCTACAAGTGGTGGGTCGCTCTTCAAAATTTCAAAAAACTCATTTTTTGACAATTTTGTTTTGTAATTTTTATGACTAATTTTGAGGGCGTTACTTTTTATTGAATAAAAACATCAACATAAACAAATATCAATACTATTTTCTGTGAATTGAAACTCATTACTCACAATTCAAGTATGGGAAACTTTCTTAATCTTCGTGGAATACATTCATGTGAAAATCTTGTACTGCTCAAATCTAGTTGTTATAAATGAACAAATTAAGTGGTTATTTTACTACTAGTGGGAAATACTGATGAATCACTATGTCCAGGTTTCAGTCAAATGGAGTTTGAAAATAAGAACAATTAAAAAAAATGATTTTGTGTGTCATTTGGTGGTAATGACCTCTAAATTATATTTTGGAATAAAAGAAACCCCAGTGAAAATGAAGCCTATGGAGTTTCATTTAATGACCAATGAGATAAAATAAATGTAATTTAGTTACACTTATTACACTAACTGTTTTTCCTTCTCAGATATATTGACAAATTTTACAGTATGTTGTAGTATTTGAGAGAAGTGTGGTTTATAGTTGAGCTTTGTTGTATTTCCATTGATAGCTTTCGCTAGCAATAGCTTTAATCAGTTTTTCATCTTTTCATCAATTTTGTTCCTTTATATATCTTTATTGTTTCACATTAAAACAATGATTTTATGATAAAAATTATTTTTTGGATATTTAACTTTTTTAGAAGTTGTTCATGAATGATGTTCATTAGTACATATGCTTGTTGTCAAGAAGAAAGTGGTTTCAAGTATGTATAAGTTGTCATCAATATTTTATAACACTTTAGTAATTGAAAACCATCAAAGAATCAATTTTTTTAATATTTCAGGTAATCCACTTGTGTAATATAAAAAAATTAATTATTGTATGTACTAAATATATATATATATATTTTTTGTGATATTTGTTTAATGATGTCTGGAGTGAGCGTGGCTCTGTGGGTAGACCGCTAAGTTGTCCAGGTTGATTGGGGTTCGATCCCTGTTAAGGTAAGGATTTTTTATCATATCTCAACATCTATAGTGACTCCCAGGTCTACTCAGCCTGTTGTAATATGTATACTGGATCTATCCTTCACTAGTCAAACTGGCTGGAGTGAGATACTGGTCACATCTCCTCCTACAGTAGTAATTGTGAACTCCTGGGGTTTCTTCCAGGCCTGTTAGGAGATAGTTTGATTTATGACTATGGAAAATGATAAAATGTTTAATGACTATGTCACTTTTTCTGGCAGTAAATATTCATATTGCTATAATACTTATTTATAGAAATTATTCATTTTGATGAGAAGTAAGTAAGAAACTACAAAGGTGTAGATCTCTGTATGGTATTTCATATATTTCATTTTGTTTTGATTTTGATTGATATTAATAATGTCTAATGAGGTCATTCAAACTAGATTTGGGTAAAAAGTAGAAGAGAGACCACAAAATCTGTGAAAAATTGCTAAGTAAAATTGTTGGAAATGTGAAGCTCACATACTCAGATCAATATGTTCAGAAAACATTAACTGTGTTGAATAACAGTGTACGTTGGAGTAAAGGTCCGTCATTTTTGTTGTTTCAAATGGATAAAAATTATATTGAGTGAACGCAATAGGTGAGATAATTTTAATCAGGAAATTGAACAAGAAGTTCGCAATGCTAACATAACTCCATAACCAATTATTGTTGACTCTGTGAAAGTAACAGAAATGTTATTGCTTCTAATGGTATTGGAATCCATAACTTCTGATTCTATTACATTGACTCTATAATTACTTGACAATCCAATTTATGTTCTACAATAGAAACGTTACAATGTTTTATAATCGTATAGTTTCTATTAATAAATAATGCTTTTTTTTTTTGTATTTTTGAAACAGGAATTGAAAATGCAGGCCTACCTCTTTTTGCACAAATAAACAAATTTATATCCCACTAGGAAATGTTTGATAGACTTGATTAAACACTGTTTATTGAAGAAGAATGTAATAACATTTGAATATACTCTAATTCTAGAGTTATGTCAGTTACAGAGGTACAAATATTTCAAGAAAAGATGAAGCTGGGATTTAATAAAGAACTTCAAATAGAACTAGTAGAATATGCCTTTTCAGGAGAATAAAAAACCTTTACATTTTACAAATGGGAAAATATAATACATTTAAAAGAAATCATGGGCAAACCCATGAGAATATCATGGAGTGATATTGCTGGAGCGTAAGTGACTTTTCTCTTTAAAAAGTGTGGAGGAAGTTCTGAAGTACTGATATCTTCTTTGGTGACAAAGATAAAAACAATTTGCAGCATTAATCAAATCTGCATTAAATTAAGTTGCACAGCACTTATTAATTAACAATTTTGGATGTAAGGTACCTTCTAATTGAAATGATACTGCTCTTACTCCAAGAAAATTGCACCGACGATCAGCAGACTACTTGGTGCTGATTTGTGCTGGCACATATATATGACAGTCTGATTGTAAAATCAGTCTCTTAAAAGAAAACCTCTTCAAATAAAGAACCTAGACTGTTTATACAGAGCTAGCTGAGAATCAACGAAATTGTTATTCTACTAAATGGCTGGATTTTCAGTCTCTTTATAAAGCGCCTGACCTTTCCTGCCTGCATTAAATTGGACTTTTTATTTATTATCTGGCTGATGTTTTTAGTATCATAAAGAGGCTGACTCTTGGCTACCAGATAATAAAACAGAAAAGTTTTTCTGCTTCTCAATAAGATTTATTACATCAACTGGAATTTATTTAGAACAAGGGTACCAATTTTATAATATTGGCTTTAGTATTAAAACTAATATTATAATAATATACCAATTTCATTAATACAAAGTTTTTCCTTTCTTTTAAACAATTCACTGCAATTACATTTTTTAACCCTCAAGTGGTGTACTTGTTTTTATTGCTTTTATCTTTTGAACTGGCTCATATTAGCTGATTCGCAAGGTCGTCACATGTCCTCCGTTTTGCGTGGATTGCTTCCTAGCCAGTTCTCAGTCTCCAGTTTCTTTAGGCCAAACGCTCGTTTGACTCTTCTCCAAAAAATTTTCGGAGTCACGCACGTCTAAAAGCCACCCCTAATGCGCACGATCGCGGTTTTTACCGTTTTGACGCAAACCGGTTAGGGTTTTCGAGAAAGTTATCTATATAACAAAATATTCCTCATCAAATTTCCTACAAAAAAAGTGATAACCATTTTTGAGTTACGTTCAGTTGTTCATGAGATATAAACTCTGCAATCAGGGGGTAGTTTTCAAAATAATAATTTCTTCGTCATTTTTTGGAGAAACAAATGATGCTTTTGGCATATTAGGACCTCAAAGGACCTATGTATCAACATGTAGTGATATATACAACGAAACAGATGCTTCAACACGATTCTCGATCGAAAACTCGGGTTTCAGTGCGAATAGGTGACCGGGTATCCCAAACAAATTTCGTCAAATATTCCCTGAGCATGCATTGTTAGCATTGTGCGAAGACGTCTAAAACTCATGTGGCCCTTCAGTCATTTTGTAGCAGTGGTCTCGCTCAAAGAATACATATTCCAAATTGTGTTACGCATTCCGAATCTTGTAAACGTAGTTAGCCCACGTATTTCCCGTTGCTTATATTTTGCAAACGTTTACTCCCATTTACGTTATGGCATTAACTTCTGGGGCAATTCCGATCAGAGTATTCAAACTTTCAGAATTCAGAAGAGGATAGTTCGGATAATTTGTAAATCTCACCCCCGGAAACCCTTGTAAACCTTTATTCAAGGAATTAAATATCTTAACACTTCCCTGCATTCATATTTATGAAACGGTCGTGTTTGTTAAGACGGAATTACTGAAGTGCCACCCTTGCCACAGAACAGTCTCGTTCACGAACACATTACTCGCAATAGTAATAATATTCATCGCCCAAGAATGTCAACCACTCTTTGCCAAAAAGGACCATATCATTCGGGAATCGTTCTATATAATTCCATGCCCATGAATATAAAAGATATTATGAAATTCTATCCCTTGAAATCCGCGGTTAAAAACTACCTCCTGCTCCAGTGCTTCTATAATGTAAAAGAATTTATTGATTTTAATAAAAGTTAAATACGTCTTGTACTTTATCACGCCATTGCTGTGGTACTTTTTAAATAACTTATTACAATTTCAAAAACTATTTTCTTGCATGATTGTGTTGTCTTNCGTATGGCTCATATTAATTTAGTTTTATGTGTACTCAACTTTGGCACGGTTGTGTACATTAATTCTGTAGCCCCATCCTGACCCGGGGTTTGCTCCTGTTTTTCTTTGGGTTAAGGCAGATTTCTTATACAGGTTCTCTAGTCTTTGTCTGGGGGCATGTTTATTGTAATAATAAATCGTGAATTTAGAGTTATTTCAATTCTTAAACACTGCTCAGAAGAATCTATAGTTCGATAATAATTTGTACATGTAATTTTTTGCGTTAAATTACAAACATATTGACATTCTATTAGTATTATAACTCGCAGCTAACTTTTTATCTTATCTAGGAACTTTTGCTGAAATTTTTGAATCCGCCTCTGCCTTAGGGCCCTTGATCGGAATTGATGGGATGGTCCCTTGCTTGCTTCCGGAGAGTAAATTAGTTTATTGTCCTCCACGTGGTCATATGCAGTTTGTACTGCTTTTTGACAAATTTATTATTATTAACCTTAAATCCAATCGATTTTCTTTCTCCTTGGGGCGTTGGACACCCCAGTACAATTTTTAAAAGTTGATTCAAAATAATATTTTTTCAAAATTTTTAATTATTTCCTTTAAGGGCCCTTTTTTCGTCTAATTTCAGTTTAGTATTGGGAAAGACAGAAGGCCATGGCATTTGTTTTCGCATTCTGGTGGCGAAAGACGAAATAAGTGGTTCGCTTGATGTAGTGCGGCGTTGTGACTTTTAGCTACCATACTCTTTTGAGTAGCCTGATATTATTTTACTTTTTATGGAATATTTCTTTTTAGATCTCGTGACTTATAATTATCATAGGGTTTTCATACTTTGAAAATACCCGTGATTAATTTCAAAACTTTCAAGTAATTCCTACATATGGAAATATAGTTTTCTTTAAGATAAAGTTGAAAATTCGTGTAATGCCGTAAGAGACCATGTTAAATTAGTTACAATTACTCGCAAACTATTCTCTGAAGGTCATAAAATGTCGTCCACTTGCTAACTTGGTCATAATATTAACAAGTTTTCGAAATATGAACAAAATCTAACATTTCTGAGTTTATGTGAAGTATCACCTTAAGATAGTTTCCTTATACATGCCGTATAATTGGAAAGTAAACAACTACGTCCACTTTTTTCACCATGCAACCGACTCGAGAGAACACAGACGCCGCAACTAGTAAGCAGAGATGCCGCTAGGAGTGCGCTAGTCAATTAATGTGATATGTACTGAAAAACACACCGTGCTTGAAAATTTCCATCCAATCCTGTCTGGTGTGCATCGCAGGAGACAGTACGTAAATGGACCCTGTAACTCGGGCTTAAGTAGCTCAAATAAACTGGTTGAGCTAGAGTCAAGAGGAGGCATTGGACTCAGTAATTTAGAATGACAATCAGTCTAAAAATTTGTCCAAGCAGAAAAAGCAAGAATTGAAACAAGAATGCTGAGAGTATGCGAGAAACGATACCGCACTTCCACGCCAGTGGTTACTTTTGTACGCAAAATTATGTTATTTATATCACAATATCATTAACAGAAAGCTGTAAAATGGGAGTGTCTTCGTAGAAAATCGATATTGTGGCTAACATTGAGTAGTATGATACAAAGTTACTGATAAAGTCCGTAGAAATATTTTTTTCGAATGAAGGCAATCAAATTTATCTCTATTCTTATTCACAAACTAGTTGATGACAACTTTGTCGAATAAGAAGAGCTGACATAACTATCGTTCACGCATGATACTCGTCAGTCTGATTACGTTGTTGTGGTGGAAGAATACGTAGACGTCCTGCAGATCTTTGCTGCATACACTCGTTGATAAATCGTCTAATGTGAATCCTGTTGAATACTCCTTATAGACCAAATTTTCGGCACCGCATTTCCAAATGTCAAGAAAATTAATAAAGAACATTGTATACTACACGCCTTCCGTGGATGCGACACTACACGTTAGAGAAATATGAAATTGGTCAATCTCCGAGATAAAAATGCAGGAATTGAATAGTTCATCGAAGTCTTCAATATCTGTGATGCTGTTTCAGGTGAAAAAGAAACTGAGGGCGTAAATACCACCCTTCTTTGTGTGCTGAAGCCATTTTTCAAACCTGCTCGCTAAATGAGACCCAGTTCAACATTTTCACTAAATCCTTTTACAAAGTAACTTCAAATTGGCTTCATTTTCTCCCATTGAAGAAAACATTCCTTTGCATTCACTCAGGGGATTTCTGTATCAAATTGTGGAATAGTGTTTTTGAGTCCAACTCAATAGTGTTTCGAAGAGTCAATTACTTCGATACAGAACGATATATGCGTCAACATGTACATGATACTGAATAGATCTTTGATGATGCTTGAAATGACGTTACTAAGTTAAGCCCTCTTAAACAAATTAATCTCTTTGAAGAGTAGGCATTAAAAGTTCATTCTCAATGCTTGAACATGTTGGAACATAATTGAAAACTAAAGGGTTCTTTAATTTACCAGCTCAGGGGTACCAATTTTAAACTTATTAATTATCTCCGCAAATAATACCGACTTTATGAGGGTAAAGCAAATGCATAATGGTAATATGACTGGTCACTTACCTTGCGTATTCAGTTGCGCGATAATTGATGCTCTTAATTAGTTTCAAATAATTAACATGGTGAGATTTTTCTGACAAGGTCGTGGGAGTCGGTCGTCTTATATCGTGACACACATTAAGTAAAGAAAACACACTTGTTCATGAAAATTCATATAATTACCCTTTTAACATTAACATTTTCTATACAATTTACTGCCCAATGACACATCCCCCACAATAAGATAAAGCATGCAAGTTAAAAAACACATTATTATTACTTTCAAAACTATCAATGGTTTACAAGGGCAAACATTTCCTACACTTATGAATGACATTCACATGCTTAATAAACATTCACATTAATTAGCTGAAGGCTAGTCCAGATACACTCGTCAACACAAAAAAATCAGCTAGAAGACATCACTCGAACAGCACCAGCAGCCTCCGTGCATAACAGTTTTTTCACAAGAGTGAATATAAGAATCAATAAAGAACGCTACTTAGTGTTGAAGAGAATTAATCTGATTGGAGCTTCTAAAAAATAAGATTTCATTGTCATGAAGTTTTTTAGAGCTCTGCCAATAATGAGTTGAAATTAAGAAGCAATTTTACACTTTATAATGTGAATTTTAATAAAATGTTTCAATATGAAGAAATGACCAAAAAACGAATTTTATAAGATACAATACGTATTTTTGTCGTTTCTCGTTCTCTGGTGGACAGCCGAATTTTACTTGACAAGTGAAATTGTCGGCAACGTTTTTCATTTGTCTGCAAAAAATATTCGGCGCAGCGCTGTGATGGAACCTTGAACTACTTTCGCTCGCTTGCTATTACGTGGAGGAGAGAACCTAGGTCTAATCGCTGGCTCAACCTGGTGGCGTAAATCGAAACTACCCCTTTTTCGATGCGCAACAGCTGACTCGAGGCGTTATCGCAACGGCATCCAACCGCTTACTGAAAATGTGTACTATATCTTCAAGGCGGGAATGTCGATTTTGCAGAACTGCGCAAGCGCTAGACACCCCTGTAAGCAAGAGTTGGCTGATCGTCTCAGGTGTACTTAATCTGTTACCTGCACGATCGCTTCAGCGTTAATTCGTTTTCTTTCGAAACACTCGTCATTCATTGGTTAGTTGGTTACACTGAATTTACTGGTAAATTAGGGTGCTTGTGTCTGTGTCAAAAGTCTTTCTCACAGAACATCACATTCATATTGACACATGAAAAACCAATTGCTGTTCAAAGACGTCATTGACGTATTACAAAGTTCATATCTCTATGCTGGGAACCGCCGCGAAATGTGATTGGGTTTCTAGACGTTGCGAAGGAGTCCACAAATCAAGATGCGTACCACAGCGCCATGGAGTCGAACGGAATTCTTAGCTGCAATCCACCAATGACCAGCCTCCGACCATCACAGAAATTATCGATCGCGTGTTCACTCTAATCACCGCGTTTCGATCATGGTCCCGATTGTTCTCGATCACGGCTTGCACTTATTACAACACTAATCACCACAACTAATGACCGAACGATACAATCAGTCATATATCATTTATGAAGCTGATGATGACCCTTTGACTACATTCATTGGCAGAATAATAGATGTCAGAACTAACAACTTCGAGTATCTAAATCTCAATCATGAATGTTCGAGAGCGACAATTCGAATGTTAATCGTCAATTATCTGTTCTAGAATAATCGTGATTACACGAGTTCTCTTTAAATAACATCTTGCCCCACCCCTCTACGACATAGGGCGACAGACCTTCGACATACGTCACCATTTTTCTGTCCAATAACAATCCACTGTAATTCCCCACAAGGTCTCACGTGACCTCCTTCCATTAGTCCGTGGTCTCATAGTTGCATATTGTTTGCCCAGTCATAGTCCACCCTGTGGTCAAGTGGTCTATCCAACTCTTGGCTTTGGTTCCCTGCATCTATTTAATTTCTCCTGTATTGGTGTCAAAGCGTTAAGAAAGGGGCCTATGGACCTCAAGCAAGCACTATACTCCCCCCTTCCCTCCTGGGACAGCCTAGACTCTTTAATACGTACTTACTTTGTTTTCCATTGTACCCGGCACAGTCACGAATCTAGACGATTAACAGACGGCGTAAAGGATATTCCGCAGGGCTGTCGGGTGATTTTCCCAGTTCCTTAGTTCCCAATTTTTTCATTTCTTTGGCCCTCTGGTCACCTTGCATCTAAAGCTGTGTGCATAGCAAGGTTCTCATGATGTTTATACTTTTCTCGTTTTGTCTTTCTCTGTGTAACTTAGCCGTCTTTTTGACGTTGTCTGTCCCTCCCACGTGGAGGCATGCGCTTAACTACTTTCTTAGTAATTTCTTAATATATCCTATTTTTCCTGTATATTCCTGAAATAATCCAAATTTTCTGTCTTTCTCTATTAGTGTCCATAATTTCCATGTTTATTATATCTATTCTTGCATGTTCTGTAAATACTCCGCCCTTTCTTTACTATAGTTCTCGCATTCCCACAATATATATCTTGGTGTCTCAGTCCGTTTTTTGCATATGCACTCTGCATCTGTTCTCTTCGCTATTTTTTCAAGTATTCATAGAAGTCGCTTGTCCTGTCAGAAGTTCTATTGTTCTATTGCGTTAAACCATTTATTGTTTTTCCGTTCAAATGTAACCTGTCGGATATATTCATAAGTTTGCTTACCTTTTATGCTTTTGTGCCATCGTGTTTGCCACCCTGTAATTAACGCATTTGTTATAATTATTCTTCCTGTTTTGTTTGTATTTGCAACTCTTTTCTCATTTATCGTTATTTCTCCTTTTTTTACCTGACCATTTGGACGTGTAAATCGTTTGGCATTACTTCCGACACTACATTCATCGCTTCCGTCGATACAGTGCTATAGGGTCCTGACTTTTGTTGCAAGCATATCCTCGTTATCACTCCTAGTGTCCTTTCGAATGTAATAAGAATTGCTCGTTCGACCCGTATTTGACGACCATATGTTATTATTGGTCTTATCCCAGCTATGTATAATATTCTTAGGTCCTTTCTAGACACTCCTTAATGCATCATACTGAACAATATTATCCTTACTCGCTGCCTCACACATGCTAGATGTTATTCGAACCTTATCCTTTGGTCTATTATCACACCCAGGTACCGTTGTTTGGTGAGCACTTGCCCCATTTAGTTTAATTATTTGATTTCGTCTATTTTGTTTGGCATGCCCAAACCATTGTATTCTACAGAAATCTCTTAAGTTACGGTGAATCTTACCGCTAGGTAACAGATTAATTATGTTATGTTGAATGAAAATGGGAGACCGAACTCGGGACCTTAAGTTAACGCGCTTTTGCGCTTATCAACTGCGCCACCTCGTTTGCCTCCCGGTCCAGTCTACCAACATTCAACTGGCGAGACCCATAACATTGTATTCAAATTTTTTCAGCAGATAATTCTAATCCCTTTTTCGCACAAGCCGTCCGACAAGTATCTAAAGCTTTTTGTGTTTGTATTTCTGTACTTCTTCGCGAGTCTCCAGGAACTATTAACATTGTCATCCGCGTAGTCAACGAATATAACTCCCGATTTATCTATTTCCCATAGCACATCATCCAATACTACGTTCCAGAATACTGGTACAATATTTAGTATATAGTTCGGCAGTTCTTTTCTTTTAGGTGTCTCGATTATGCCACCTTGCATGGTCAAACGCCCCACCAATGTCCAAATATGCTCATAAACAATACCTTTTTTCTCGTTGTGTTATTTGTTTCATTAATTTTTCTAGTGAATCGCTAGTATTTTTCCAGACACAAATCCGAACTGATGCGGATGCGTGTTCCTCTTTTCTGATAAATATGTTTGGATTCTTATCGTTGTTATCCGATCCAATATTTTACTATATGTGGGAAGAAGTGAAATAGGTCGACAATTCATTAGTTTATCTGCTGGTCTGTCTTTTCCTTTCAAGAAAAAAAATTAGCTTTGTTATTTTCCAATATTCAGTATATTTCCTTTGCCGCAAACACTTATTGTATATGTCAATGAGGTCGCATTTATTGTTCCTTGCACCATAACGTGTGTAATATTGCCATATCCGCGCGCTTTCTTTGTTTTTAATCTTTTAACGGCTTCCCCTATTTTACTGTTATTTTTTCCATCTCATCTTTTTCTCCACACTCCATATTCCATGAGTCCTCTCTTTTTGTTGTATATATTTCTTTTAGTAAATATTTCCCTAGATCTTTCCAAGTTTTCGTGTGCTCCCCTCTTACATTGCAATGACACCCATATTTCTTTACGTCGTATCCTATTCGTACTCAACAAATACCCCTTATCGACTTTTGAAATGCTGTTCTCACATATTCCTACCCGCTCTCTCTTTTTATTTCTTGTATTCTTTCTTTAAACATCATTTTCGTTGTAACAGTGTAGCATGTTTTTTGTATCCCTACTCCGCATTTTCCCCCTTTGTAGTTTTCTCTGCTACGTACTTCTTTCTGTAATATTGTCAATTCTCTCGTCCACCATCGGACCTGTCTATGTCTTTTAGCAGTTTCCCTTTTTTACGCATGTTGCACGTACTGGCAGGTTTAACTGCGAAGCATCCACCTTCCCTTTTAATGTATCTGCTGCTTTCATCTCATCCTGTTTTCATCCATATTAATGTTGCTTCTTTCTTATCTTCTGCCAATCTATAAGTTGATAGCTGAAAATGTTTTCTCTCATTCTGATTTCTTTTGCTCGTTCTATTTTTATTTCTATGGTTAGATGGTTATATATCATGCGTTTACATCTCTATTCTCCATTCTACTGATGTTCGTTGCGTTCATTTGTTTAATAATATCAAGTCTATTGCAGACTCACCTCGACTGTCTTGAAACATCATCATCCCAAACTTATTTGATACTATTAGCTTATTTTCCCTGATGAATCTGGTCAGTATACTTCCTCTCTTAGTTGTGCATTTGTCGCCCAAACATTTTGTGCACATGTATCCATGCTTAGCAGTACATCTATCTTCCTGACCTCATATAATATCCTTGCCACTCTTTCTAAATCTTCTTTTAGTTTTTTTCCGTATGGGAAGTAAAAACTGATTAGTGTTAGCTGTATCTCCTGATATTTCTACATGATCACCTGACATTGTTGTCATATATTGGTTTAATACCAAGATATCCCCTCTTCCATCTACTACTATCGCACTCTATGGATTGTTACTTGTTATTACTCTGTATGATACTGGTATGTGTTGCAGTTTTCCTCCTACTGTATATACTTCTTGGAAGCATCCTATCGAATATCTTCATTTTCGCACAGACTCTCTCAATTCTATTGACAGTATCTTTGCTCTTTGAAAGTTTTGTTGTAAAACTAATCAATTTATTTTCTCTTTTAATTGTCTCTTTGCTTGTTTATTCTTTATACATTCCTAACTAGTAGCTTTTTGGTAGTATATTTGCCCTTTACGTTTACAGTTTACGCACACGTTCTGTTCCGTCTGTTTTGTGCACTTCTTATATATGTGTCCGGCGTCCTCACAATAGTCACCCACATAAACCTTTTCGTTCCATACCGCTGCTATGAGTCCATAACGGTGACAGTTGTAGCTTCTCATCGGTTCTAGTTCCTCTTGTACTCGTAGACTCATCATTGTGATATATACCCTACCTGTTTGCAGCATTTTCCTTAAAATTGTTCCGTTTACCTGCGAAATCCATGTTTCCCATTGTGTATTTCTTCCCGTTTGTCCATATAGATAGTGTACTTTTCTATGCAGTTTTTTCCATTCATCAGTTTCGAAGTTAGTTCCACTATCTCTTGTATATTATACCTTTTCATTCTTTCTTTTTGGTACTCCTACTAGTCGTACCCGGGGTCGTCTTTTCCTTATATCCCGCGTCTGCATTTCTTTCTCATCGTGGAGAGCATTATGTAATTTCTTCTTTTCCTTACTAGTTCCCCTCCTCGTATTTCCCTCGTCGTCTTTATCTGTACTTTTTTGGTCTGCAATTTGTAGCGTAGTATCTCTCGTATATTTTCCTCTTTACTGTACTTTATTATTAGTGTTCCCTGTTTTTACTGTTAATGTCGACTTTTTCGTAAAACTGTTGCGTATGTTTTTTTCTTCCTTCCAGTATTCCTATTATTCTATTTTCAACCCGTTATATGTCTTGTTCTACCTCTATATCCAGATTCTGTTTTCCTCTCTTTTCTCCTACATTCATCGTTTGTATTGTATTCATCTTTACATCAATTATTTCTACTATCTCCGTTGTTTGATTTATCATGTAGCGATAAAGCACCTCTTTCATCTCCTCTGTTAATGCCTCTAACTTCCCGTGTATCAGTTGAAGTATGCTATTTGCTACTATCACCTCTACTCCTTGTAATGTGTCCTCTATATCTCCTACTAGTTTCTCACACTTGGTTACTTTTCCTTTTAACTTCACATTTCCCTTTTTCTCTATTGACTTGGTCAAGACGCATTGTACTCGCCACATATCCTGTACTTCATTGTTTATTATTTCCCGTGGGCTATGTTTTATCTATTAAAGTCATCTCCCTTAAATATTTCGTCTACCTGTTTCCTAATCCGTTCGATATTGACACCACGTCGCTCACTTTCCTCAATTTTTCTTGTCCGCTTCTCTTTCTTCCGTTGTCGTACATATTGATCCATTATTGATGTACCGTCACTTATTTGTGATATAGTGTCACTCCCCTTCTCCATCTTGTTAGGTGTTCTGTCCAGTAAATTCAAACGTTCTTCACGTACTGTCTGCTGCGTCTGTTTTTTCTTCCCTCCCCTATTTTATGTCCTAACTTCCATCCTCTGCAAATTTTACCATAAATTTTTAATCGTCGAATGTTATTTTTGATTAAGCATTCTTGTAGCCAAAATATAGTCCGGACATGTTTTCTCATAAACTCCATGATCATTCCTTAAATTTTTCCGCGCACAATTTAGACACTTCTTCACAACCTCATTTTCAGTACAACTTTTGTGGAGATGCTCTATCTCCCCACAGCACCCATAATGCTCATCCTTCTCGTTTCATTCATATACCCACATCTGAAACCGCGGAACCAGCACAAAGGTTCCTGGTCTAGCTATACGCGCTTCCCCTCATTTCCGTTACCCGGATTTTATAATTTTACCCAAGTACACATACAGAACAAATGGTACGCGCAGGAAGACGACCTACTCGATGACGTGACGGAGGATAGGGAATATAACTCGGAGGATTGTTTAATAGTTGAGGGACAATGTTACGATGTAATGTTTCCTGTATTAATTTTTTTTGTGGGGCTTTAGGGCTCGTCAACATCAAAGGTCATTAGAGCCCTTAAAACTTGTACAGGTAGGGAAAATGCAGTTACGCACTAGGGAGAGCCAACATGACTCTCTCGGCGTGTGGGACTCGCCGAATGACTCAGCCATACCCACTAAAAACCCTCCTGAAGTAACACTCAAAACTGAAATCCCAACATATCTCTTTACTAAAAACATTTTTAAAAAAGAAGAGGAAAGAGGAAAATGAAAGATACCCTAGCCCTAATAGAGTCGGGATCGAAAAGAACAAGAGGTGACCAAGGAAGGTCAGAAAAGAGAAAGGAAGGAGCATCGCACAAGTATGTGGAAGCAATGCCAGACTCAGCTCGGGGCCCCGTGTTCGCCAAACACGTACTTACTAGATGTAAGCCTCATGGGGGAGGGGAAGAAGAAGAACTAGAGGAAAGAGAAGAAGAGGAAAATGAAAGATACCCTACCTGTATTAATTGACACCAGGAGAAGTGTGTCATCTGTTCCTGAGGAATGATATCGAATAGTAAGCGTATAGGATAAGTTTTTCGAGTAGACAATGAAGCGCGTGTACTCAGGATGTCGAACGTTAAACGCTCTAGTCCAGTCACAAAGCATATATCGATCAATTTGAAAATATAAAGGACCGAACTTGAAACTCTGCGCATATTGGTCAAGAACCTAATAGAGCTCATAGTGTCGGAATAAGTACGTTAATTTTCACGAGATTTTGGAAGTGACTTGGCAGATTTGGAAGAAATATTGAAAGTATTTGCTTGGTTCAATTTAAAACTTGTGGTTAAGAAAATGTGACTTTTACCGGGATGAAATTATATTCATGGGGTAACGTGTATAAGAGTAGAAACGACACCGGAAGAACAGGGCAAGATTCGAAATTTTAAACCACGGAGAACTCGCAACAATTGAGAAGGAATCTATAATTATTACTCTCGATTGTGTGTGAATATGCGAGTATTGTAGCACCTATAATCAAATTATAAAGAAATGACAAAAATAGGAAAGGAATGATTAGAGCTTTCTAATAATCTTTGCTTCTAATTCTATTATTTGAGAATGCCTACGTCATTCGACATCCCTGATTTTAAAAGGAAAATGTATATTTGCTTTTAGATGGAAGTGGTACTAGACTAGTGACGTTTTTGTTTCAGCAGGGCGAAACGGCAGGGTATAATAGTCATTGCGAGTAGCATATTGAAACAGCCCGAGAGTGCATTTACCACTACAGAAAGGGAAACGTGAGGGTTAATTAGGGTCTGTCTAAAATTTTGAAAGTACTTAATGAATAGAGAATTTGCAGTAATCAAGGATGACTGTACACTACATTTCTTAATGACAGCACATCGGTTAAATGATAGATTATTGCGCTGGTAAATATGGCTCCAGCAATTTCAGTTTGATGTTCGACACTGTCCCGGTAGCTAAAATATTCTTGCTGATTATTTAAGTAGGCTACAAGAATAATAAACTAACGACGAGTCATGTTTAATAGTTGACATGAGTGCTGTAACACTGATTAAATGAGTGTTTAACATTTCGAGGTATGTGAGGATATCAGTTAGGTGACGAAGAAATGAGACAAATCATTGAATTTTTGGAAAGAGGAGACGGAAATGAAGAGTGAGTGTTTCGTGAAGGTCGAGAAAAAGTAAATTATTTATAAGAAAAACATTGATAAGTTTTAAAATTGTCTCGGCAATTAAACAATTGGGTACCAGATCATGCTGTTAAAAATTTACTTAAACATGTGCAAGATAAATTTGCTTACTACGGTAACAAGAAGATAATTCACTACGGTAGCAAGAAGATAATTGAGGCATTACAGGAAGGATTTTATTGGCGTAATCTTAGACTCATCGTTCGGTGGATTATTACTCAATGTCATACTTACCAAACGAATAGGACGAATCATGGACTCATGGAGGTAATTATTCCAAACGGAGCGAGAGATTAAATTACATAAGATTTACCCACTGCCATTCGGGGAAACAAATTTATAATGGATATTTTCCATGTGTTTACGAATTTCGTACAGTTGTACCATACGAACAAGTCCTTGGTGACGAACAACTTGTAGAACTTACGTAAATACATAGGGCTGTGGGGTAAACTACAGAGAGTACTTGCAGATCATGGCACTCAGTACACGAATGATAAATGGAAAACGTCATAGATATAATTAGGCGTGTCACCCATTTATTCATCGAATAGACATAACCATCGAATTCATTCATCGGATAGACTCCCATAGTTATTGCGCAAAACGAATAATGGAGGAACTATCGATGTTATTTGGTGTTTACGGCTAAGAGAGGCATACTGAGTCGTTGGAGTTGCTCAGAACTAGATTATTGGCTCAATGCAGTACCTCATATTTGTACACGAATAATGCAGTGTTGAGTGCAAATCGGTAGAAAGAGGATTTATTCGAGCATTTGAAAATCCCTAAAATGTCAGGGGAACAAGGAAATAGAACCTAAAGATGGAATAATCGTAGAGAATCTCAGAAAAAAGTATGGCAGAGAGGCTGAATGAAAAACAAGGTAAAACTTGTCGGTTTGTGGTGAGTCTCCGAACAGGCTCTCCAGGCTGGCCGATTGTTGAAGCCTGCGCGGAGGTCATCACAAGGGGGAGGATTTGGAGGGTGGTCGGGATTCCTTGCCATGAGTCAATCAAACGCAGTCTGTGTATAAGCTGTTTCACTCACACTCAGAGAAGGAGAATGCGTGGCTGGTCAGAGAACGAGAGAGCTGAACCGGTGGGAGCGATCATGGTCCGGCGTTTGACATGGTGCTGACTAACTCGGCTTTCGGAAGAGAGTCTGACTTCTTCTCCGGCGCGGTGTTCCTCCCTCGGAGCTTGGGCGGCCCTCGCCCCCCGGGCCGTGCCTCCTGGTGGCCACTGGCGTCGCTCGGTGACGTCTCTGAGGTGTGGTCTGAGAGCTACATCTCCATGTGCCTCTGACATCGGTCGGTGGTCTGCGAGATCGAGCCTCGGAACCTCTACCTTGATAACAGACCGTGACGTCACCGCCTCCTGACCCAGTTCAGCCCTCACTGTCTCCCTGACCCAGTTCATACAAATAGTTGACATTTCTTTGTATGTCCTCACCAGCTTGCTCATGCCAACATATCTTCACGACAGGTTTGTTGTAGAAGGTAAAGTTCTGTTAAAAACTTCCAAACCTTCTAAATATGGTTAAAAAATCCCATTCCTTTCAGGTTCTTTAAAATTATAGATAATCCTTTCCCGAATTCTGCAAAAATTAAAGAGACTGACGGCGATAAGGAGGTATACTTAAATGTTTATAATCTGTGACCATACGTCGGAGAATCAGATTAAGTGGAAAGGAGACGAGGCTTATTAACATAATGTAATAGGATATAAGGCGAGGTAAAAAGCAATTCATAATAGATGTGATGAAACTGTTACGATTGATCAGTGATATACATAATAATAGAATATACGTTAAGGCTCTATATGGACCGCCGCTCTGCTCCTAGGTGACAGCACTGTCGGGCGAATACCAATGCAATCTGGTCTTAGACACCTCTCCTACGTCGATCAGTTAGCTGCCATCTGACGTGAGGAACGGTGAGTCCCGAGCGTCCGAAGTTTGACGGGAAGTAATAGAAAGTACAGCGATTTTAATTCTCTTGGACGTACCCCAAACCTTGGACAAAACCACCCATACTATGATAGAGGGATCAGCGGTGTCAATGGTTGGGATAATATATATTGGGATTCTCCGAAATGATTACGAAAGTATGTTCATGATCTCAGTTACTTGTTTGTTTGTCTTAAACTTTTCTACATAAATTTCGAATATTTGGATTTCTGGGAAACCAGAACATACGTCCACCTCGACTTAAACATTCAGAAACTGAGCAATACCTCATTATTTTGAGTTGCGTCATAGACAAAATCCAGACTAGACACATTATAGGAGAACAGCGACCAGAGTTTACAGAATTCAGAAAGCGGCAGTCGCTCCCGTTGGTAGCTCTGGGTACACCGTTTAAAGTTTTGTGAAGCTCGTGACAAAAGTGTAAATCTATGGAACACTATGGACTGTGGCTTCTTATGTTTATATTGGTTGATATGTATTGTGAATGCTAATTCAAACAAGATATAATACTTAAAGAGGTAGTTAATCTTGTTCGTTGTTTCAAAATGTCGCTGTTTGTGTGCGTTCTTGTGGTTCAGTTCCAAGAGAATTTCAGAAATATATTTCTAACATTTACATTCCGGAATGTGGGAGTCAGTGTCTAATAACGCATACAATCTGTTTTGACAATAGAGAATTAGTGAAGTAGTATTTAGTATGTATTTGGTTTTGGTATTTGAAATTTATTAAATTTCGAATTATATTGTCTGCCTTGTTTACACTGCTGTATTTTCAATTGTATTTAAAAGAATTCTCATCTAATGGATTGTTGTTGTCGATTTGTTACCAGCGTTAAATTAAAATAAATATAAACTTATGTTTTTAATGTATTTTAATTATTTTCTTGATAATGATCACACCAATGTATTTACAAAATTATTGAATAAATTTTTCATAGCCATTGAAGTGTTCTTAATTTTTACATATTTTTTCATTGTGTTATTAAACTATTTTATTTTCTCATATTTAAGATCCAAATATTTATTATAGTATTTTAATTTCAGATTCTTGTTTGTGATATATGAAATTGTTCAATGCTCATAATTTTTTTAACTGTACTGGAAAACGAATTAATTCGCAATAAACACTGAGAGCCATAAAATTGGAGGAGGTCTAGGAGTGAGGAGGAATGATTGGCATGAATAGCTCGAATAGACAGGCGGTGGAGTTAAAGCACCATAAGTGCAGGTATTCACATGCGCCATTCCGGATCTAACATGGTGTCAAAAATATGACCTAGCGTTTGCAAACATAGGAGTCGCGCCGCTTTAATTTAGAGAATTTATCATCTTTTGACAATTTATTAATGAAAAAGAATATCGTAATTAAATTGTGAATAGTTTCTGATTCTGATCGTGATACGGAAATATTACGATTATATTTTTTTTAGTTTTTATAAACGCGTGAAATTCTATCAAACTTAACCAAGACTAGAAGTTAGAGCGTCAAGTCAAATTGTGACATTAGAGTAATATATTACGTACTAAAGTTCATACAACATTTTGTTTCAATGTAAGAAACTTTTACATATTATTAGTATTGGTAAGTGAATCTTATTAGAATTCCGAAGGTGATGAAACCATCAAAAATAGGTATCACTACTCATTACGTAATCCCATAATTGCTTCACGTAGTCCATTCACTTCATTCGTAGGGAGCACAAATATAATTCAGTATATGAGACAAATTTTACATCATTATACTGTACTATTGTATTAAACTCTGCGTAATTGTGTCCTTTTATAATTATATATTTATCCATTTCAGTAGAACTATATGTTACAAATTTCAATTAGGATTTAGAATATTCAACAAAATAAAGATTTTCAAGCAGTTATTTATAAATGCATATAATACTCATGTATAAAGTATATGTAATGTCCCGTCGTGGCCACGGTGTCAGCATGATTGCTCGGCACCTAGTTCGATACCCGGGCGGGGCAAGATAAAATTTGTAGCTCTTTGTATGTCCCAGTTTAATTACCCGGGATGTATGAAGAGCCCGACCTCTGCGACTAACAACCGCAGTTGTAATGCTCGGACACAGTGGTCTGGATCATATCTGGACGCTGTTCCCTCGAGCTCGATAAAGATTGGAGGAATCTAGTGAGTAAACTCAAATCAATAACTGAGCCTTACTGGTACTCTTCTTTCGTAGTCCATAGCTGGCCTACATACATACATACTCATTTGATATAAATTTGACTACGATTTATTGTTGACAAAAATGTATTCAAATGCATATTTCATTTGTATTCATTTACAAATATTCAAATATATCTATTTGTCAACAGATATCCGAAAATAAAATTGAAGACAATATAATGAATATTTATGTGTAGACACTAATGTTAACCACGTCAGATAAATACTCTTTCTTTACTACACATCTTTCATTAACAATAAAACTAATTTCAAAGTGGTCTCCGGATATGTATATCCCTTAAGGGCGCCAGTTTCGTTAGATGCAACATAGCACTCGCGAATACTTGTACTTTTAGTTCCTTAGGTGGAGTAATTTTGTTACGATATCTAGCGGTTACACTTTGAACTACTTAAATTAAGGGGCATCCGTCCAGGTAGAGGCCTGTCCACAGACTGTCCAGTCTGGATTTAGTCTATGAGTTACATACAGGACACTGGCAGCGCCAACGAACGGCCAAACAGCTCTAGCTTTATTTCCCAACTGAGATGTCACTTCTCGTCGGGACGCGGAGGAGCTCACAACGTGACTCCCCGCTCTTAAGAGCATTTTTTGATAGCCGCTAGCTTCTACTGAGAAGCACTCCGGACTACGCCGCTGCTGCTGCGTGATTCGCGCCCGCCCGCTGGGTGTCACCTCGGGCGCCGCAAGTTTCTTGTTCCAGTTATTGCAAAGTATCGCCTACGGATCTAGCGTCGGTTTAGATTTCCGATTGTGGTGACGATTCCGTCCATCAAGTGTCTGCACTTCACGCATATTCCAACCTTCTAGTTCCCTCATCTCATGTAACTCCTAGTTTTAGATCGATCATTTCTTAGCCCCAAAAAACGCCCCATTACTGAGACCGAAGCACGTCACGCTCTTCTCAACGCGACCGATAGATTAAAATATCTAGGNCTCGCGTCTAAAGAACTTATACAACTTGCCCGTGTTTCTCGCGCCTTCGGGAAAAAGAAAGATATGCTGTTAGAGACTCCAGCGTAAGAGCCAGCGACACTCTGGTTGAACCGCTGCCCTCTATCTTTGCCTCCATTGCTGGAGAGGACGCAGTTGGTGACGCCTCCAAGCGCTTTTTTTGGCCACGCCGTACATCCACCGCCTCCTTTTTGAATACGGCCAATTGTTTCCCCCCTCGAACCGATGGAAACGATAGCGGAGGAAACAACTCTTTCTGGTCCTTCCTATGCGCCCCTTTGCCCCTACCTCTAACCCTCCGTCTACCCAAGCCACCGCCTCTGCGAACGCCTCCTCTTCCGACATCGCCACTTCCCCGCCCCCTGACTGCGCGCCCCACCCGCCACTAATTCTTCCCGTGCTCTTCGGGGCCGTCGTCCGACTGTTGGAGCTATTTTCTTGGACAACCTGGAGGATGAGTGGGAGATGCTCCAGGAACTTCAGAAAGTATGCTCTGGCCCCCTGACTGCGACTCGTACCCGCTCCCACTACCTAGTCCGCCCTGAGACGGCCGCAGACCACGCTGCGGTGGTGTTTGTAATAGATCCGGTCCGCTGAGCTTGTCGCGGCCAGTTTCTTTTATCATCGTGTCAACCAGGAGTGTCGCGAGCGTGTCGTCACCCGACGACTCCCTCACTCCATCCTTTCGTCGGAGATCGCCTCCGAACTTCTTGAGCAAGGCATTACCGTCCACCATGTTTCAGAGATGATGAGGAAAGGGACCCTCCGGACTCGCATCTCTTGGTCTCTACACCGTCGAGGTGAGCAAGGCCGATGTCCCCCAAATTCTCCACCTGCAATACCTGCTGCATCACAGGGTTGCAATTGAGGTAACCCATGGCCGAGACCGCGTTCATCGCTGTCTGAATTGCCAGCAGTGTCTCTGCCATGGCAGTGCGCCGGACCCCACTCAATCGATGCTTGCGATCACGAGCACAATACCGTCCGCTTTGCGGATCGGGAGAGCACGTCGTTTCCTTCTCCGGCTGCTCCGCGTTGTTGAGCTTAAGGTTCAACGGTAGGCGCAAGTTGATAATTCACGAGATGTTCGCGAGTCAGCTGCCCTACTGCACAGAGTGCGAACTTTTGCGCGTCCCGCAGTTTCGTCTGCCCCCGCATCCCTCCTCTCCCAACCGTCGGTTCTGTCTGGGCCGACCTCGCCGGTGACCCTTCCGTTCGTCCCGCCCCATCTCTTCTCGTCACTCACGCTCACACCGCTGCTCACCCGTCCACGCGCCCCCTCTCCCTACCTCTTCTCCATCCGGCCTCACCCCTCCAGGATCTGAGGTTTGTCATGTATTACATTTCCAACTTCGACATGTATTACTGTAACTTGTTCTGGGGTAAATTGTATACATTCTGAAGACCCCGGGGGTGGACACTCTCACCCAAATCCTCCTCCTTGTTTGATTAATCACCTTCAGTGATTCTTCAAATTTAATATCTAAAGGTCGAATCCTATCCATTGTCACATAGAATGGCCAGGACAAAGTTACCCAAAAACGGATTCTATAAGGCAATTCATCGTTGATTATTCAGTGTTAATAATTCTTGTCCAAGAAATCCACCTAAATCCGGAAATTCGTTTATCGAAATGGGTTGTCACGTAACAAACGACGCCGGGGAATCGCTTCTCAACTCCACTCCCACCGTTGCCCTCGAACCACCCACCGGACCCAGTCACCTCTACAATGGAGAACCACACGATATATAGTACCTGGCCACTTTTCGAACTGAAATCTGACCACCTTCCCGTCCTCTTCGCACTCTACGTGGATGCAACTCCCTTTTCACATACCATTCGACCCATCCCCAATGCGAATTGAAAAGTATTTGATTCCACCTCTCCCGCAAAATCGATCTGTCTCTCTCTTTGAGTACAAAGGACGACTTCGTCGCTGCAATCAACCACATTACCAACCACGTCACCACCGCCAATAAAAACTCCACCATTTACACCCCCCTGGCGTTCGATAAACTTCCCGAGGAAATTCTTCTTCTCATTTGCGAAAGACGTCGTCGTCTCCGCAAATATCACCGCATTCGCGACCCTCTCAACCGCTTTCATTTCTATAACGCTGCTCGTACCCTTTCGGACAATTTAAAAATCCACCATACTAAAAGTTGGAAGGATCGTCTTGGAAATTCCGGTACCTCGGGTTCAGACGATATTTCGAAACTCCAAAAACCTCTGAGAAACCAATGCCCCCCATCACAACTCTCTCTATATTGGACACCGCTCCGCCCCGGGTGACGTACGACCCGGTCGTCAAGGCTGAGACATTCGCCGACGTGCTGGAGAAGCGCTTCACGTCGACGCCATTCTCCTCCCCGCCATCACGCTTACGACAACAGCCCCACTAGACATTCCGGCAGATTTTACCATTTCGGAATCCGAAACCCGCGCTGCTGACCGCGCGAAACGACCGAGTGACGACGGAGATGCTTCACATCATCCCCCGCACGGTCATTAAATTCTTAACCGACCTCTTCAATGCATGTTTAATATTATGTTATTTTCCCATCGTGTAGAAAAATGCGACAGTAGTGATGCTTCCGAAAGCCGGTAAAAACGGTCGCAACCCAAATAATTACCGCCCTATACGTTTACTCCCCATTTGAGGGAAAACCCTAGAGCGAATAGTGTTGGCAGGCTTGAGTCGAATTCTCAACGACGCAAAAGCGATCCGTCCCGAGCAATTCGGTTTAGGAAAGGTTGCTCGTCAGCCTCGCAAACACTTCGTTTAGTAATGGAGGTGGTGACGGCCATGAAAAAACATTCCCCGCCCCCGGTATTTTTCAATTTTTTATTCGCTTTCGATAAAGTTAACCACGCTTTCCTTCTCTCAAAATTAAAATCGATCGTTCCGGAATTTTTGCTACATTTTCTCAACTTGTACTTATCCGGCTGCACCTTCAGAGTGCGGTACCAGCGCTTCACCTCCATCTCCCGACCCATCAACGCAGGGGGTGCCTCAGGGTGCGGTTCTCGCACCCACGCTCTTCTCCGTCTTTACTAGCCATACCAGGCGTGCCAATGCCAATTTCTATACGCAGACGACGTCGCGTATTGTTACACGGAATTTGCTTCCCATCTCCGAACCGTTAAGCATTTGCAGCGGGCCGTCAACAAATTCGTCGAATAGTCACGCAATAACGGACTCACTTTAAATCTCTCCACATGTCAGGCGCTTCTCTTCTCATTTTCAATAAGCCCCACAATAACGACAAAGCCACTTAACATTCTCGGCAACGATATCCCGTTGCAAGATAGTTAAATATCTCGGCGTCACTTTCAATCGAAAACTAATTTTTAAAAATCACTACCACTTGGCAGCCCAGAATATGCACTGACGCATCCGCAGCCTTTTCCCCATCTTCTGGTTCAGGAAGATCTCGGGCATGGTGAAAGCGCGAGTTTACCAAGCGTGCGTTCGGAGTGCAGGCGTTTACACTTGCTAAACTTGGACTACTTCCCTTCGTAATCCCGTCAACGCTTTAATTCGCGCGGAAAATCACTTCATTTGGGTCGCGCATAAACCCGAGAGGTACTTTCTTCAGTAATATTAAAAAGAAATATAAAATTACTCCTATCTCGGAATTTATTAAAAAACTTGTGAAAAAACACATAAATGACACATTTCAAAATCCGATCACCGCACCGTTATTCGAAAAATATCGCGATTTCATGAACACCGCACCAGTCCCCAACGCGCTTAAAAGGTCCCCAACTGACGTTCTGTGGTATCCTTCTCCAACATAAAAACCCAATCCTTCGACCTGTCATCTGCTTGGTGAGCCAAGTTGCCGGGGCGCTGGCTAAGCGGCTCATTACACATTCTACGCTTCTCTCTTTCTAACCCCCACCTTCCCGCTCCATGTAGAAAAGCTTAAATTGCAAGTTACAAAATACTTATTTGTGTTCCAAACTCGTTAAAAAACTGAGCTGTAAGAAGAAAGAGCGCTAAGACCAGCTGGCTCGGAAAATGTTAGTTCAGTCTCTCGTCACCAGATTCCATCCACTTTGCCCGGTTGTCCGAATAAATATAAGTATTCGCATCCATTTTGGATCTAACAAAGCTGGCACCCGTAGGGAAATGCATGAGGAGACCGCTTTGAAAAAAATATTTTATATTAATTTTATTGTCAATGAAAGACGTACAGTATAAAATGAGTATTTCTCTGATGTGTATATTATAAGTGTCAACAAATAAGTATTCATTACAGTGTCATCAAATTTATTTTTGGATATTTGTCGAGAAATAAGGCAAGTACAATTCAATATTATTTTTGTTAAAATAAAATACTATATATCTTTCTCAGTTTTATACTCTATTCTCAAACATTATTAGTGAAATAAATAATATCCACTCGAGAATTAACTGGCCAATGAAAATAGTATCATTTCTCATAATTGATTGATAAATTACCTAAAAATTTTTTAGACGAACATTCCAATTGTTTTTTATTGACTTTTCAGGTATCTTTCTTATAGTAACTATACAAATTCCATCTTTATAGTAACATTTTTTACAAATTGATAATAACATATCAATACAAATAATATTATGTAAAATGCATTTTCTTACTTTAAGAAAACTACGAAGTACTGTAATGATACAATTTGACTTAACGCTAAAACTTCTAATCTTCTTGGTTAAGTTTTGTCACAAATTCACGTGATTATAAAAACTACTAAAAATCAAAGTTATTATTTCTATATCACAATCAGATAATGAAACTATTCACAATGTAATTACGTTATTTTCTCCGATAACTGTCAAAGAAGGATAAAGGCTCACAATTAAAACGACACGATTCCTATTTTTACAAAAGCCTTGTGTTTTGAAACCATGTTTGATTCAATATGAAGCATGCGAACGCCAGTACTTAATGTGCCTAAGTTTACGCCAATTAATGTAATTATGAGAGAAAGAACAGTGTTCTGATAAATGTAGAGACGTTTGTTAACTAACTACAAAATATTGTAGATAAGTGCAAAATCTAGGTGAAGTATGTATTCATTTTTGTTGAATTTAAATGACTTTGTATGATGATGACGTTTAGTGACAGAAAAAAACTCTTCAATCAAGAGACTGAAGTACTTTCCAACTCGAAACTATCGACTTCAAGAATCGATACAAGGCATACGACTGCGACGACTTCGACTGGTGGTGTCGTCACGCCGAAGATCGCTGTATTCCGTGGACTGCTGCCACCGACGATGCCCTCTGTCAACGCAGGGAATACTCCTTGTGATCAACGCCAGTTATACGTGAGAACGAAGTTCACACGGAACTTTCAATTGCTTTACCGTTTGTCGTCTTGTGCTATTCATTTGCTTGTTCCAAGACGGTTACATATTTACGCAATAAATCTTGTTCTTTAAGAAACCCACTTGGAATATTTATTTTGGAGAGGAGGAGACTTTATTGTGAATACAATAAAAAATCTTACCCGACACATCCATCCATCTATTCATCTGTCGTCCTCTCCTCCGTTTTCCTTCAATCTTTCCAGGATCAGGCTCTTCTCCATGTTATCATCCTTTCTCAAGATGTGTACAGAGTATTTTAATTTGCTAAGTAGCATCATCCCCTCTAAGGAGTATGTAGGATTGATTTCTCTTAGCGGTGACTCATTTGTCCTTCTCTCCATCCAGGAAACTCTTAAAGTTTCCTCCAACACCAAAGCTCGAACGCATCAACCTTACGACGTTCTGATTTTTGAGAGCCCAACTCTCACATCCGTACATAACTACCGGGAAAATCATTGCTTTGACAATACGGATCTTCGTTTCCATAGTTACTTAAAAGTAGAAACGACATTCAAGTTGGTCATAGTTTTCCTCCTTAGAAGCAAAAGTCTTTTGATTTCCGAGCAGCAGTCGCCGTTGGGAGTTACCTTTGATCCCAAATAAATAAATTATTCCGCCTCTTCTATTTTCTCAACATCTACCTTCCATGCCGTGATTGGTCCAGTAGCCATGAATTTTGTTTTCTTTATGTTTAGCTTCAGACCAGTTCTTTCACTAGCCTCTTTCACACTAATGAGGAGTTTCTCCTCTGTTTCCGCCATTAATATGGTGTTGTCTGCATATCTCAAATTGTTAATTATTCTTAAAGCAATTTTAAAATCTGCTCCAAGTTTGTCTAAATTTGCCTTTCTCAAAATAGCATTAGCATACAAATTAAATAAGGTGATAATATACAGCCTCACTCACTCCTCTTTCAATTCTGAAACTTACGGAGTCCTGAAACTTACGGAGTCCTGAAACTTACGGAGTTCTTACAACTTCCTGGTCTAAATATAGTTTCCTTTAAGGCAAATTAAGTAATAACAATTAAGTTTATATAACAATTAAGTTTATATGCGAATTTGGATTTTTGTCATAAATTTTCCTAAAGTATTGTCAGTTTTGTAACAAAGTCGTTAATCATTAGATTTGCTCTACCGTTGACCTATTCTTTGAGAGATGGTGTAGAAGGTAAACGTACAGAGCATTTTTTGATTATTTCAATGGTTTGTGGGAAACATTGTTTGAGAATTTCATTTTTCCCTTTGCTGTTGATGAACTTTTCAATAATTTTTGTATTGTTGGAGGCAATGCTTTTGATGACGCTTACTTCTTTTTGAAAGTTTTCCTTAGTCACGAGCCTGTGAATTCATGAGTGGAAGATAGCGAATTTATGATGTGATGTATGTAGTGAGTGGTTTGGGATTATCACATCAGTTTGTGAGGGTTTTCTGTAAATTCTGGAACCATTCTTTTTCCTTCTCATTATTTTTATTTCTAGTCTATTTCCCTTCACAGTTTTATTTAAATGCAAAAATTAGAGTCTGGTTATTTTGTATTTCCATTAAATTTAATTTTTGGACATAACGAATTCAAGAGTTTTTTAAATTGGTTATTAATATACCATTTCGGATGCAAATGATATCATCGTCATATCTGTAGTAATACAAAAAATTCTCGATTATGAATTTTGTGAGTTGAAAAGAATATTCTCATCAAAATTATTTATGAATATCTCCGCAAAAATGGGCGATAAATTAAACCCACAGATAAGTCTTCAGTCTTTTAAAAATATTAGCCATTAAATTGAAAATAACAACAACTAATGGAACAAAACCATTGCACAAACTTTCTCATATACCTTTCTCCGTCCGCAGCATAGAGTGAGAAAAAATTATATATTGAAAGGGTCACTTCTGGCGTGATCCTCTATATATTGGTCGTCTTCCAGTGCTCTATTCAAGCTCAGAGTCGTTAGATGAACTTATTGCTGTCTTTTATTTGACATTTGAAAGTAAAACAAATATTCAAAATAATACTTCAAAACATATAGCGACATATGTCTCATAAATATCGTAAAATAGTTATGTAAATGTAATTTCGTTTTTGACATAAATTGGTGTATTATCGTTTCAGCAGTCTGCTTGCTCCATTTGCACTGCTAAATATTGTTGAAACAGTAAAGTGTCATGTGTAAGTGTAGAGACAGAAATTATTTTACTGCATGTATACCAAACTTTCAAGCGAAATACCACTAATACGTATGTAATGCATGCTAATTGTACTTATCGTACAGAAAATTTAATCAAAATCGTTGAAGTCGTTTTTGAGAAACATTCAAAAGAGTACTTTGACCTTCATGTGAAGAACCCTTTGTTTGAAAGTAAAAAGAAAATTGGAACACGTGCATCGACAAGTAAATTTTATCGTAAATACGTTGTTGTTTTTTTGGTTGGGGCTTTAGGGCTCGTCAACATCGAGGTCATTAGAGCCCATGCGTAAATACGAAATGTGAATTAAATTGGTTCATCCGTTTACTCAGAATCACTGCGCACAGACTGACAGATGGACGTTATGCGAAAAACCACTTTTTCAGAATCAGGGATCGCCAATACGGATATTTCCGACGAAATTTCGCTCTAGAAATTTTTCACGATTACAATACTTTCTGTATACTACGAATATGAGAAAGTAAAATATGTTCTATACATAAATTCAGTAATCTTATTAATTCCAACTTCTCACTGTATGATGCTTTAGAATTCACAGTGTGTTTTGTGTGCAAATCTTGCACTTCATCTGGGGAAATATTAGAAAATAAATAATTTAAATCGAACGATACCAATTTAGCATTATTTGGTACATGAAAATCATTAATTTTATTTACGAGTTCAAGTGAATTAGATAATTTAAATTTGGAATTAAAATTAGTCATATAATTTAAAATTGTATCTAGTATTTAGAAAGAGGGGGTATTGAAGAACTGATGAAACTTATGACCTCTAATAGGAAAACTTTCTTATTAAATAAAAGTGCAATTGTGAAAAAATATATTGAAATTGCAGTTTAATGAGTCTGGGACATTGTGCATTCATAACCATTAATGAATTCGCTTTTAAACTGCTGAACAAAGAACTAGATGATATGATTTTCTTAACTTTTGTGTCAAAGGATAGGGTTGGATGTATGATGACAGTAGTGGTTCTCTTATTGACTTTGCTTACAATCAATTTATTTAGTTGTACCTTCTTGATAAGATTAGCTACATTTTTATTAAAATAACCTTGAGATGTTAACTTTTTTAGTTCGCGTGACAGGAGTTTAGTACTATCAATTTCAGCAGAGAAATTATCATTTTTTTATGAAACAGGATATTTTCTGTGTTTAAAGCTAAGTTAGTTAACTCTTTTATTATACAAGTAATTGAAATTTTTGGCCCAAATTTTAATCTTTGACACAATACATTAATTTCATCGTTGTTGAACGCAATGATATGAGTATCTCACCATAGTCTTTTAATTTTTCTCTTGGACCTATTGTACACAAATTTTGAATATTCATGCTTTCTAACAGAACTTCACCCGTTATATTACTACGTGAGTAATATATACATTATTTTAGTCATTCTTGGTCGTAGTAAATGTATGCTTGATTCTAGAGAACGTTTTTCAATTTGTCCATTTCCTCCTCGATTCTCTAAGTACCATAAATTTCCCTTCCTTGTTTTCCCGTACATTTATTTCCTCTTTTGTTTTTGTTATCATTTCTTAGATGGTTTTCCGTACTTTGATAGCCTTACCCATTACATCACTCAATTTCACACATCTTCAAAATATTATTTTCCCGTTTCTTTTCCTGCTATTTGAGAATAAATTTATTTTTATTTTCCTTTCACCTCTCTTGTTCTGCATACCTTGTATTATCTCCTTACTGGTTTCGTCCATCTTACCCGAATTCCGTTCCTCTACTCTTTTCGTTTTTATTATATTCCACTAGTTCCGTGCAGCTTCTTCTCTATAGTAAGTATCCGCACCTCCTATACGGCTTAAGTCTCTTCTTATCATATTGCATCGTTCATCCAAATGTTTACCACCCGTTTTCAATTTTTTCTCATGATCTGTCATCCAAAAACTCACATTCACTCCCCTTATACCCAGTTCTATCTTTTTTCTTCTGTGCGTTTACCATCTGCACATTCGCATCGTTTAAAGCTTCTAATTCTTCTACTTTTTGTAACAACTAATTATCTTTTTGAACATTCTCCCCGGCTCGCTGTATATCCTCGCCGATACATTTTCATATTCATCCTTTGTAGTATTAAATTCGCAGGTGCTACTGCTGCCCCGCGAAGACTTATACCCACCTATTTTCTTAAGTATCGTAACCGGCCTCCACCTACCCTTCTTTGCATAATTCAATTATCCTTCTTTGTCATTATTATGAGCCATCAAGCCTCATAGTATTGATTGTTCCAATCTACCCTATTGAAAACATATTCCGCAGATGAAGTCCTAACACATCCGCCTCCTCAAATTCTTCAGAGTCAATTTTTGCACTGGTTGGACCTAGAGCTGGAGACGACAGTGGTTACAACTGGCGTCCGGTTCGGGGCTAAACAATAGGAAAATAACGTATCCAACTACCGTGTGTATGGAGTGGTAGTGGTGGTACGAGTTGAAATGTCGTGTTTATATATAATGGCAGCAGTACATCAACAGTGTAATGTGAAACGAAAACAATGTATTCATTAAATTTTCTCAAAGTTGTTAAGAGTTGTTTTGGGATATCAACTAATTTAATTCTTGATTTGTTACTACGTGAAATAAATCCCAAAGTGATCATGTTTTTGCTATGTTAATTTTCATATTCTTAGACTTCGTAAGTAGCTTATTACATTGGCCTAAAATTACTTTCTACTTTGCAAGTCGCAAATCAGTATATTGCATTCAATTTTAGTTGGGTTTTTTTTGCCCATTTTACACGCAAAAGTTCATATATCCAAAAAAATTAAATCCTGTAGGTATGTGTCATTGATTCATCCTATAAATGTATCACTCACGCTTTGAACACGTCGTTTATGAATAAGAAAACGGAAATGCTTTTTTCTTGCTGTCTCGAAGTGAATCTTTTTCATCTTTGGTAATACTTTCTCCTTTCCTCTTGATTCTTTCATAAATTGATGAATAAGTACTTGAGTTTATAAATATTATCAATAGTTTTATTGTGTCAGGATGGTTTCAACCTAAAAAAGTTGGGAAAATTGAGTAATACTTCTTCAAAAACATTTCAAGTTCGTTTCCTCTTCGCTTAAATAACAGTAAAATACTATCCGTATGACTTTTCCTCCCTACGAAGGACGCAGCTGCTTTGGTTGTGACCCCTCAGATGTATTTTATTACGATAAACACTAATATGTTGGTGATAATGTCTATAAAATTATTTAAGGATTTGATTTAAATCACAACGATTTATTACGTTTTGAAAAAGCATTAACGACTTGTAATTTTTAGATTTAGGTGTGAGTAAAAATTGTTTTTAATACTAAAATATAAAATTCATCTTTGCTTCTTCTGTATGATGTTTCTGAATATATTTGGCACAGGTCAAGATTTAAATGATTTCTTTTTTAAATTTGAGGATTGAATATTGAATCATCAACATATTTTTACGATGAGAGGAAAAATATACTTTACAATATTTTCTGAGGTGCGAGGAAATTGGGATGATTGCAAATTATTCACGTTATTCAAGTAATTTAGATAGAATTGGTGACGCTTGTTGTCGCATTATTCATTCTAAACAAGTAAGGCAAGACAGTGGACGTTTGCATTCGAGATGTATCCTTGAAGTCGTAATGGGCACAGTAGCAGACGGAGAGAGAAAGTGCTAACTCGTTTCCTCTCTGCGAGTTCACGTGAGGTAGCTCCAAGGTCCCGAAAGACGGGCAACGTGAACTCGTTTGATCATTATTCCTTCGACTTTCCTCAACATCTCCTGGAATAATTCTACAGGGGGTAAATATAAATATGATTTGAGTGCGATAATTTTGAGTTAAGTATAATTTCTTGTTCGTGATGGTGGAGGACGGGGACCGGAGACAGAGGAGAATCGGTTATAGAAGTTTCCGTGGCCGTAGATAAGCAAATAATTAAGAGTCGAAGGAAAAATTCTAATATACTCACGAAATTCCAAAGAGTTGGTTAATTCAGTAACCTCTTTTTATTCATCATCAATTTATGACTCGTTTGGTCACTCATGTTATATACAGTTTCTTGTTTTTCCAGTGATGTCGCTGTTTTGTAACTTGATGAACATGGATTAAGGAGAAAAACAATATATAAATGCTATAATTTGACTTTCATGTTGAACTAAAGGACATTTGATACGGTTTAGACTCTGTTATTTTCTTGGAAGTAAAATAACAAAAAAAGTTATCCGGCCTTTACCAACATCGCTGTGTTCAAACCTATATTATTGCTTCACCCATGAATTGAAATAATGTAAATGTACATACTTTGCAAATTTATGCAGTGTATATTGATAATGTATATTTTTTTCCTTTATTTTTTTGTTCCCCTAGAAAATGATGACAATGATCAGTGTGGTTTGTGTTGTGTTTTATTATATATTTTCATTTATCATGTATCTTTTGGGTAAAATTTTCTTAATAAAAAATAAAATAAAATGCTGCACCAAAATGGTGCCAAAATGAATGTTCTATTTTTAAACGTACTTTTGAGAATACTTACACGAATATGGATGATCAATAGAAAAGAATGATAATTTTTAATACAGGATTTCAGAATATATTGACTAGAAACGAATTCGTTTCAGTCTTGAACCATTCTTTACAGAAATGTTCATATTTATGAAAAGAAAAAATATCCAGAAACGAATTGTATTTCAACTATGGAATCTTAATTTTTTAAGAAATCAGCGCGATTTAACCCGGGATCATGAAATGGAGGAGGATGTTCCGCCACATCCCTTTTCTTTAATACGCCCTTTCAAAAAAAAAAAAAAAAAAACTTGTGATTTTGATTGATCAAGTATCCAATATTTCATCGTAATGTTGAGGATTTTTCATGATTTTATAACACTTTTAAGTATTAGTATTTCTAATCTCGTACAAACGTTATAAAGTATAGTTAATGTAATGCAAACCATTTCTTAGAGAATATTGAGTCATAGCTCGAACTGCCGTGGACTGATTTGTATTTGAAAAAGAAAAGAATATAGCATGTGTTCAGGGTCGAGCGAAAATTACATAATTGCCGCCCCCTTGACGGAAGACACAAACAATAAAATAAAAGCTTTTCTTATTGGTTGCTTCGAACTGCCGATGACCTCACTGGAGGAAGTTAGCAACCCACCTAAGAGGCCTCTGTCCTCCCCGTACCTCGCTCAGAGCTTCGCGAACGTCCATTCCAGTCACAAGGCGATTCGCCAGTGGATCTGTTGTGTCCGCGCGAGACCGAATCCAAGATGATCCTAAAAGCAATCGCTCTCTTGGGAATATTGGCGACGTGTTACGCCGCCAGCCATAACAATGTTATGTGTTTCTACGATAGTCGCTCTTTTCATCGCCAAGGTGAGATGTTTCTTTTTCTTTAAGTAATTTTGTATTAATAGCCTAGAACTAAAATAATGTCCGTAGTTCCTCGTAAGAATTCGAAATCTGGAGTGTCAATGAGACATTGAGTAATTTTTACGTGAACAGAAATGAAAAACTAAATGTTTGTGCAGCTCAAATAAAAATAAATTGGAGAGTTTATGCTCCTAATAGTTATGATGGAAGTTTTAAGTAACAATTCCTTACTAACTGTTTCGCAATAAAGGTCAGTTCAAATGTTATATGCTGGATCTTTTAATGTAACATATAAGACACTCAATTGTGTTATTGTTGAATTCGCTTAAGTTGATGAATGGAAGGATAAGAATGTCATTATTCACTCTGCGTTGACATCGCCTCAATGAAATTCGACACCGTCAAATGGAAAATGACGAATTTCAACCACTTACAACTAAAGCTATTGCATAGTGGGTTGCTAAAGTCTTTGTCAAAGAGTTCATAACCGGACATTGAAATTTTAGGAGTTACCTTCTAAGATAGGTAGATAGGAAAAATTAATATTGAAATGTGTGTGCCAAAAAGGTGAGGAAACTGCAGCTCATAAACTACGGGATTGTGAGGTATAGAGCAGAGGGTAGCATTCGTAAAATGATGTGCTTAATTTAAGGGTTTGGGGACGCTTATGAAACAAATAAGAAAAGTTTGAAATCTGTCATCAATTTGTAATACAGATAGGGAGAATAAGAGATTTATTTTCGGAATAAAGAAAGCACAACATAATTCGGTATTAGAAGAGATTGTACAAATATGATCCCAGTAATGACATTTGCTGAAGACAAGGAAACCTCTGGGTGGTAGATTAATGAAAAAAAAGTCTTTGAATTTCCTCTTAAGGTTTTGTTTTGTGGTACATTATGGTTATCACCATCACTGGCATCAAGATTTTCTATCTGTCCGCAAGTGGACAATGAATCTAATAAGTAAAAAATGTCGATTCACGGAAGTAAACTTGAGAGGTTTTCTTTTCACACAAACAAGTCATCAGATTTGGGAATATACATCGTTATGGAATAATGGAAATTAACTGAAATGTCCAAAATGGCTATCGAGGATCATTTGCGTGGATTATTTTGAAAAGCAATATTATATAAGAGTTTGTGAAAGTGATTTCTCGTGGATCAAATTACTCGTTTTCATATTTCTTATATGTATTCATCCACACTTTCTCTGACTGTCTCATCACATTATCTTATAGGGACACCGTGCCTTATTATAGACAGACAAATAACACACAACTCAGATTCACATTAAACATCCATCTTATCTTTATTTTGTCATTATGGAAACATTAGAGTTGAAATTGAATAAACTACGTTTCGAGGCTCTAGGTTTCTGGCTTCCTCTTCAGATCTGTCAGGATTCATTCTCACTCACATTGTCTACACATTATACATCGTGAATATCAAATTCACATATCATATACAATACATAAAAACCGTTTTATACAATCACTTGTACTACATAGTCACCGATATATTTGTCATTTTTGAAACGTAGTCAATTCAATGTCAACCCTAATGTTTCATAATGAAATATAGATAAGATGGATGCTTAATGTGAATCTGAGTTGTATGTTTTTTGACTGTCTATAATAAGGCACGGTGTACCTATAAAATATTTCTTATCTATTTGTATTTATATCCATTTCTTTCTTTCCAATTCTCATTGCATTTGAATAACGCTATAGAACATTTAAATGTGATTTTCTCTAATGACAAGTGAGATTTTTTTGCCCGAGAGAAAATGTTTTCGGTCAATAAGCTCTTGAGCTCCCATGATTCTTCAACAAACTTTGTCTTAACTCATGAAGTGTTCTGCGCTCAGTAAACTTGTGACTACTCTCAAGAAATACGTAACATGTGATAATTACTTATTTACTAATTTCATACGATTGATACGATTAATTTTTAAACAAGAAGAACATGGAATATCCAAAAAAAGCCATTGTGGCAAAGGAGCTAAAACGACGTTATGTCTCTATATTTTATTTTTCAGTTCGAAACAGAAAATGTTACACGTTTGAAATTATTTGTGTATTGGTTCACGAAACAATTTTACCTCGCAAAGTGACATGGAAGAACAATGAAACTTGGGAATGGAATTCTCTAGGAATGCTGAACTTAAGAAGTTTAATCATATTATCTTCTTAAAGAAAATATGCACTATTGTTCTCGATTCGTGCAGTTTTTGGAATAGTCTGTTCATACTTAAACCGTATTAGAACGGACAAGCACTTGCGATTCGAGAGCCCTTTTGTAATTACTTTGTTTTTATTCTAAATGTAGAAAACTTTTCAATCAACATAATTTTTCGAAGTCAACCAAGAAAATTGCAAAATAAAACACTTTTACTTCAATAAGTACATGTTCCAAGAAAGGGTACCTCAGAATAAGGCACCAAAATGTGCCCCCAGCCAAATGACATTGACCCTTTGTGTATAATATTTACTGATCAAATAACATTATTAATCACGTTTCTAACTTTCCTTGCGTTTGGTGTGGTTTCCGATACTAAAAAATGGTGATTTTCGTCTTTTTTCCCCTGAATTTAAACAGACATGAACTGATCATACAAGTCGCTTAGATGATAAAACACGTATATCTAACCAAAAATATTTTTGTAATGGTTTTTATATTTATTTTTTTTGGTTGGGGCTTTAGGGCTCGTCAACATCGAGGTCATTAGAGCCCATAATGGTTTTTATAGTATACGGCCGCAATAAAAAGTTCAAAAAAATTTACTAAATAAAGTCACAAAAAAAAAGGCCAAGAAATTACTGAAGTGCAGGGCTGATTTTCTGGACACCAACTCTTTACGTGCTATTCTAAATGGTGCCAAGATTTCAAGTCTCCACGTGTAGTGAGTCAACTTGAAAATTGCAAAAACATTTTCTAGGTACTTCCTTTTCTTTCTATATGTCTTTATTTGCAATTTTCAAGATGGTCCACCACACGTAGAGACTTGAAATTTTGGCAGTATTTAGAATAGCACGTGAAGAGTTGATAAGAAAATCAGCCCTGCACCTCAATGTTTTGGCCTTATTTGACATTATTTGGTATATTTTTGTACTTTTATCGCGGTCGTATACTATAAAAACCACTATAAAATATATTTGGTTATACATGAGTGCTTTATTATCTAAGCGACTTGTATGCTCAGTTAATTTTGGTTTATATTCACGAAAAAGAAATAAAAAGCCAAAAATCACCATTTTTTAGTATACGAAACAATACCAAACGCAAGGAAAGTTAAAACGTGATTAATAAAGTTGTTTGATCAGTAAATATATATATATATACACAAAGGCTCAATGTGATATGACTGAGGGGCACATTTGGGTGCCTTATCCTGGGGTAGCCTTTGCGTTCTGTGCTCCAAGCGTGGGTATTTCCCACGCATCGACAAAAAATGGCAGGTAAGGAACGCGTGAAAAAAAAACGTAATTTTTGAAAGTTGTATTAAAACGTTTGATAGGTGAAAGAATAGGAAACCGTTCATTTTTAATGTCCTAAAGAGAGACACTTCATATGTAAGATTTGCTCCATTGGGTTGTGCACAAAAGGAAGGTAAAAATGTCTGGGAGATTTGTGTTTTAATATTTATGATATTAAAATAATTTACCAAGACTAAATGAGGATGTATATGGGTTACTTCACGTGAAATCAACAGAAATTGGACCTCTGTCTCAGAATTAGGTATATTTTTGTTTATTGCTAGTACTTTTTAAAAATAAATTAGATCTCTGGGTATCCTCTTCTCTGCAGCATATGCAATACGAGGACCTGGGATCTGTTTCACAAAAGTACTAGTTTGTAAGTGACAAGTAAATTTTCACAAGTTTGTAAAAGTATCCAGTTATTAGCGTTTCACGAAGATACACTTATAAACTTGCAATTACAAATGAATTCTTACAATTTTACAAGAGATTTACTTATAACTCACTTAAATTGTTAGGTTACAATTGTGGCTGACAAACTTGTAAAATAAACTTGTTACCAACCAAGAATTTCTTACCTAGCTATAAACGTAGGTGTGTTACAAGTTTTATTTTATTAATATGAGGTAGTTAAATTCTTTCTCGGATTATCTATTCATTCGTGTACAGCGACGCAGGAAAACATTCAGGGAAAGTAAACTTTACATTTGTGTCTGTGGGCGAATTTAACGAACGCTTTAGAGTGACGTGTGTAAAGCTGGAAGAAAAGAAGTATGTATTACAAAAACTTATTATAAGAAAAGAACCTTATTTATTTTACTATAAATTTTAATTAAGTTATTCGTCATTATTTTAGTTTAGCTATTATCATGCAGTTTAGAAAGTCAATGTTGATAAGCTTAAAATATTTTTAATAATACGTTAAGAACCATAACTTTATATCTCTCAAAAAGTATACTAATAAATGTTTTTAAAATATCAAATTTGACATTACGTAACGCAGAATCAAACGAGAAACAGTGGACTGTCCGCAAATTCTTGTTACTGACAAGTGTGAAGAAACTCCATTTGTTACCGACAAGTGCTTGTTACTGACAAGTTAGCGAAATATTTGTGAAACGATTATAACTAACTACTTATTATTATAAGTACCTTTGTGAAACAGATCCCTGGCCTTTGCTATTCAGTATTGTTTCTCCTGATTGCACAGCGCAGAACCACTCTCTCCGGGATGGGCATTATACATCCCCGCCTCGGGGAGTTTGCGCTGACCTCAATAAAGTTAGCACCCCCATTTATCAAAACAAAAGTTAGCCTATAATTTAGTACTAATTAATTACAATTTGCACCAAAAAAGATTTTTTTGGTACACGCATGATATACCCAATAATTGCAAATTAAACAGTGAGGGGTGCTGGCTTGAGATTAAACTAGAACCCTCCCCCCAATTACCGCAATAAAATTATTTGCACATTTTTCAAATGTTTGAATTTGATACAATTTAGTACAGGCAAAATAAATTTATTTAATTAGTAACAAATGATTTGTGTATAAACAAATTACCAAAAAGTTATGTTTTTCAAAAACAATGAACGGAATCAATTCTCCGTTCAAAAATAAAACTTTTACACTATTACTTTTTTCCGGAAATGGTACAGTTTTATTTGAAAATGTTAATAAATATTATTTATCAGGGAAAGTGCTAGAAAGTCCTAAAGCTTGCACCCTCACATTGACGCAATAGTATTATTTGCACATTTTTTAAATGTTTGCATTTGGTACAATTTAGTATTTTTTTAAAAGTAGTAACAAATGATATTGTATATACAAATTACCAAAAAGTTAAGTTTTGCAAAAACAATGAATGGTATCAATTCACCGTCAAAAAATATGAAACTTGTCCTTTATTACTTTAATACCGCTAATGCGGATGTAATGCATACTAATAGTACTTTACATACAGAAAATTTAACCAAAATCGTTTGAGCCGTTTTTGAGAAACATTCAAAAGAGTACTTTGACCTTCATGTGAATTACCCTTTTTTAAAAGCATACAAAAAAATCAGAGCACGTGCATCGACAAGTAAAATCTATCGTAAATACGAAATGTGAATTAAATTGATTCATCCATGTACTCAGAATCGCTGCGCACAGACGAACGGACTGACGGGAGGACGTTATGCCAAAAACAACTTTTTCGGAATCAGTAGGTTCCAAAACGGATATTTCCGCAAAAATCTCGTTTTCGAATTTTTTTCACGATTACAATATTTTCTATATACTACATATATGAGAAAGTAAAAATATAGTTCTTAGAATTAATTTATCCTTTGATAAAAAACAAAATCTAAAATATTATTCTATTACAAGCCAAAATTGTATTTCCGAAATACATCTTAAGAACTGTATTGAATGCGCTCATAAGTACTTAAGTGAATAAATTGAAATGCAAAAATAACACATATCTTGTATTTTATTCGTGCATTAAAAATTGAATATTTTAATGAATTTTTAATTTATTGCATTTTTTGAATATTTATGAATAAATTATTTATTTTTAAACTATTATAATGCATATCTTGATACATTGACGTTTTAAGAATATGCCCGAAGCCATAACAAAAAATTGTTTAAATTAACGGCATGCAATTTTATTCACTTAGCGCTGTCCCATGCTGTACGCTTATTATTATTTATTATATTATCTCTTATTATTATTTCTATTATCCCAATGAAGCTCCGAAAAAATATGTTATATAATACTGAAGAAGAGTAAATAAAAATATGAAAGACATCAATAAAAAACTGCATGTAAGTAGGGTTTAGTTCATTTAAAAACAAAATACCGCTCACGTCCTGTCTGACTTACTATTTTATAGACAGACCAGTAACGAACTATCTGAAACTACTTAACCTACGAACTCGATATTTGTAGCTAGAATCCTTTTAGGGTGTAGACATCATCTAAGAAAGGATTTCCGAAAATCTTACCATAACAGGGTGAAATGGGGATTTAAATGTTTTGTAAATGTATCCACCATAATTCTAGAGTACCTAGAGCAAGTTCAACCAAACTTAACACATAGATGATTGACTAACGGGTAAAAATCACTGTGGGGGTAAAACATCCCTGGCACTCCTAGGGAGAGGATGGGAAGAGGGTGACAGGTGGAAATAATAAAAAGATCCGATTTGAAACCGTACTTTTCGGTATCGTTGAGATAGATAAGGACCCCGATGTTTTGTAAGTTCACTATTAGTCCGCGTTAGAGATAATATACCCCTAGAATCCTTGGGTTTGGGGTGGGTATCAGAGGCTGATAAAAATTAAAAAACGACCTATATTGGTGATTAATAAATCATTTATTGGGATCGTTTAATTGAAGTGAAACCCGAATTACCAAATAAATACACGACCAAAGTAATAAACACCCTTTGTATTGGAGTGAAATGTAAAATTAATAAAAAAGTGACCGATATTAGTGTTGAGATCGTAGTTTTCGTGGCCGCTGATATTAATAGTGACATTCTCGAAGACGACAAAGTTCACAATCAGCCCGTATAAAACCCACGTCCCCAAGGAAAGGAGATGTTATGTATAAATTATCGATGATAGAAAAAAAATATCAGTGACGAGTTCACATTTTTCGGCAATACTGAGTTATAAAGAAATCCCGATATCTGGCTAGTGTAAATTTTGCCCTCAAGGAAGAAGAATATCACTAGTACCCCTTGGCGGGGAGTGGAAAAGAGTGAATAGAGAAAAACTATTCAGAACTTATTTTCAAATATGAAAAATGAAAATTGCATCGGATACACAGTTTTAGAGTTGGTGAGATTTTTAAACTACCAATGCCGTTAAGTTTATGTTGAGATCACAAAGAGGCATGATATCCTTAGAGCTAGGGGAGGGAGGTGCGAGGCGTGAAAATGACGTAAAAAGTCCGATCGAATGACATTGTGTCCTTCAGACCACATGAGGTGTATGACAACCCTAAAGGCGAGGAGTGGGAAGAGCGTGACGCGAAAACAATCGTAAATTTCGGCAATGAAATAATTTTACGGAATGGGAATGTGAGAGAGGATAAAGTTGCAGATATATTACCAAATTCTCGTTACCAAAGCCGCGAGTACTCAGCAAGTATTTAATAAGTATGAATAGGAGATACGAAAATTTATAACAGATGGGATAACCTCCTATTGTTCTTCGAGATTAGGTAAAATGCACAACCAATTAGGCTTCCACAACCAGTTGAGCAAGACGAAAATTTCTTGAAATTTATAATAAATAAATGAAACAATAGACAATAACAAAGAAGAAAGACACTGAAAGATACTCATTTCCATTTGGATGTGTATATAATATTTGGTTTATTTAGGTTATCATATCGCGAAGAAGTCTTAGGCCTACATACAATCTGTCTGCATCGAAATAATTCGGTTATGAGCATTTTGCAATCAAAACATGCAAACGATAGAAATTCATTAAACTAATTTTAGCTAGCACTCCCCCTGGATTTATTAACATTTTTCAATCAAAATGTTCATTTAATGGAAAAAAGTTATAAAGTACAAGTTTCATATTTTTGGACGGTGAATTGATTCCGTTCATTGTTTCCGCAAAACTGTTAACTGTTTGGTAATTTGTTTATACAAAAATCAATTGTTACTAATTAAATAAATTTATTTTGCCTGTACTAAATTGTACCAAATTCAAACATTTGAAAAATGTGCAAATAATTTTATTACGGCAATTAGGGGGAGGGTATTAGCTTAATCTCAAGCCAGCACCCTCCACTGTTNATAGGTTAACTTTTGTTCTGTTTTGATAATGGGTGGGTGGGTGGGGGGGGGGTGCTACCTTTATTGAGGTTGTGCTCTGTCTGTTATGTTTATGGTGGCCATCTTCTGTTTAATCATCATCTTTAAACCAATCGTACTCCTTCTAGCTTCATCACATATTCGTCAAATAAATTGTATTTCATTTCAGAGTTTATTAATGTCCGGCAGTCTGTAAAATTTATGACGTCAATGTCGTGAAATAACATGCACGTTCCTGTGCTTAGTTATAACAATCCCCCTGAATGTGGTCCAGCACTTCAGAACCTTTTCCACAAAGGTGAACATTATTTTCCTCTTTTCCAATTCTGTTAATAGTAATACATAATAGTAATACTTAATAGTAATACTCTTCTTGATTTAAACCATTTACGTCCTTTTGTAGCTCAATGTAGTTGTAAATCATTCACCCATTTTTACTTCCCTCCCATTGTGTCTTCCTTGGTATTAAATTACAAAAAGGAAAGGAAATTAAATTACAAAAAGTATTTAATATGCATAAAAATTGGTGTAGAATCAATATCTTGAAATATATTTTTGAAATTTTTTTTTTTCCATAATGTGAGGAAAAGTTACCAGGAAACCTTGAATTGATAAATACTTATACATACCTCACTCAAATTATATTTTTGGTATGAATCATCATAAATCATTATTAATGTAGTATATACTATAGGAATATGAAGCAATGATCTTTTTTTGGCAGAAAGTAACTCATTTTCTTAGAAACTTAAATTATATAAATTATTAAAGTTAAAATATACTTCAAGAAAACGTAAAAAAAAGTGTTCAAATTGTTTACCAATGCATTGATGGGGTCCAAACCTACACTAACGTGGGTCTAGTTGTTAAGGAAATTCAGTCTTCGTGTAGCCTTTCGTGTTATCTCAAATCGAAATTGCATGGAACGAGACATTTCAAAAGATGATAAGAAAGAAATGAAATTTTAAAAGTCTTTTATAAGTTTATAAACATATTTAACTTTACTTGTATTAAAAAAATTTAATATTAAAAAGAAATTATAAGTGGGTACAAATAATACTTTTGATTTTGTAAATATAAAGAATTCAATGAAAGCTCTGGGCTCACAGTTCATACATCTAATTAATGTTTAAATAAGACAATAATTCAACTTAAGAAGCAATCAGAGGCCCTGGCCTCTTTGCCCCACTACCTGATTACTTTCCTCCATCATGATCCTGGCCACTTTACCCCGTTAGACGCCATTTCACAAAATCACAACTACTTTCAACATCGAACATTCTATTTCATCATATGCTACATCATTTTAAAGGTATATTGGCTGAGTTTTCAGCAACGTCACTATGCAAATTGGATCAGTAATGTAAAACAAAATAACGGAACACTTACCTTACATCAGTGCTAGAGAAATTAGAAAAATAGTGAAAACTTGAGAAATATTATTAACTGACCGCACACGCTTTGACAGAACACTAATGGCTTCTCTATGAGTTAGTTCACAATGTCACCAAATTGGAGTAGTTTCAAATTAGTACAAGTCAACGGCCACTTTACCCCCATCTCCCCTACTATTAGTTTATATGAAAAATAAAAATTTTAGATTTGTCTGACCATCTGCTTATAATATAATATTCAAGATGGATTTAATAATAGTCAAGAATTGGATATTTGCACCATTGTCAACGTTTTGAAATCTAAATGTCTGTATCTTCAAAATTGTTTGACGTAGAGAATTGAAATCAGAGACATTTTCTTCAGATTTCTATAAACATTAATATGATGTGCCACGTAATAATGTTAAAATATGAAACAAAAAATATTTCAAAAATGGAGTGTTGAATATCTCAAAATCAGAATTTGTATTTTTTTAAATATTTTGTTTCAAAAACCTTTTAAAAACATATTCCAAATTCGAAAATAGTGTGAAAATGATATCACATTGAAATAAATAATTGTTTATATCTCTCGAGTATATTGGAAACTATGCTAAGGTCCCAGGTAAATCTTTAATTACTATTCGCCACCAATGACTGCTCAAAAGAAAGCAAGATGTTTAGATTAGTTTTGTCTCAAAAAAAAAAAAGTTATAGTATTAACAATTCATCATATTGAAATATTTGATGGAGTAGGAAGGTCAATTAAAGAATTATTAATAATCTTAAATAGAGGATGTTGGGTTCGAATATGTTTTATCATTAGTTAATTTTATCTTGAGTGTCGTAAAGCTTCTGATTTAGGATTGGAAATATAAACAACAATAATGAAAGTTATTAATAAATAAATTATTATTATTAAGGTGATAAATAATTTGGTTTATTATATAAAAGATTTAAATTATTAGGAGACTCAGATTGAATTATAAAATTTTGAAAATTTATTGAATCTTGACTAGTTAATACTGAAATATTTAAGTTTAGAAAATAAACTATTACAAAAATTAAGAATATTATAACTAAAGTGTTAATAAATATTTTAGTTATATTAAACTAAAATTTTTCATTTGATGCTAATCTTGTAATATAAATAAATAAAATTAATATTCCTCCTAAAAATGTTAAAAATAAAATGTATGAAAATCATAATGAGAACGAGAAAAAATTTAATAATAGACATATTATGATAGTTTGAATAACAATAATTAAAGTAATTATTATTGGGTGTGATCTTAAAATTGATATAAAATTTAAACTTAGGCAAATTGAGAAAATAAAAAGATATATGATTTCAGAATAATTCAGAAAGTAGTTTATATTTCATAAAATATTAATTTTGGAGATTAATAAAAAGGTATCTTTTTTCTGAAGTTCTAAAAGTGTTAATCTTATCTTTGATTTACAATACCAATATTTTAAATAAACTATTACAACAAACTAATGACAAAATTATTAATTTTTTATTTTATTTTTTTGATTTATTTTTTGAGTTTATGAATATTTTCTTCTAAATGAAAATATTTATTGATTTCTTTATTAAGTTTAGAGTACATAGTATTATCAGTTTTTCTAATAATAGTTTTTTATTTAAGAAGAAGAATATTCGAAATATACTTTTTGTTAATTTTTTTAGTATTTGTGGTTTGTGAAGGAGCTTTAGGTTTAAGTATTTTAGTAAATGTAGTTCGTTCTTTTGGCAATAATTATTTTCAATCTTTTAAGAATTCTTCGATGTTAAAAATGATTTTTGTGTTATTATTTTTAATTCCGATTTGTTTTTTGAAAAAGAGTTATTGATTTATGGTTCAAGGATATCAAAATTAATGTGTTATAATTTTGCGGGGTTTGACCACGATTCTCATTTAGGATTTGTGGATGAATTCTCTAGGGGTAATGTTACTGCAAGAGTTCTAGGAATATTTCTCAAATAGTAATACGTTATTATAAAATTAAATTTAAATCACTGACTTGCATAGTTAATTTTGATCATGGTGGTCTTTGATTTAAATGTAATTTTTGAGTCCGATCGTCGAGTACAACAGTCAGAAGAATTCACATAATAGTAGATAGAATCGGTAAAATTGTTTTTTTTTTCTCACACGTGAAACTCTACGTATTAAAAGTCTGTAAGTAATTCAATGCTTTTTATGCTAACCAATTACTACAGTACTGATGTTTGGAAACCACTTAATCATTTAATGAAACAAAACTAGCGAGTGCTTCACTGGATTGAAACGATTAAGTTATAGTCAACAAAATATTTTTTAAATAGTATATTTTATTACGGAGTATATTCCGTGTGGGCAGCTCAACCATTCTGTATTCTTTTCATTTGACAATATTGTTGCGATTTAGTCAGAAAATAGCAACATAGGACAAGTGAATGGAATCGATGCTCTTTGTGCCAATTGAGTGACATCTCTCGATAGTTGAGCTTCTATGAACTATTTCTTAAAACCTCATAGATTCATTCAAAATTCACGCCTTTTGGGTTAAAAAAAATGAAATGGGGAAGAAGAGGTTAAACATAGTATTAATTAACAAACGAGTTTTAAAGCATCCTGGAGTCGACGGAACTGGTTTCTATATTTCCCCGCCAGAACAATTTAAAATAACTTAACATCACGTATCAAATCCATCAAGCAAGATGGACCATATCGATCGATACACGGTCGACCAGTGACGTCACGAGCTAGCGCGCGACCCTTGACGCGGATAGCAATCTTCCGACGAACGTCGTCCACCAACTTTTATCACCATGTCTTTCATCGTATGTGGGACTTGCGTCATATCCCGAATCTGCTTTTCAACAATATCCTGTTTCCCGCTCAAATTTTCTAAGTATCGTTCTGACATTCCCAATTCCTCTAATTTTCGTGTAATTTGACATTTGAATTCTGTTTTGTCTCAATTAATATTCTCTACTAACATATTCCAACGGTCATCAATGATGTCTATAATTCGTTCTTCTAGTGCCTCGATAGATTTTTGCTACATCAGTTCTAGTGTGCCCTCGTTTAATCTTTCCCCTAAAGTCAGTATCATGTTCTTGCCTCTACTAAATTTGTAGCGTCTTGTAATTGTGTCCTTAGAGTTTCTATTTCCTTTCTTGAGTTTTCACAGTGTTTCCATAATTTCATGACGCCATCTTTTAGTGTCTGTTGGTATTTTCCTGAATGTCTTTTAAAATTTTCATCCTCGAACGTCATCAACAGCATAAACATAAACATTTTGTACTGTTCTTTTTTCCAATGACCCTACCTTCTTGTACCTTCGTGTACTTGGTCTGCTGCTGTCCCGTGGGATAATAGTGCCTCTTTTATCTTTTGTTGGGGTCTAATGACCTTGCTGTTGAGCCCTTAAAGCCCCACAAAAAAAATTATATTTTGTTGCTTTTATCCCGTTAGTTTATTCAACTTCACACATCTGTGGTTTTATCATTGTTTATTGTTTAATAGAGTTGTACTGTTATTTAACTTATGTTTTAATCTATACAGATGACCCCATAATAATATGTTCATTAGTTTAGATTATTAAAACTATTTATCTTATTAGTTTCGTTTGTAAATCTTTCATAGTCACGTGTTATTTGGTGGTATTCCAAATGAATATTAATTTAGATTGCATCACTGTTTTCTTTGACTGTATAGTAGCATGTATGTTCATGAACTACTTTTACCTTTTGTTTTGGATCGTCTATTTTCCCTAAAATTTTATGTTATTATTATTTCTTCTTGTTGTTTATGGGTTGTAATTTCTTCATAAATCTTACCCAGTCACATACCGTTTACCCCAAGTCAATTGATTCAGTGGTTTACAAGATGTACTATTCGCAGTTATTGGTTCAAAATTTTATTTTTTAAGTTTTCTTTTATGTTAAATGTACATGTATTTTGGGATGTGCCCATAGATTTCTTAATTTTTAGTTGTTATTTTGTTCTTATTCAATTGTCACCTACGTTTGTTTTTACACATTGTATTTTCAAAAATTTCTCTTTATTCTTATTTCTTGTTGTTTTTATCTGAATTACCTCCTTTGGTTTTATCAAGTCCATTACCGTTGACCCCGTGTCAATCGGACCCTTGGTTCAAAAGCTATGACAAGTTTTTGAAATTGCACGTTTCCCCTACACGTGTCTATGGCGTATATCTTGAATCCTTTTTTGCCAATGTACTCCAAAATTCATATATGACCTTTAATACCTCTCTAATGTTTTCATATAAAATTTGGTACCCCGACCCCCTTTCCTTTTCTAAACTCTTCCTCTATCCCAGGTATAAAGTTCAGTGTTGCGTCGATCTGAGCGCTAGTAACCTCCCAGTTATTGGAACGGTCTGGTCTATAGTCATAAACTGTTTAGATCTTGCGTTATGACCCAAATACAAACACAGTATCTTTTACTCCATGATGTATAGTAAATAATCCATATGGCCGTTCTTGTTATTTATTACACACGATGTTTTTTTTAGTTTCTACATGCCTCTGCCACTATGTATTTTAGATTTACGCTACGCTGCTGCAACTACAGTTCTCAATCTACATTCAATTACAATTTTGGTGAGCTCCGCCCACTGGTTACCTTACAATTTATATAGTTGTGTTGTGTTTCTTTACCAAAGGAAATGTTTAAACATTTTTGAAAACTAATATCTCCTACGGAATACGTCAGTCCTTCTGAAAATGGAAACAGACGAGTGGACGCTCGCTCTCTCTATCCATAACTCTCTCGAGCAGTCATCATCCCATCTTTTCATCGTTCATTTCTCATTCGCCTACGACACCAACAACTTCTCCTCATGATTAAACAGAAGACTTCCGCTGGAACGTCTTCAGCCGGCTACCGCTTATCTCGTTGGCCTCACAACATGCAACCGACCCGCGAGATAACTTCATGGTCAAATCACCTCGAGCTCACCTGCTAGCATCGTTTGGTTGTATTCCTTCATTGAAATATCATTTTAATGTTTATCTTACTAGTTACACTTCGTGTTATTAATTTATTTTGTTGGCACTTCTCTTGCTCAACTCTCGTCTCAAACACCCTTATCACGCCTTTGGTCCTTCGAACCTTATCCCGAATGTACTGCAATTTTTTCTTAAATTCTGTACAAATATATTATTGTAATTTTAAAATGTAACAAAAGTGTGAAGTTTAGTAGAGTAAATAAACTTCTCCGCATTGTATATTATCGGAAAAGTATTTCAAATGTCTAGGAGTAACGGAACGGAAGTGCTTGATGACAACGATGAGTTTTGTATTGGGCTAAGGCTTTACGTTGCATACGAATGTAAATAGTTCAGAGCTAAAGAATTTTTGCTTTACAATACACATCACGAAATATGGGAAAATGTTAATGTGGTAGTTTTTCAGTGTTTTAACAGCTTCAATTTCACCCAGGCAAATTGATCTTACATGAAAATATAAAGTTTGTTGACGGGTTGATTGTCAGGTGAATTGGGGTACAACTCACGCTCACTGAAACACACAAGCACGAACGCATATTATGAAACTTTAAATTGGAATCTCTTAGGTCCGATATATTAATTCAGGGGGATTAATATTCTTCCCAAATAATTTGGAAGATGAAAATAATGGAGTTTAGGAGGAAAGTGAATAAAGCTTATGTTGACAATTAAGGAACTAACCGCAATTAGATAGTTCCAACGAAGCGACTGGGCATACGTCCAACTCTCCAGAGAATAGAACTGGGTAAAAATTTCATGAACTTCGTTAAGATTCACAAACACAGGAAATGCCTAAATTAAGAAGAGTTCCACACTTGCTACAAGAACTAACTAAAGTTTAAAAGCCAACTGAATTATGAAACTGTTTAGAGCAATATTGTAATTATTCCATACATGAGTGTTTACTCTATGATACTTTCATTTGTGATCGAGATACCTTCTTCTAGAAATTATTTGAGCGATGATCGGGCACATGGATGTACGTGGCGGAGCCTAGTAATGAAGTGACCAGGAATATTATTGCAGTAATAAATCAATAAACTTTATTGTAAAAAAAGCAGTTGCAAACTGAGTATGACCACGTGGGGGCAATAAAGAAAGTTACGGTATTATTGTCTGGTTATTTAAAAGAGTGTGATATCGTTGATAACATGTTTTATTGTATGCCGCGTTATACCAACAGAAAGAACGTTCAAAGCGTAAGTTCCGAGTTAGCGGTCATTCTGTCGAACTGTCAAGTGTCAATTATTACTTTCTATGAATACGCTGGTTCGTATTTTGTTAGTAGAGCTAACTTTCATTCAGCGCTATTTTGTTATTTGTACGTTCCACCAAATGTTGTTGCGTCTAATTAAAATGAATATTACTGTTTATTTCATAATGTTTTAACCTTGAAAATATTATGTGCTTTTTTTTTATTATTTTATATTGTAAAGATACACTATAATCTACCATTAACTATATAAAGTAATTTAGTATTTTCAATGGTAGACTAGAAAACGCTACGTACTAAACACATTTTAGAAATGTTAATATATTTTGAACAGAACTTGTTTGTAAAGAACCACTTTTCTTACTTTTTTCTTCTGGGTTTTATTTGATATTGCTCGAAAGTGAATACACTAACATTGCCTACAGCGAAGAAGTAATGAACAATATAATGTAATAAGAAATAAGTGGCACCACATAATATTACTTAAATAAGTGCGTAGCCTCTATATCGTGAAATAAAACGTTTTCCCAAGTGATTTAAACGATATAAATGATGGATGAGCGTTTGTGGGAATTGACATACATTTTCGTATATTACATAAGGATGAAGTCAAATAGTTATTGTTTCCGTTTTGGGTCTTGTCGCTGCCGTTCTGGCTGTGATGCATTTTTTTCGCAGCTCGGTTATCTCGGGAGTCCACCAACACACCTGTTATTTGCACCTGAGTCCTCTTCGCATGACTACGGATGCTACGCACGCAGCCAAAACTATGCCCCTTGCCTCTCTCACATTTCTTCTTGTTATTTAGCATCTATCGTCCAGACAAGATTTTGTAGGAGCTTAGATTCTTCCGGGGAATTCTTTGCCTCCTCTTCCTTCAGTGTTCTCGAATTCCAGTGAGGTAGACCTCCGGTTTTTGGGCTCGCTATATTTTTCCTAGTCTCCTTCAGAATTACAGAAAATTCAATGAACTGGTGGTAGCTAAGGGTCACGTCCTCCAGAACTATCCAATCCTTTGCGCATCTTGCTATGTTGGTGGTACCTATGCTCAAATCAATTATAGAAGCGGTGTCTCCTCGTTCGAAAGTGTTTCCCAAAAGTGTTGAGGATAATTAGGTCGTTTCTTGCTAAAAACTCGCAAGCAATGTCTTCCCTCTTATCGAAACGAATTTCTCCCCATTCCGGTGAATTGCTGTTGAAGTCCCCTGCTATCAGCAGACCTCCTTTGCAAGATTGTAAACTCTTTTCCAGTTCGTCGATATCTCTTTTAAATTTATCAATTGGATCGTTTGGGAAAAAATAACAACTATAGATACGTAAGTCGCTAGTTTCAACCCACACGTATCCAAACTTCGTCGACTTGTAATTTAATAGATTTACTTCCTTGTTCTGTATGATCACACCAACTCTTCTCGTGGAGTCTTGGTAGTCTAAAACTGTTTTTCGGTTTTTCACAGTTCAGAATAACATTCTCCTTCTTTTCTAGAGCTACATGCGTAAGCATATCTAATGCCCGTTCGCTCTTCGTCAGGTTGATTTGGAGAAACTTAACCATGTTTCACTCTCATCTTGTAAAGTTCTGCTGTAAAGGAGGTACAATTATTGCTTCCTGAAACGTGGTCACATATCAGTTTTTTAATTTTATAGATAACACATTCGATGTTCCCATGTCCAAGTGTCCTTGTTTTCCGCACTTGTAGCAGGTATTTCTGCAATCGGGTCCTTTGCATTTTGTTGAAATGTGTTCGTAGTCTAGGCATTTGTAGCACTTGGTAACCTGTGGTCTGGCACTCACTCTGCAGTTGATCCACCCTATCTTGATCTTGCCACTTTCCAAGACTTCACGGGATAAATCCAGTGATAACATGATGGTCGCCATCTGCCTTCCCCCGTATCCCTTTGATAGTCGACAGCTGCTCAAGTGGCGTTCTTCCATTCCAGCGATCTTCAGCAACGGATCTTTGACTTCCTCCACAACTACTGTTTTTTTATGTCCCTTATTTCGACTAGTATTTTTGGAGACGGCGGTGACTTCCGCCTTGTGGCTTTACTAAGGGCTTTGTTCAGGGAGGACATGCTGGAATTCTTGTTTATAACTACCAGAATTTCTTGTTTTTGTGTCCTTCTAATCGACACAATGTTGGTGTTGTGCTCCTTGGGGTCGACCCTTTCCTTCATCTTCTTGATTATGTCTGCGTAGGATACTCCTTCCTTTGCCGTCATTTCGATGGCGTCATTGGGAATTATTTTTCCTTTCTCCTGTGCTGTATCACTCCTTGATTGTTTCATCTCCTTCTTTCTTTGTTTTTTCCCTCCGCTGTTTTGGTGGTTTCTGCCATTCGTCCGCCTTATCTCGTTGTTCTTCCTCTTCCAGTGTCTTCTCCTTCTTCTCGTGTCTCCCATCTGTCGTCGGGGGGCTAGACGCTTCTCTCTTCCTGCTCGGTTGGATGCCAATGGTGGGTGCGCTCCCCGCAGCCGTTTTCTTGACTTGTTCCGCTTTCTCCTCTACCACCAGCTTAGTTATTATCCGGCGAGCTGGCTATTTCCTTTCTTCCTTCATTAATAACTTGGCATTTGCTTTTTAAAATGCCTACTTCTTCAGTGACTCCTGTCAGTGACTCCTTCATCACTACCGGATTATTTTTTAGCATGTTCTTACTAACAACCATTAGATTCTGAAAAATATCGTCGGTTAACTTCATTTGAAGTTCTACCATTTTCTATAGGTTCTTGCATTTTGAACCTAGTGTTTCGAAAATTTCCTCCTCCCTCACGTTTGGCGGCATCTTACTGTTGCAAGTCCTTTGGCTAGGGGTAACCTCCAGTACTTCACGTTCCTCTGATTGTCTTAATGCGTCTGACCTACGCCATGACGTCCCCAACGGGAAAGTGTAAGTAGAGGGAAAGCTATCCTGTGAGTTCCCTTTTACAAATGAACTTCAGGAAATAAATTGATTTCACGCGTGTTTTGAACTGGCGCCACAGCCGACCTTCATGTTACCTCTATGGCCTACGGTGAGTGTTGCCAACCCACTTCTACTCCCACGCAATGCCACGCGTGTAAGATTACGTGGCACTGACCACCCGACACTTCAGTACGAAGGACGATATAGAATATGTGCTTTTTCTATCTACATATGCAAATGCGTGCAGTACTAACACATACCTTTGACGAACAGTTGTAGTGAAAATACTACACCATTCTGAAATTGTCTAGGACCAGTTTTCCCGAAAAAATACTTTTGAGGAGCACTGTCCTAGGTCGTCACACTCGGTACCCAGTCATACCACCACCATTATTATTATTATTATTATTCAAGCAGAATCCTGGGCTACCCAGTCTATCAGGTGAAAATAACATATGTAACCATTTCAGTTGCAAGGTTATCTTGAATTCTCACTTAACTGCAGAGATGCTCAGCATTTTCCATCAAAACAGCATGCTCTAAAAGCCATTATGCCACAAAATGAATATTATCGGTATTCTTCCTAGCATGGAATCAAAATAAAACTTCTAAGAAAACTATTTCCTCCCACCAGAATGACTACAGACTCTTTTCAAAATCTGGAACAATATTAAATGTTATATTCAGACATTAAACATATTATGAGAAGTCAGGCATGTTCTATCATTTCCTCAAACACATCTTAAAAATGTATAAAATAAGTTTTCGAAAAAGTAACCCATATTAAAAATTAGTAAACTATACTAAATATATTAAATTATTAATTTTAACACCAGACTTTTACCAGACTAAAATATATATTTCAATCACAATGATTTTTCACTAGTTCGAGACTCCGGCAGGTAATAAATAAATAGTACAGTATTCTAGTAAAACGACATGAATTGACATTTCAGTATTATAACAAATATGTTTTAATTTTTTCTAAACCAATGAAAAATACGTACTATAACATTTAACGTACATTATACATTAAAAATAAATAATGAAAGACTTAAGTAATAACTTACGACAGTTTGAGTATAATTTGACTTTAAATCAAATTGCAAAAGAGATAGGACATACGAGTAGTTACGCTTCTTTTGAAGTCCAGAGGAATATCTTTGGAATGATGCCTTATCTTTGGCATTTGCTTAAGCATGGCTGGAGAAAACGGGATCTTTACAAAGTTACCATTTAGAAAGTAAAGATGTGATGTTATTCTTATTATCTCAACAAAAAGTATACAATTCCTATCTACAGTGGAAAAACTAATGGAACAAAACCATTGCACACACTTTCTCATATACTTTTATCCTCTGCAGCATAGAGTGAGTAAACATTCTACAGTGAAAGGGTCATTTCTGGAGTGGTCCTCTATATTTTGGTCGTCTTCCAGTGCTCTATTCATGCTCAAAGTCTCTAGATGAACTTATTGCTGTCTTTTATTTGACATTTGAAAGTAAAACAAATATTCAAAATAATACTTCAAAACATATAGCGACATATCAGTCTTATAAATATCGTAAAAGTGTTAACAAAGTAAGGGCTCTGATGACCTTGCTGTTGACGACCCCTGAAGTCCCATAAACAAAATATTAAGAAAGTGTAATTTCGTTGTAGACAGAAATTGATGTATTATCGTATCTGCAGTGCGTTTGCTGTCCTCCTATGTATTTTGTTATGATCATATCTTTCATTTCAAGTTACGAAAAGTGTATTCTACGTCTAATTAGTCTATTTACACAGCTAAATATTATTCAAGCTTCTTGAAACCGTAAACTAATGCTTAAGTGTAACAGACAGAAATTATTTTACTGCGTCTATACCAAATTTTCATGTGAAATACTGCTTATGCGGATGTAATGCATACTAATTGTAATTTACGTTGAGAAAATTTAAGCAAAATCGTTGGAGCCGGTTTTGAAGAACATCCAAAAGAGTACTTTGATATTCATGTGAAGTATCCGTTTTAAAGTAAAAAACAATTAGAGTAAGTGCATCGACAAGTGAACTATACATGAATATGAAAACTATATACAAAATACGAAATGTGAATTAAATTGATGCATTCAGAGCACAGACGGACGGACGTTATGCCAAAAGCCAATTTTTCAGAATCAGGGATCGCCAAAACGGATATTTTCGACGAAATCTCGCTTTCGAATTTTTTCACGATTACAATATTTTCTATATACAACGTATATGAGAAAGTAAAATATTTAAATAAACTATTTTCGCTTATAAATAAGCTCCTTTTACTAACATATTTCATAAAATATTATTTTGGACCTTGTGGTGAATTTTGTCCATTCTATAAACTTGTTTCGGGTATTGTGTCGTAGCTACTAGTAGTACCCCTTCTTTCATCGCGTATTTTTTATAAATTTTTTGCAATTATTAGTTCTAAATCACCACCGATGTACTAAAAAAATTAAACCGAATTTCGAAACAATCTCTTGGACCTTTTGCTTGTGCCGAATTTTGAAGTCTAAGGGCGGAATCTAGTCGGAACTTATAATAAGTAATCACTTGAGTGAACTCATCTACTCATTCGCAGTCCAGAAACTACACTTAAGGAATCACTTATGTAAACGCTTGAGGGATCATTCATTGCTATAAGTGTGGGTTGGCGCCCACTTAAGGTAGTACTAGTGAAGGTAGAATTAAATCACTAAAATATCGTAAATTGGCAGTAATAGAGTAACATGTACTTATTGTGATTTCACCTTGAAAAACATAGGTTTTCGGCCATTTGAATGAAATAAATGCAATTAATTAATGGGAATATACATTGCGTCTTATGGAGAAAACACTTATTTGCAAAATAAGACAAACTTTTAAATCACGAAAGTGTTTTATGTTTACTTTAATTTGTAGTAAATTTTCCGTAGTATTTTTCACATCACTTTTATTGATAGGTCACCGGACATCTGAGAAAGAAACTCGCCTCCCACACTCAATAAATTTGGACATACTTAAAACGAATCCAAGATACAGATTCATTTTGCTCTCTTTAATAAATTGTAATGGAATTATACTTTTATAAAATGTGAATGTTACAGGACCAGCCAAAATGATTCCAGCTGATTTAGAACCTCTTGCCTCGACTTGCACCCACATCATTTATGGATATGCTAAAATTGATTCGCACGAAAAGATTGCAGCTTTAGACGAATCTCTCGATTTAAGTACTGGAAAAGACAACTACAAAGCCATCACATCTTTCAAGAAAAGATATCCTCAGATTAAAGTGTTATTGTCGGTTGGTGGAGGCGCAGATTTGGATGACAAGGATAAGTATAACAAAATAGTGAGTCAGAACTATCCGGATGATTTTAAGTTTTAAGTTGTGAGTTAAAACTCTGAAACAGCTCTGACACAATTTGAAAATAATGAAAATTTTAGCTCGAAGATACTGACGATCGCTCTCAATTTGTCCGTTCTGTGAAATCTTTCCTCAAAAGCCATGACTTTGATGGGATTGACCTATCTTGGCAATTTCCAGAAATTTACAAGAAGAAAGATAGAGGAACTTTCGGTTTGTATTTCAAAGCATTATTTACAATTTTCGATCCAACAAGTGGCTCAGTTATACTCTTTTTTCAGGTTCCTTTTTCCATGGAGTAAAAAAGGTTTTTGGGTACGCGCATAGTCACAAAGATGAAAAAGCGGAAGAACATAGAGAAGGATTTACCAAACTTGTAAAGGATTTGAAGAAAGAACTTGTGACTGACAATTTGCTTCTCACTGCTACTGTGTTGACAAATGTTAATGCATCAGTAAGTTTCCATTTATTTTGTGTATCAAATTTGATTTAAGGCCGGATTGATTACTTGGTACAATTTTGTAGCAAAGCCATCGGATTATCGGGATGTCAAATTTAGGGTACAAATTTTCAGACGAAAAATTTGCGGCATTGTATGTTCTTCACCCCTTTTTATCTAATTTTTTAGCATGAAATCATGTCAGACAGGGTGACTAGAGTAACGGTTCCCAACATTTTTAGTCTCGCACACCCCTCTCTACTTATTCTTTTTAATGGTACCCCAAAAAAGCCATTTACCTGCCACTTTTACCACATTTCTCATCTCCACATTGAACTGTTGCACCTTATGGTAGTAATAAGACGAAATCTTGTACGATATACATTAGAGTGACATTGAAAAATCGAAAGACGAGATGTTCTTACTTCCCCCTTAGGATTATGACGATCAATCAAGCTAGTTTATCAAGCTAGTTTGATTTGAAGTTTGTCGAGTAAGTTATCAAAATCATTAACTTCATCCAAACACATTTCACGAATACGTTTGATCTTCTAAGAGCGTCTTTTGATCGGTAGGGAAAATAAAGTTATCTGTGCAAAATTTCAGACGATTTGTATCATAATAATAAATAATTAGTTTTTGTTGTCCGTCTACCACCCATTATTAAGGGGGTAACGAATAATATTAACGGCGATAAATACAAAAGTTTGTATTACATAAAAATCGTAATACAAACTTAACTTGGGTTATTACGAAAATATATGAGGTTCTGAAATCAAATAGCATTTCCATCAATACTTAATCAAAATGTTGGTAACCTCACATTTTTATCATTAGTACATTCAAATCCTGTATCTGTAACTATGGTATTTCTTGCTTCTAGACATATTTCGAAGCCAGTGTACTTGCCAGAGAGCTCGATATGATTATTTTGAAGGCATTTGACTTTAGAACGCCTCTGAGAGAACCTGAGGAAGCCGATTACCCCGCTGCTCTTTTCCCAGCGGAACAGAGAGATCCTGAACGTACTGCTGATGGACAAGTTCGTTCGTGGCTTGAGAATGGATTCCCAAGTATGAATATTTGATACAATCACTACACATTACTCATAATTCAACGCGTTACTCTTTGTGTCATAAATGTAGTCTCATATTTTGATAACCTTAAACAATGCAATGAGAATGAATGTATTCAGCACTACATTTATTTAAGATAGAAATATTTCTTTAAATATTTATTTTTGGTGGTAGCTTCTTATACTGGATGATTGAATAAGAAATAACTAATTTATTTTGTAAAGGGACCAAACATGATTGTCATTTGTGATATTAATACACTCAGGATGAAATCGTGTGAAAAAGATGCACTGGACATCATTGTTTTTGTTTTCTTTGATTTATTTTTCTTGTTCGATGGGAGAGTATATGATGTATTTCACCTATCTCTTCTCAAATATCACATTATAAATATTTACTTAACCGCATTAATATTAAGTACGAGAAAGAACATAGCACAGAGGAGTCAATCTCTAAGTGCTTAAGGAGAAAACATTTCTTGAAACAATCGCGTTCGGAATTTTTTTTCCAGCAAATAGTGGTTTTATAAAACGAACAGTTATCTACGTTTAAAAAAATTCATGACTTTTAAATTCAGTTTGTGTTGAAAAATCTAGTTTAGGTCTATTCACGTTATTACTTTTCATTTTTTTATCTTTTGGCTGCGATTACGTAGACATTAATAATTGCGAAACTCTTACTTCTTTATCAGTTTTCTGCACTTGTCAAATTTTTCTTCCATCCTCTTTCTTGAGTGGTCACTTCATGTATGTTGATCGTATTTTCATCTTTGTTTTATTTTAGGCACCAAAATCATTCTGGGAATCCCAACGTATGCCACGACATGGAAACTTAATGCAGAGAGTAAGATATCAGGTGTACCACCCACTGGAGCTGAAGGACCTGGTGAAGAGGGTCCTCATACAAAGCAACCTGGTCTTCTTTCGTACGCTGAGGTGTGCTCTTTGGTCGATAGTCCTCTCCCAAAAGGAAGTAATCCCCATTCTTTACGTCGAGTAAATGACCCTGCCAAGAAATTGGGTAGCTACGCTTACCGTCTTCCTCGGGATGATGTATCAGGTCTTTGGATCGCATTCACAGACCCTGACACTGCTGGCGACAAAGCTGCATATGCAAAGACAAAGTCCCTTGGTGGAATTGCTTTTTGGGATATTTCTCTTGATGATTTTAGAGGAGTTTGCACTGGCACCAAGTATCCTATAGTTCAAGGTGCAAAAACTCGATTGATTTAAGAAGAAAAAGCAAAATATTCTGATATATTGACTGCTAATGTTTCATAAGATTTAGAAGAATTTTAAATTATTAGCAACTGACATAATAAAAATACTGTTTAATATTGATTGTGTATCCTTCATGTCAATTATTGTGCCCCAACCTCATGTACCTGAACCTCAGTTACTTCCAGTTCTCCATCGTCAGACAACAGTTAATCAAACAACGCATGGTAACCAAAACTAAGAACTTCAACAAAGAAAGAAACTGGTCAACCATAAATCGTAATGCGACCTCATTAGTACGAAAACCAGTAAAGTTCTACGAGAAGATCAGGAAAACCAAAAAAAGAGGACAGAAGGTGACGCCGAGAGTCCACCCGATGCTAGTTTATTGCAACTATCATTAACTTGTTCTAAACAATCTAGCTAATATTAATATATTATATTATAATTCTTCAGTGTTTTCTCCAACCAGGAATTACCGAAATAGCTACGTATATACTTTTTGCTAATTTCTGATGCGTTAGTGCGATGGACAAGCCTCATATTCGATGGAAAACCACTTCTGCTTCGATTTCTACTATGACTCTCTTATATTTTGAACTCGTTTTTGGCAGCCTGATAATAGAAGAGTACTATTTTTCATTTTTTAGAATTAATTAAAAACTTGGTTCCATTTTGTTTTAAACTAACCTCATTGCCATCCGAACAACAAGTTCGGACATCCAGATATTTTTGTATCTTGTTTTTGCTGCTGAATCATAGAATAGCTTTCAAACTAGGGACGGCACAAAGCAACCGAATCAAGTTACTTTGCATCTGTTGAGCGGACTATAATGATGCGTGTCAAAAATGATACGAAGAAATGTTGGAATGCTAAGAATATTGTGTACTTTTTATCATTTATTTTGATTAATTAAGATCACCCCGTGTATACTTTTATGCCACTCCCGGTCACAGTTAAACCACTGTTTTACGTTGAAGTGCGACGGTATTTGAATCAGATTGTTTGTATTAAGTTGTTTAAAAATTTATTTTCTTGAGCTCTCTAAAACCCTGTTCCTTGATGATATTACCTGGGATTTCTAGACCATTGCCTTCTTTTTTTCAATTCCTACCTTTTTGTCGTCTTTTATTTGCGTGAAATCACTCTTATTCATATTTTATTGCGTCTTGTAATATTCCTAATAATGTTACGTATCATTCGAAATCGCCTGTGTGTATCTTGGAAATCCATTTTTGTCTATCTTGGAAACTTATGTCCGTGATGTTTCATTCTTTTCACAAATTCACATCGTTCATGTCCATAAATATCACAATCAATCAAAATGTGATCCGGGGATTCGATTCCCTTACCACAGACACATTCATCACCTTCCCTCTTCCCCATTTTTTTCAAATACTGAATTTACCATGGCCTGTGATACATTCTATGACATACTTATTTGGTGTAAACCATCTCTTGCTATTATAGGCAAACTCAACATATTTTATATAATGGTATAAAATACCACCTTCTTTCACTATTCCATCTTATTGATCAACTTTGATGCAGTGTTCTTGTTAATTTAGTTTTCCATCCTCTGTTGTTCCCACTGATTTTCATACCATCTATCTCTATAATTCCCCTTTCCATATTCTATAGCGTAGGTTTCTTATTTGTACCAGTGCAATACCTAAAATTCCCTATTGAATCAATCGCATTACATGACTTCCGTCACGAATCTAATGTACGAGCAGTCAAAACAACAGATTCGCCACAAAATGAATGCGCTACTATTGATCATTTTCTAAAGTAAGTAAGGAAAATTATAGATAGCCACATGAAAAGACCAAATAATCACTTCCCCGGGATCAGAGTGGTTAGTCACGTTGTTTTTCTAGTTTAAAAAAATCATGTACATTGATACGAAAATGTCCCCTACATTCTTCGCTCCTTTTCTGCGAAACCGAACGGAGTAAATCGCACGAATGAAGTATCGTACGTTGACATTAAAAGGTGTTACTGCGGCTTCCTGTTATTTGACCTTTCACCTTTTCCTTTAAGAGGTAACAGAATTTAAAAATTATATCTAGAAAATACGCTTCTCGACTCATTTAATTGAAAAGGATGTAACTTGACTACTTGAGTCGACGCGTCTGGCCATGGCGAATTAAAGTGCATAGAATGATAAGGAGGTCTCAAGCAATGTCATCTGGGAATAAGGTCTACTCACTCAGGGTTTGACGTCATCGCTGGGGGTTCTAGAAAGTTCTCCAACTAGAATTCCGTTAGTCCGATCAAATGCAACAAAATTTTGCTTGCAATTGGACCTTTTCGTACATAGGAATATTTGACCCGTTTTGCTTATAAATACACTTCACTTTCCTCGCAATACAGAAAAAATATTTGTCATATTAGTACATACCTATGACGAGAAAACATACTTCAGATTCACATACCGCGAAGTAAAAAACCATGAATAATTTAAAATTAGAAAGGAAAAGGAATGGTTGTCTAAACATTATTTTATATCTTGAATCTCTTCAATTAAGTTATATTGCTTGTGCTGCTACATCATTTATCCTCTTAGTGAAATTCTTTAGAAGAATGGAAAAAGCAGTACCAAGAATACAATTTAATGCATGACTAAGAGCTTGGTTTGCTATACAATTAAATCCTAGGAAAAATCTATTGACTTGTTGTTCTGACATCGAAAACAATACTTCTTTCTGGCGTACTTGCTGGAGAAACATTTCTTCTTTTTCTACTCAGCTAAAGCTGTGTAGCAACATAACCATGGGACACACACTGGATAACATCCTGGCGTGGATAAAGGAAGCAACCTCGACTGGAAACTGTAAGTAAATTATTCCTTTCATCATTCACATCACCGATAGCGACAAATATCTCTCAGTATTCACATTTATACTTCTTCAGGACTCTGTATGAACAAATGACTGCTAATATAGTGGTTGCCTAATATAGTAGTGCGTAATTGATTATGGTTTGGCGTGTCCTAAAACTATACAGTGGATAGATAAATTTCGTGTAGGTCAAAGAATAGAATCCCATCACATGCCACTTTGTTTAACCTTAAAATATAAAAATAGTTTACAAGTACTACAACAATCAAAGAGATTGTTAAAAATTAAACGATTGAAATGGAGCCATGAAAAAAGGTTAGAATTTGCAGCGAACTTTGAAAGGAATCGCGGAAACTTGCACGCAGATATTCTAAATAGGTTGCAGTTTGGAGAGCTTAATGCCGCGACAGAATCTTTACGAAACACTCTACAGAAAGCGGTTTCACACATGCGAGTACGCGCACAGAAAAAACACAACACTCGAGAAGCGGTATGGTTTAACATAGATTGTAGACAGGCAAAAAAAGATGCTGAAAATGCATTACAATTCCTACATTTGGTGGGGAGGAGAAAGCTTACGACAAAAATACGTACACTTGAGAAAAAAACTATAAAAGAATAATTAACACAGCTAAGCAACGATGGCAGAATTCGGAAGCGGAAAGAATTGAAAGCATTATCCACAGTAAAAATGTTGCAAATATTTGGGATACTATAAATAAATTACGATGTAGATATAGTTGCATGAACAGTATAGAGGCGAAAAGTTGGGAAATGCACTTCGCTCAACTTCTTCCCCGGAATCAGTGTATAGAACGGTCGGGTCATTTTATCAAACACCAAATAATAATGACAGATTTAGACCGTGCAATAAATATTGATGAAATAAAAGATGTGGTACGGAATTTGAAGTCTGGCAAAGCAACAGGTTCTGATGGTATTCCAGTGGAATTTTTAAAGGAAATAAATTCTAGTATTGCCCCAATTCTCGTGGATTTGCTCAATTCTTTATACGACACTTTCACGTTTCCTGAAATTTGGAACACATCAATAATTTGTCCAATTTAAAAAACAAAGATGACGTTAACGATCCTAATAACTATAGTGGTATTTCATTAATTAATACAATAGCTAAGATTTTTTGCAAAATTCTTCATGTACGTTTAAATAAATGGAAAGAAAAAGAAGGAAAAGGGACAGCATTGCAAGCAGGATTCAGAAATAACTATAGTACAGTAGACAACATTTTTATAACTACCACAATGGCGGAAAAGGCAACTTCCGTGAAAAGAGGTAAGCTATTTTGTGCTTTTGTGGATTTTGAAAAAGCATTTGATACCGTTAATAGGGAAATACTTTGGTATACTCTAGAAAGTAAAGGAATCTCCACAAAATTCCTAAAAATGCTTCAAGGGATGTATAAATCAGACACGGCATGCGTGAGATTAGAATCAGATTGTGTAACAGATACATTCTCCGTGGAAAGAGGTGGAAAGCAAGGTTGCGTACTTTCCCCACTTTTCTTCATACTATTCATAGATGGGCTTGTAGATAGATTAGCCACGGTAAATGCAGATGCACCCAGGATCGGAGATGAAAATATTTCAATGCCAGCACTCCTTTTTGCCGACGACTTGATTATTTTCTCAAAAACACAAGCAGGTTTACAAAGAAGTTTAGATGTATGAGAAATTTTCTGTGAAGAAACGAAACTAAAAGTTAACGTTAATAAGACAAAAACCATGACTTTTAAAAATGGGTGGGTCTACAGTAAGAATGAAACTTGGTCGTATAAACAGAAACGCTAGAAAACGTTAAAGAATACATATATTTAGGAGTAACCATCAGCATGAATGTAACTTGGACGAGACATATGGAGATAGCTCGACGAAAAGGCAAATACATTTTAAGTACAATAACAAAATCAAAAATTACAATTCCTGAAATTGCACCAAGACTCATGGATAAAATGTTTCAATCTCTACTCATCCCGGGAATTGCGTACGGAGCGGAAATATGGGGCGCGGGGAATAACGATATTTTAAACTCGCTTCAAACGAAATATCTTAAAATGGTAACGGGCATTGCTCAATGCACAGCAAACAGTGGCATTTTATGGGAATTTGGGTTGCTTCCCATTGAACTAACTCTCCAATTAAGAGCAATTAAATATTGGCTTTCGATAAGGGCAGGTACCAGGAACCCACTTGTAACTAAGTCTTACCATTGTAATACAGAAGGAAAATGGGACAGGCAAATTAAAAATTTAATTCATAAAGCAGGAATCACTTGTGTGAGTCAGAATAGTCCATCGTTAAACGACCTAAAAGATATTAAGAGAAAACTCCAAGACTTATACCGTCGTGAAATAGAAACTAACAGACTGGAAAAGAGGTCACTTATCGTGCAAACCTTAGTAGCTGGACAATGGGGCAGAAAACCATACATTGACTGTCTCAAATCAAAAGAACGATCGGGTTACGGATGGTTTCGCGTAGGAGGGTGGAAATTAAGAAAACTGAGGGGGGATCGAGACTCTATTTGCCCACTTTGCGGGGATCAAAATGAAGATTGGATTCACATTTTACTAACGTGCCCGAAAACAGATCAAAAACGAACTTTTATCCAAGTTGGTGCATTCCAAAATTATCACATTAACGTAGATTTAGCCATTGCGATAATGAGGGACAATAGAGTATGTAGTGCAGTCCCGGGGTCAGTTCCTAAGCTATGTGAGGGACATGAAAGAAAGAGTAATATGCGCTGATACCACTGATTCAAATGAAACGTGATTCTGCGGCTTCGTCTTTTTCTTTTGTTTCAGACGGAGACATGTTGAGATCTTCCAAGGCATTACGCCAATTATATGTTGTTGTTTTTAGTATTGTAAATAATTGAATTTTATTTTAATCTTTATTTCTATGGTAAAACTGGTATATTTTACATTATAATTTATTTCTCTTATTTTTTTCTTCTTTAACATAAATGTCATTAAAAAACGAACAACTCATTAATACATTGAAGTAATAAATGTTTTATTCAAAGAATCTACTTGAAGAGAAAGTAACAAAAGTAAAAAAAGAAATATTGATGCATATTTAGGGATAGCTAGAACACATGTCAAAATAATTTGTTGAAACAAACCACAATAAGAACGATTTCACAATAATAAATACACCTTTCATCACACATTGAATAAATATAAACATTTATGTTGCCCGGAGTTAAATCGTGTTTCGTCTAAATGGTTTTGATATCTCATTGTTAATATATTAACTTAACACTTATGTCCGAATGAACTTACTTATCTTACTTAATTTAATTATCTTTTGTAAATATGTTTATATTAATTGTATATATTCGTGTCCTGACCGTTGGTTTCCCGTGGTTCCCAACGGTGCTCATTTAATCGGTAGTTGCAGCATACTTAAAAGATATTTTACAACTAAATAAAACAATATTAAAGATGCACTAAAGAATGCTAAATAATAATAATAATAATAATAATAATAATAATAATACGATACAAATCACAAGTAAATAAAATTACAATCATTTTAAGTTCAAAACAAAGATTTCCAAAAATTAAAACTGCAACTATCCGTTCAATGAGAGTGAATACCAGGGCATTGTATGCACAGCTCTACTTAAGGGGAATTTTACAGGCAACAAAAAGCCTCACCACACATTTGTACATAAATAATATTTGTAAATAAAGCGCCCTATTGAAAAAAAAAATAGTGGAGCACAGTCCATATATCAAGCTATGATAGCTATTTTATGTCATCATTAAAACATCAGAATAAGATACCTTCGCATGTCCATTTACATCTAGCTTTAAACATAACATGTCACTCTTAGAAATTACATTACCAGTTTTCTTTGATGTCAATATCATAACTTTCAGATCATAGGTCGCTTTCAAATACTTGCCTTATAGAAACATGGTAATTGCCATCATTCATATGACGCTACTTACTAAATCTGCTTTCCAGGTCATTAGTTTGAACTTAGCCAGATAGGAAGTAACTCCTCTTTTTCCCAATGAACCGGTACTTTGCCATGTCTAGAAGAGCAAGAGTAGTGTGCAAAAGGGCAAAATGGATAGATTACGTCCGAACCACTGAAACTCTCACAACTAGTTGCTCCCAATCAATCAGCAAACTTATTTAAAAACTCAAAAATATGTTCTGAGCTCATATTTACGGGTTGTTGAAACCTGCTTAATAATTTTTGACCCTTCAAGAAAGTTTTTACTTTTACCAAATCCCATCATTTGCAGATTACTTTTAAGTTACTTTACTACATAAACTACCTATGACCAAGTTGAGGACAAAAAAAGTAATTTACTGCGATCAATATACAATAAACTAATAAACAGTGCGTTTCCATTCATATTTTTTTCTTAACTTAAATTTTCTGGAAGCATCGAAACATAATTTCGAGTATAATGAATGCAGTAGTATCTTTGTAATGTTCACTATAATCATTGAGGTCATATTCCCTCAGAGCAATAGCTGCTGAAATTTCAAATACCATTTGGAGCTAATATCATGTACATATCATGGTACAATGCTTTTAGTGGTAATAAGTTAGCATACTTTAATTTGTTGATTTTTCTTTAAGACAATGTGCCGCANCCCTTTTTTTTTTTTTTTTGCTCCAAAATCTGGGAAAACAATAATTTCTTCTTTCTAATTCGTTTAATTGTTGCGGACACATTTCAACAGATGTACTGTCTCAAAACGATATACAAAGGCTTACTTCAACACAACCATGATACTTATATTTAAACTTTACTCCAATCGGGTCACTGAAATACGACACTGCTTTCTTGTTATCGGAAGCAGTTCCGAAAACTTCAAGACCTAATTCTATTTTTTCTATGAACTTCCTAAGAAATTGAAAAAGAGCGTGTGCATCACGGGCAAAATTTGTGCTTCATCAACATACTGCGTTCTCGAACTAAGCACTATAAATACATGGGCACTATATGCACATTCAATGCTATTATATGCCAACCCGAAAATTTTGCTACCTTGAAAACCCATTTGACATTTTATATGGATCTTGTCCATTAAGAGGACAGTTCTATCCCTTTCACTTAAAAGTTGTCATTTCCTAGGAAGATAAATTTGCATTGTCTTGGTCTGCTATTAGATTAGTTGAAAATTTGCTGCACATTCTTGAGAGTACCAGGACTGGGCATTCCTATATAACGCGTGCGTCGTAAGAACTTATAGCAGTGAGGAGAAATTGAATGGATCAATCAATTTTCAATTAGACAATTCCCATGAATATTCAACTGTATATTAACTGAACATTGCTCTCTAAAAAAAGAAACTGTTCTCTAACAGGACTTGCTCTCTAATAAATTAAATTGCTTCTTTTTTATCGGGTAATTTTTCTATTAAGTTATATGAACAATAAATTATAAAGTTCACATCAACACTTCTATATTCCTTATCACTGGAAAATTTTAAGTAAATGTCTCGAAAGATCGACCAAAGCTGTACTGTAGTACTTACAGTCACCGGCAGTTTTAAATTCCCTACTCTTTCGATATGTATTTCAAGAGTAAAGGCTAGTTTTTCATAAATATTGAAAGAGAAAAGAATAGTTTTTCATCAATAACAGTTCGTCATACAACTTTAAGGCTCTGTAGAGGCGCCTCTGTGCAAGTGCCATTTTGTTGCAGACTTGACAGATGTTGACATCTCAGCCCATAGAACTACACGAAAAAATTTGTATGCTTTTTACAATCCATAATTATTTACAACTTTAAATTACAACTAGTATCCGACTTAAAATATTTATTCAAATACAGAACTACTATCGCATTTTTTATTATAGACCCCTCACTTTGAACTGCTGTAGAAGGCATCATCAAGAATAATGACATCAAAATTAGTTTTACTCCCAATTATTCTTTCGTTAGCTTTTACTGTCAACAACATTTCAAAGGAAATAATCGTCAGGGTGGTACATGTATCTACGGCACAAATGACATTCCTCCTCCCCACTGTTACGTTACGAGAAATTCTGCTTCGATTGTATTTTCGAACTCTCCGCAGTTCATTTGACCGATATTGGCATTGTCGTTCTGTGTATTTATAGACCTCAATCAGATCTTGAAATGTTTTCCCCCTGAATGCTGAAATTGTTTTCAAACGTCTAACGCGGAAATATAGGAAATCCATTGTTATCTGTGGCGATTTCAATATCAATTTCCTCGGTGAATCGGATTGCACGTACAATCCTGAGAATAGATTTAATAATATAATTAGTTCCTTCAATATTGTTACAACGATAATCGACCCCACTCACCTCTCCGGCTCATTTCGAACATTGCTAGACCAACTAATTATCAACAATAGACTTGTATACTTCGCAAGTATTTAACGCGGGATAAAGAGACCACATTGCCAAAATATTGACTATAAATTATATAAATTAAAACAATGTAAAATCCTCTACAAGATGACTTGACAGTTTAACGAAAAAATTTAACAATTTTTAATAACTTTTTTCATCAGGAAACGTGGGATGACGAGTATAATTGTGAAAACCCAAACGATAAATTCAATTATTTTTTTCAATATTCCTGAAGTATACAACTCTTACTTTCCTAAAAAAATACAAGTTAAAGTACACAATACAGGGGATCAGAATATCCTCCAAAACCAGACTTTATTTATATTATCTTTCAAAACACAATACCCAACAACCAGAATTTCATGATTATTTTCGTAAACATAAATCCATTCTTAGAAAACTAGTCTATACAGTTAATAATTGGAAAGTGACAGAAAGATACTAGAATCGAACAACTGGACAAAAACATGATGGAATATTGTTAAAAACTACACATCCGCTTCAGAAAATCTCCAAGGAAACATTTCTCTTCTAGACGATGGCTAAATCGTATAAAATCCAAGGGACAACGCCAATTTGTTTAATTCCTATTTCTCAAAAATAGATAAAACATTGAAACCAGTAACTCAACACCAATGTTCAACAAATACATCCACACACCTCCCGAATTCTGTTACTTCCTAAAATAACGCTAGTGAAATTATGAGTGTCATCAGTTCATTAAAAATAAATTTTCAGCGAGGATAGATGATAGACCTGAATTTATAGTAAACACGCTCTCATATTTTTCTCTCATTATATTAAACACGCTCTCATATTTTTAATAGCTCCTTGTCAGAAGGTGTGTAACCTGACATTATTAAGAAAGCTAAAGTGATACTATTACATAAGAAAGGAAATGAACGAGATGCGGGTGACTATCGACTCATATCCCTATTGCCTACTATCTCCAAAAACCTGGAAAAACTCGTCTATAAGAGACGTTTCGACTTCTTATCGCTTAATTCTTTTCTCAAACGAACGGTATGATTTCAGGAAATCCTTTTAAACTAATAGCGCCATATTTTCTTTTCTAAATGATGTAACTAATTCTCTTGACCGTGGAGATAATCCTCAAGATATTTTTCTTGATTTATCAAAAGCATTCGATGAAATCGATTACGAAATTCTTCTCTCAAAACTGCATTCCTATGGCATTAATGAATTGGAACATCAATGGCTAACATCCTACTAGGAAGATAGACTTCAGCGTGTATAAATTTCCCATGATGAAAATGAAGTATTATAACATTACCTTTAAGACACGAAGCCAATTACTTGAGGAGTGCCTCAAAGTTCAATTGTTTACCCTATCCACTTTATGCTGTTCGTAAACGATATGTCATCCACCACTCCCTATTGCAAAATGATTCTCTTTGCAGCTGAAACAAATCTACATTCCACCAAAAGTTCTATCTCACCTTTGGCCTTGGTTTCGTTCAAATCTCATTTTTAATACTGATAAATCATCATCCATGTCGTTTCGCAATCTCTTCCTCCTACATCACTTTCGATAGATGGAACTGAAATCAAAATAAAAAGATTTTAGGGCTTCATATTCAGGGCAACCTCAAATGGAATTGCCAAATTGATAATTTGAATTCCAAACTAAGCAAATTGTGCTATGCATTCTGAATTTTAATCAACATTGCTATTCAACACGTTTCTCGCTGCGTGTGTTTTTCGCATATTTATTTTCATTTACGATACGCCATTATCTTCTGGGGTCAATCCTCTCAAAGAATTCAAACTTTTAAGATACAAAAGAGAATAGTTCGGATAATATGTAAATCTCACCCCCAAAAATTCATGTAGACCTTTACTTAGAGAATTAAATATTCTCTCTCTCCCTTGCATTTACAAGTATGAAGTAGTCGTGTTTGCTAAGACAATAATTAAAATCCCACCTCTGCTTTAGGAGAAAAAGTCTATTTCACAAACACAACAATAATATTCATCGTCCCAACTACTCTTTGCCGAAAAGGACAATATGACTTAGGAATAATTTTGTACAATTCCCGTTCCAAAAATATAAAATATAAATAAATTTAATCTCTTCAAATCCACTGTTAAAAGCTTTCTTATGCTTGTCTCTATAATGTGAAAGAATTTAATGATTTTAAGAAAAGAAGTTAATGAGAGTTTCAGTTTCCCAATAAATAATTGTTTTCCATGACTTCGTATGATGTGAGTGATGTTAATCCCTCATATTCTTTATCATGCCATTGTACTCTTGAGGTTGATGAAATTCCTTTATTCATTCATGTTGTTTTTAATCCATTTTATGTATAACAGTCTAACAATACTAACACAACCTTGGCACGATTGTGTACATTATCTCTGTAGCCCCATTCTGACTTGTGTTTCCTTCGGGAATGGATTTTCCCTGGCTGGGAATGTCATTAATACTTTTGTTTTAATATACTCTAGTTTTTACAGCATAAAATATCTACAATTCATTTTGGAATAATAAATGGATAACAGTACGTATTTATTAAATAAATTATTTTATTAATATTAAATCCGCCACTGCCATTGGCCCTCGGTCGGAATTGATGGGATGGTTTCTTTCTTGTTTCTGGAGAGTAACTTAGTTTATTATCCCCAACATGGTCATACGCAGTTTGCAACTGCTTTTTTGACAATAAAGTTTATTTATTTGTTGTTTCAAGATCATGCGACTGAAAGAGTAACTCACGAACCTGCAAGAGAAAGAAACACGGTATTAAATCTTATTATATTAAAGAAATTAAGACAAATAACGCATAGTAAATCTCATTCTAATAAAATAAAAAAATATTAAATTTTTTATTGAAGAAAATTAAAGAAAAACCAAAACTTTCAATATTTACTGAAGGCAGATATTACAAAGGAATGAGGATTTGGAGTAAAATTGTCACGAAGAAATAATTATTTCTACTTGTTTCAATTCACTATAACGCGGAAAATAGAACGTACAGACTCTTTTCTGTTCAATAATTACTAGGCAGGAAAATTTGCGTGTCTTCTTCAAAGGTTTAAGAGGGCTACTATATTGGAAAACTAAAAGAACCAAATATCAAATGTATGTAGTATTCATAAATATAATTGTTACTTATATATAAGAAAGAATGCAAAGAAATAATATTATCCATCACTTACACATTTCCAAGAAGTAGTTAAAGATATGAAGTAAATTATGCTAGAACTTACCTTGTAAGGTTCCAATCACTCTGCTCTGCTAGTGAACACTTAAACAGAATTTGAAATTGTCACGACGCTGTTAAACATTAATCATGCCCAATTAACTCCCAGCACTGACATCATCGACCACTTCAACAAGAGTGAGAATGTCTTGTGGGGCTTTCCAGTCACAACCAGAAAAAGTTGACTGTAGTCCACTCTTGGCTGACTGGAGCCAACTTCGCTCGGAAATGCGAATGGAATGCAAAAGTGGGACAGAAATCGACTTCTGGGTTTACGCATGCGCCTTGGGTTTTTTGAATGCTTTTTGTGAGGTAAACGGTCACAAAACCCTAATGAACTTGGCGATTCTTCTAATTCGAATCTTGTGACTAGACTCAACCAGGACTCAACTCTCATCCCAGAGCGATACTTCTGAGTCTTTGTGATACTATCGACTTTCTTCATGAATGGAATGCTCGCAAAGTTGACTGTAGTCGACTACAGTCAGCAGTTGGCCTAACTGGAAAGAACCATTATTCCCAAGCCTCAAGCAATTTCGAGCAAATTTAATGAGGTCAAGGTAGATCTTTAGTTAATTAGTTAAATCTACTTAAATTATTGAAATAGTGTTCTTAGAGATGCGTTGCTCCATCGCCACATCCCATTATAACTTCCTAAAAGTTAAAGAGAGTGAAGTGAAAATATCATTCCATAGGTGAGTAATCATGGTCTTGAATTCGTTACAATGTTTTGTTTTTGGTACAAATTTCTTTAATTATAACAGACTGATGCCTTGAAGAGCATGGTTTATGAAAAAATAGTGTATTTATTTCACTTCAATGACAGGTTGATTTATAGAATTCTCATTGTTGCTATTATTAAAATTGAAATTTAATATGTGTCTATTTAAGGATTGAAGAGTGATGTATTTTTTTTCTTGAGGCTTTAGGGCTCACCTACGTCAAGGTCATTAGAGTCCATGGTGTATTAATATAAATGCATAAAATAAAAAAATTGTACTGCTTTAAAATTTTGTCACTTTAATTATTGAGAAGATAGTTATTTATTGTTTTATATATGTCATTGATTTTTTGTTATTTCCACAATTAACATTGTACATAATAATCAGAAGACATGCAAAGAATAAACAAAGAATAATTATGACATTAAAAAATCTATTTGCTTTTAGTAAATAGTGATAATTCCAAAGTTTATGAGACTCACTTTTAAATGAATGACGAGTACAATTAAATCTTCCAGATATATACTACTTCATCAGCTATCCGAGTAACTGTACAAGAGAAAATAGGCAAAAATGCCCGTTTTCATACACCTTATACGGGCAAAATGTCTGCCTTGACGTCATCTACTTCGAACGGCTACGAAAGTGTAGCCACCTTACCGTTCTATGCTCCTTGTCTTTAAACAATATTCGTAGTGAGTTACATCTTGTGACCTACAAAGGATAAATAAACTTTATAGAAAGTTTAATGGACATACATTTAGAAATCTCAGAGAGTATCCAAACGGAGATACGTGATGGGGTAGAGGATATGTACAAGGCAGTAGGACGATTTAAAGGTAAAAATGATGAGCGCCAGGAGAAAATGAAGATTATGAGCACGGAAGTGATGTTGAAAGGAAGTGTATATTGAAAGAATATGATTAAAAGTGTAAATTGTATAACTCATAAAATATATTTAGAAAATGTGAAGAAGAGAACAACCAATCGAACGGATGAAAGATTTGATATTATAACAGAAAAGATAAGAAATACTATTAGTAGGATAGAAGAGAATTAATTTGAAATGGTTGTAGCAAGACGTATTAAGAGGTAAGATTATTAGTGGCATGAAGAAGTAATGATGTATGGTGGATGGGAGTAATTNGCATGAAGAAGTAATGATGTATGGTGGATGGGAGTAATTTAAGACGTTCAGTGGACTAGAGATTGCACTGGATGTAATGAAGACGGTGGTAAATGAGACAGAGACAAGGACGTTGGGAAACAACGGATGAATCTGTGTGACGCATGAGTCTCACATGGGAGGAAAGTTAATCAACACAGCAACCAAAGACAATATAACGCAAACTAGACAGAGGGCTGAAAAATGTGTGACAAAAATTTACATACGCACAGGTAGCGTCAAAGACGAATGGATGTGATGTCAAAGGGAAAGAAGCAATAATATTAAAGCGGGAAGGAGAATCAGAAAGGAGACTACTTGATAGATTAATAAAGAAGATATGTGAGCACAATACCAAGGATGAATTACGCAGAAACATAATATATTACGCAGAAACTGGGAAGTACGGAATTAAAGGGTAGTGGAGGACAACGTGCCAGTACGGTGTTACAAATGCTGTGGATTTGGGCACATTCGTTAGTTTGCAGGGAAAATTAAGAGATCTGTGGATACTGAGGGGAAGATGGGCACTAATTCAAATACCGCACAGAAAAATTGGAGAATGGAATCTGTGTCCATTGCGAAAGGGAGAACATAAGTTAAAATCATCGCTTAATGGACAAGGGATGTCCAGAGTATATAGTTGCCAAGAGGGTTTTATAAAACAACAGGGATTATGGCGATTAATTTAATCCAACGAAATATACAGAGAAACGGTAGGACACCAAAATTAGGGGACAATATAAATTTATTGTCAAAAAGCAGATACAAATTACATTAGTTAATAAACATAATTAATGTAAAGATAAAAGAAATTTCATTAGGATGATCATATCGCTTTGATCATATCGCGAGAGATTAGAGTAGAGTACACAAATGTGGTCATTGAGCAAAAGAGGGGCATCGATACGAAGAGTGATGAGAAAACAAGAATATGATTCAGTATTTATCCACTGTAAAAGGAATGTATGTGGAGATAAGGTGACAGATAGAGACTGCCCAGAATATGCCACGGTTCGAAGACAGATGATCAGTCGAACAGACTGTGGGGATTAGGTTTCTTCAGCAGACTATCCAGCGTTTAATATTAGCATCAAAGGAAAAGCTACTCGATCTAACGTGGATGCGTTATATTTAAAGGAATGTTATTTGATCGGGGGTCATGGTAGTTTAAAAGTGCATGTGTTACAAGAGCGTGGGAAAACACAGTTGTACCGAAGACTAGTCTGAAAGTGTTAGTGGTGCAGCCAACAATGCACCAGAGGCTCAGTTACATTTTAGTTACATACCTTTTAATTCAAATAGGAATAATTTTATTTAGATGATGTAGTAGAGCATTAACAACACAAAAATATGTATTATATTACAACATTATATTACAACAATTATCCTACCAAGGGAAGTGTGACAGACAGAATTTCATACTAAATGTGATACATCTACTCATTGAATAATGGGTTTTAAAATCAGAAACAGTAATCAAATCGCAATAAAATTCTTGCTCAGTGGTGCAGCTAACAATGCACCAGAGATTCAGTGAGAGGTTGCCCCTTCCCCTCTCTAGTTGTCGCTACTCAGAAGAACACAACAGAACAGCTTCTGCGTCGGAGGTGAGCGCTTCGGAAACGAGCGCTTCATTGTAACTGGGGCAAGCATGTCATCAAAAAACGTATCTCTCAATACGCGTGTGTGAATCAAGCACTATACGAACAATTTCGGAAGCCACGCTATACAAGCCAGTGGATCATGGTGAAAATGTTAATCACAGCAAATGAACGTGAGTGGAACAGTTAAACATTTTTCAAGATGCATCCACCGTGATTCAGCCACCAAGACTTCATGGTCCCATGTTACGTAACTATTAATATCATTTTACTTATTGGCCAATAAGCTACAAGGATCTTATAAATTGCCATAAAGGGGAATTCCTTAAGGGCTAGAAATGTTAAATGTTTAATTATTAAGATTATTGTCAGGGTTGTTGCAGAGCGTATAATATCATTTTCATTTATGTATTGTGTTAGTTAGTAAGGGATTTTGGTGGGGATTGAGATTGTTACGGATTTTACATTCGGGGTTATATGTATGTGTATAAATTGTGGTCTAGATTAAATCATGGTAATCCATGTGGTCCTCCGGTGTACTTAGTTTTATTTCTGAAGTTAATGTTAGAAATCAGAAAGCGGTCCACTATCCACAGCTACCAGGGAGTTTGTGGTTGAAGCTCTAAGACCAACAGTTGGTATTGCGGAAGTATTGCTCAAAATATCTAATATCGTGTAAAATAAGAGATGGCAGCTTGGGTTATCTACTGATAAATGGGCACTTATGTGGCAATACGAAGTGTAAGAGAGAGTTAAAATTATCGGAGGAGATATTATGCGTGTATAAGAGTGAGAATTATCATCCGTAGCGATGGGAATGGTCACTCGAGACTGTTCGAACTACTGAAATAGAAAGCTATTGAAAAATATGCTTTTACCAATTACATGTTTGTGTGTGTACACAATAAACTTGGGGTAAAGACATTCCATGGAGAAAATGAGCAATAGATTACAGACTTAACAATGACGTCATCCAACAAGACATATCATATAATGGCATGGGAAGTGGTAGATGAAATAACTTTTGATGAGAAAGGATTAAGCTTTATAATTGGGAGATGGAAAGAAGCAATATACCAGCAATGGGATCGAAATGTACGATGGCTGAATATTGAGACGTTCTTGCGAGGGATGCATGTATTTTAATGGGAAGGATACAATTGAGGAGGCAGTCAATAATTTACAATTAGTTTTTTAACATGGCGTCCGATTGTGCACCACCGACTGCGCACACTCGAGAGAGAGGGTATTGCATGGTGTAGAGTACGAAAGGGAGTGTCAGTAAGTAAAAATGGAATAAAATTAGAGGTGACTGGAAAAGAAAAGAGGAGAAGGATTAAGGGAGAATTATTAAAATGATGGCAGATAAGGTGGGAGAAAAGTAAGAACAGACCAATTACACATGAACACATCCCGGTCGTGAACTTCACAGAAAATAATCGTGAATGATTTACATTGATCCCATTTGTAAGGAGTTTTTGTGCCAGCATTGTAATTTCAGAGCATACGCGAAAAGAATAGGAAGAGCAGAAAGAGCGGATTGTAAGTGCGGGAATTGAGATGAGACAGCAGGACATATTTTCTGGAATTGTGACTTTTACGGGCAACAAAGAGCAGTGTATGTGAGGCATATGAAAGAAAGAGGAATGTGGAATATGACACGTAAAAATGAATTAATTAAAAGCCAGGAATATATATATATATATATATATATATATATATATATATATATATATATATATATATATATANCGCAAATAGGACTAATTAGTGATATTTTCAACAAGGAGAATTTATTATAGGAAAGGGCAGATTAAAGACAACGGACATGTAAACAAGAAACCTTGCAATGACAATGTCGGAGGCAAGGTCGCCAAAGTTAAATGGCCAAAAAATTAAAAAAATGGTAGGGAGACGATCTAAATGTGTAAAAAAAAGCGCAAAAGCACGGAGAAGATGGCAACGTTCGAAACGACGCGGAGTAGCAGTAGGACAGGTTGAGGAAGAATATAGGTTGATAAGAAAAAGTAATCAAAAAGAAAAGAAAAGAAAAGAATGCAAATGAAAAGAAAAAACGTGGAAAGTTAACCTATTCCAGAATATGCGAAAAAGCTTGTGGGGAGTGCCATGTGTAATTGCGAGAGAGAAGTTTTAAAAAAGACTGAAATGGAGTACTTTAATATAAACGCCAGGACATATTGAATGATGGACACAAACGGAACGTATAATATAACAAAGTTATACTATTATATAATTCTACTAACTGAGTCCCCACCCCACGGCTTGTATCGCGTGAATTTTGTAATATATCTGCAAATAATTTATTTCTCACATTCCCATTGATATCCAGTGAGAATGTCCATTAATATTAGTGGTTTGACAGTATTAGTGTGTATCCTCAATTCCTTATTTTCATTGATGTAATTGAGAAAGAGATTTTAGGAAACACCAATTTCTCAATTTACTCCATCTCGCTTCCTTAGGGGTACATTTTTGAAAATTCTTTCTCAGTGGACATTTTCGATAAATTTCTATGTTATGCTCTTCCCAACCATCATCTCTAGGGGTTTCGTGCACCTAGAGTTTCGTGGTCTGAAGGGTACATAATGTCATTGGATATACAATTATTCACCTCAGAATACACAAATACAACGGACTCGATCCTCTTTGCGTTATTTCTTCGTCTCGCCCTTCCCACCCCTAGCTCTGAAGATACCGTGTTCTTATGTGATCATTTTAAACATCTTATCAACCCTAAAATTATGGATCCGATGCAATTTTCAATATTTTTATCCATAAACCCATTTTACCCCAAGGGGAGACTAGTGGTGTCTTTCTGCTATGAAGGCTTAATTTAGACTTCCACGGTATCGGGATATCATTATTAACTCACCGACACCGAAAATTGAGGACTCGTAACTGGTACATGTCATGTTCGATAATTTTTTCATGGCATTCCCTTCCCTACGACTGCTGGGAATTGTATGGGATGATTGTGAACTTAGGCGTCTTCGAGAATGTCACTACTAATGTCAGTGTCCCCGAACACTAATATCAGTTTATGTTTTACATTTCATTCACTTTTAATCCACTTTCCAAAGTGAGTATATGCCCTCGTAGGGGATGACCGTGGACTTAAGCGGCATTGAGAGTGTAACTGTTCTTCTGCATCTTAAAAAATTATGTATTCAACACCAATATCGGTCGTTTTTTAATTACTTTTACCTATTTCCCTTCCATTTGTTACTCCAGGGATGCAAGGGGTATATTATCTGCAATGTGGTCTGCTTGTGAACATACATAGCATCGGATACGTTCTTATCTATCTTAACGGCACCGAAAAGTATGACTTCTAATCAATATTAGATTTTTCATTATTTTAAAAAGTCACCCCTTCCCTAAGGGTGCTAGGGATGTCTTACCTCTATAGTGCTTGTTGTCAGATAGTCAGTCGTCTATGCATCAAGTTCGGTTGAAATGGCTCGAGACATTGCAATACATACATAAAACATTTCAACCCCTTTCACCCTTTTTGGGATAAGTTTTCGTAAAATCCTTTCTTTGCGGATGCCTTCACCCAAATAGAAACCTATTTGCAAAATTTCAAGATTTTAGGCTTTGTAGTTTTTCAGATTTCGTGATTGGTAATCAGTGAGTGGTATTTCGTTTTTAGACCACAGATCCCATCAATGGTCTGCGCCCGTGTCAAGTCATCTAGAGCAAAAATCCTTATTGTAAGATTAAATTGTTTCACCGCGTAAACCATCGTACGTAGTTTTCGTCCGATGACACTTTATCTACAAGCAGAAAAGATGTTTTTGCTGCACCGTATAATTAATTGAGATAAAAATATACAGAAAATGCCTGATTTATTGTATGTATTTACTATCATGAATGGGGCGGCCCGTGGCAAAGTGCCTGACGTATTTGCCATCTAGCCCTGTTCAAACCCTGTCTGATCCGAGCACAGTGGTGTTCGCGGTTGGTATTCTCGGGGCACTCCCGTTTCCATTCATTCAACCTCAACATTCACTCATCATCATTTCACCTCATACGCATGTCATTCTTGTCATCCCCGTCTTTTAGGAGTCTGAGAACAGACGATGGCTGTGTATAACAACCAGGACGCAGAGGAGCCTCAACGCGGTGTCCCCGACGCAGCAATGCTGTTAGAAGTCCTTTGCCCCAGAAGCAATTGACACGATAACACACATACATCATGAATAATTTTCAAATAAAAATATGTATTCCTCAGATCTGTCTCTGTCAACATTCTAAACTATTTTTCTATACGTTTCTGGTATATTAATACCAACGTTGCCAATGTCTATGTAAATGGAATAAATTATTACTAGAATATGTCTTTTGCCACTGCGTTACGCAACATTAATTTAATTATTACCAATTAATGAAATATCTTTTTCACTTTCTTGCATTAATCGTACGCACCTTAATTTGTCGAAGTAGGAAATCAATGTTCCTCTAAAGAATATCAATGCGAAATTTCGAGTCATGTGTTAGATTTATTCCATACTAATTGCTAATTAAATACTAAAAATACATAACGAAATGAAATTATGAAACGATACAAATTCTCAATAAATACTCAACATTGTTTTAGTGGATATTTATAATTTATGCTCAAAGCCAACTACGTTGAAAGAGTAACAATAGACCACCAGCATGCAAAAGATACAATGAGTAAAACAACTAGTCTTATAATGATACGTATAAAAGAGATATAATTGTTATTTCACGAAAGCGTTGAAACATGAACTTTTGTATGCTAATACACCAAGCAATTCCCTAAGCGTTGAAACATGAACTAAAATTTTGTATTTGAAAGAGACTTAAAAATTTCGTAAATTAATTAATATATACCCACTGTATTTCGCTGAATGTCTTTGCAATGAACATAAAATGCAAATACGCACCTGAGCATACAATCACATAACACATACGACATATACATGAATAAAAGCTTTTTTAACGAAAAACATTGCGAATATAGCAACTAATTTGTACTCTTCAGATGCATTTTCAAGTTATTGGTATATGTGTTCCTAAAATCAACACATCGAAAACTCGAGTTTTCAAACATCGCTATGCGCCATGACAAAGTAATTACTAATAAATGAAACATCTTTTTCACATCCTTAGATTAATTGTACGCATCTTAATTTGATTGCACTTGCTGGATATCGATGGCCTTTGAAAAAAAAATCAATTATTTTCTTGTAACATTTCGAGTCATGAGTAACATTCATTCCGTGATCATGGGAAATTCTGTATTATTAATATTCAAAGTAAAATAACTATGTATACTCCTTTTAGTAAATAGAGTTTTCTTTGAAATAAAATAAATATGGTATATTATTGGACTATTGTAAGATATTTAAAAATAGGGAATTTTATTAGAAAAATTAGTATATACGATTAAAGTAGAACATGAAACATTGTTGTGAAAAATAAAATAAACTAAAACTTCTTTTACATAATAAATTTTTTTACCTACAATTTAATTCCTTAAGGATGTGAATAAACTTTTGAAATGAATCAATGAATCGCTAGAAATTTTCCCGGACTACTGCATACATGAATTTTAACTTGACCATGACTTATTGAAATAAATTGAAAGAAAACCTCTCTATAATTTATAATGATCTTCGTTTAAACACATTTAAAGATCGTAAAACGAATTTCTATCGTATCTCAATAATACAAAAAAATTAAAAGCGAGTAATATCGAACATGTCCAGGAAAATGATACATTCATATGTATCTCACGTACTTAAAAAACCAAGTTTTGCACTATAAATAATTAGTATCTTTTCAATGTGTACTAAATACAAATACGTACCTTTGCAAATCAATCACAAAAACTCATACGACAAATTTATGAATAAAAGCTATTTTAACGAATAAAACTTCAATACGATTACGTTTGGCAACTTAACATTGTTACTCTTCAGATGCCGTTTCAAATATGTTTACAAAGATCCACTTTGTCATTTTATTTGAACAAAGACACAAAACAATTAAATATATGCGGTATTTATTATAAACTGATTGTAAAATTAAAGCACTCAATACTTCATAAAACCTTAAATAACATTTCCCACGTTTTCTAATAAACCTTTCTCAATTTAAATAGATTGATTTGTGATGAAAAGCATTGCATTTAGTGTCATTAGGCATAAGCAGTATGAAAAATTTTAGTCCTATCATCTAACCACCTGCAATAAGGGAGTGTTCACCCCATCCCCCTTATCATATTCCTGAGTGACCGAGAGAAAATATTTTACGTCAATAAGATACGGAATTGCTTGGTGTGTTAGCATACAAAAGTTCAAATTAGTAGCTCTATTAGTTTTCCGATTTTGATAAAAAATAGGGAAAGGTGCCATTTTGCACCCTTAAGTTCAAATCGGTTTGTCTGTTGAAGGGATAGTGGTAGTATTGCAACTTTGATCCTGTATGAAGCAAAAACCCTCGCTGTGATCGACGTATGACGTACTGGTTTATCTTACCATTAGTGTGCGTTATATTCCCACCGAAGCTACGATGTGTTATTTTTTCGAATTATCGCTCATGTTGCATTGCGCCTTCCAATAGGTTTCGCATTTGAAAGTGTAGTGGGTTTCATCACATTCCAAATTAGGAAACATGACATTCCTAATTCAATAGATTTAAACGTGAGAAAACCCAAATTTTCCAAAAGCGGTAAAATATTGAATGGTGTAGCTCGCAGATGGTTTCTTCTATTGATGAGAAAACACGTAAACCATGTTTCTTGGAATAGCACACACAATCCTGAGTAATTTTGAAACATCTGAAATGCACCGTTTTCAAAGGGAGTGGGGAGATAGGGGGAGGGGTGGGTCAACAGATGTGGATGATTTTTTAAATCTTAGCTGCTGCAGTACATACGTGAGACTAGCTCTCCTCGACAATTTTAAGTGTGATATATTTGCTCGATTTCTCGAAAATTGAATTTCTCTTCACTTTAAGTGTGTCGCAGCCTGATGGGGGAGCCACTGACAGCTCCCAATACGAGAGTGCCTTGGTAAAATATAGGAGGTTCCTTTGTCCAAATTTCACACTGATACATTTCAAAGCATAGAAGTTATGGAGGGATGAAGTTACTGCGCCGCCAATTTTGTGGGGCAGTGTATATTTTTGTAATCGAGGTGGCTTTGGCTTAGCTACATGGCACATCCAAAAGCTAATGCTCGCTTGACGTAATAGTATTTACCCGAAAAAGTACTTTAGAATGAAAATATGCAAGTTTTTTAAATTTTATCACTCATGGCCCTTCTATAGCTGTAAGTATATAAATAAAATAAATGAGTACACCAAATTTCACGTTTCTACGTCTAGTAGAAATATCATGTAATTCGGATGTATAAATGAGTGAGTAACACGGAGGGCTTTATATTATATGGGATAATAAT
>NNCF01127243.1:81540-130278 GCA_002313205.1 Laupala kohalensis | reverse complement strand
ATATATATGGGTGTATAAAACATATGTGTGAAATACCACACCCAAAATAAAATCCTGTAAGAGCGACTGCACTATGGTCTTTTTTGGAACTGACGTTCATCAAAAATAAAGAAATTCCATGAATCAGTAAAGATAAAGTGTTTAAAGTGTTTCATCCATCGAATATATATTACAAAAGATTTATGAAGCAGATTAGATCTGTTATTTACAACATTTGCTGAAAATACGTCGTATGAAAATATAAAAGTGAGTTAAAATCTCAACAACTCACTAAAAAAAGGGATTGAAGCATCTGACAATATATCAAAGTGCGTCTCTGACCGTTTCTCCAATAATGTCTCACGAATAGTATCTCGTACAAAATATATCTCACTGTCTATCTATAACAGAGAATCGGAGTCTCTCACGAACAGTTTCTGAAGCTGAATAACTAAATAACCGAATAAAAATCATCGTAATCATTTCGAAGCGTCCTCGTTCCAATATTAAATTGCGAACTCCCCACCTTCCTTACTGAACTGGGCTACGCTTACGCCCAACGCTTACATCATTCTTCCTTTTTAACCAATCATTTACAACTTGTCGTTCACATGACTTGTTCCGACGGTTACAACTTCTGTGACGTAGTCCTCTTTACTAACAAGCACTGTTCGTTTACTAATTATAAGATGCCTTGCATCGTAGTCTGGTATTTTTCGCTATTTGTCATCTAGTGTATTCTTCACACTTGTAACATCCGCTTCTCACAAAGGCTCATTCTTTTCGCCAGACATTTCTTAACCGCCGCAGCCGGCTCTCTTAAATTTCCATGTCTGGTAACATTCTTTCGTCCACCTACGGTCGCTCGCAAGGATGGTCGTAACCTCCATCCTTTTTTTCTGTTCTGTTTAGGTTATAAAATTCAGACCTTAATTCCCAAATTGTCCGGATTTGTCTTCCTGAAAAAGAGACATATCACAAGAAGCCTTTATTCTCGTGTTTCCCTGAACTTACGAAACTGAGCTTCATTATACTCCTGACACGGGTCTACGAAATACCAAAACCGATTGTTTATTCCGACTTTCAGCAGCGTCTGGACGCTCGTCCCGAGCAAGACTGTTTCTCCCTTTCCCTCTCGTATCTCGAAACATACCACATCCCCCTTTCAAAATTGTTAGAACGTGTTTTCATATTTCAACGCGTTCCATGAAAACTTATTTTGGCGTCTTTTCAAACTTATGAGAATAAGATTTCCTATAACCCTCACAAGGGTTCACGAAATACCACCATTAAATGTTTATTATAAACATCAGTCGCGCCTGGGTGCGTGCTTTGCATAAAGAGTCCTTCTTTCGTATCTTCCCCTTTTTGCCATTATTTTAAAAAACACCAGACCTCTCTTTCTAAATTGTTGCAACAGGATTTCGACGCTCCATGTATCACATTTCAAAAAATACTATATTTCGTGTATTGTAGGACTCCCGAAATAGATGACTCCTTGTATATCTATCAAAGGTTCAAAAATATTGAAACTAATTATTTCTTACAATATGTAATACGCCATTGAAATATGGAGTATTGTACATCCAAAACAAATAGGGACAGAATAACGGTATTACAGAAAAGAGCCGTCAGATGCACCTTCAAACTCAAATCCAAAGAATCATGTAAAAATTATTATGTAAAATATAATATCATGACTGGTGTTGCATTATATGCCTATAGAATAATACTCTCACTGAGACGTAACACTATTAAAGGTTTTACACAAAACAAGACACTGTATACATTCAATACTAGGGAACAAACAAACCACAGTGAGAGTAATTCTAACTCAGCTTCATTTAAGGATCCAAGTCATTTTAATTTTCAGTCAACTTCCAGGACAAATCAAAAAAGGAAACAAACTGTTATAAAAAAGTAACATCATTAACAAGTGCGCTTATAAATTGCAAGAAATACTATGAACGTTCTATGAATCCTTTGTCACCTCATTCGTGGACTGGAAAAGAATATGTAACATATTTGTGCAAATATTATATTATATAATAATGTGTAATTCACATATTAGGAATTGCTGGTGTAAATTCTAGCTATATGAGTCTATAAATATATAGTAATGTGTATGCTTTATAAATATTTGTGTAAATTTTATTTATAATTGCTATATTGTAAGAATATAATAATTCTTAGTTAATATTAATATAATAACAAATTAGAACGAATAAAATATGTTCGAAAAGACGAGTTCGGAACTGTGTGTTTATGACTACTGCTGGGTTGGGCGACCGCTGAATAGGGATGCCAGTTTTATGAACTTCGGGTAGGTACGGCTGCGTAGAGGGTGGTTTAAACAGACGCGCAGATTTCGGTTGAAAGTGACAAACAAAAAGAATTCCTAAGACGCAAGCGTCGGCATCACTAAGTAAATGCCAACGGAAAATTTGCTAAACTCTAGTAACAGAGCTATGGGGTTTTTAAGGGTCTGGTCAAAGANAAGCCTCCCTTTTAAAAGTTTAAAAGGAGAAGAATGGTTCGGCGGTAGACTGCGGAAAACGTGGGTGGAAATACATTCGACGTACTTGTGGGAAGAGGAGCTTGGTAATTGTTTATGAGGAGGCGGCTACGGTCACAGTACCGACAAGGGGCTGGGAGTGTCGCAGAAGCGTGAGAAAATATGTTGGGAAACAAGAAAGGAATGACTGTTAAAGGTTCCAGAACGTTCTAAATTTACTATGTTATGATTTTCAAAAGACGTTAAAATTCAAAATTATGTGAAAGTCGGTTGAGCGAGAAAGAACTTGTGAGGGAGGAAACTTTTAGAGAGAGAAGCGTTCCGATTCGTTGGAAACGATAAATAGTTGGTGTAAGTTCAACCAATTGTACAACTACGAAAGGGGGGAATTTGTTGTGACTCGATAAAAATGGTCACATGGGTTTTGAAAACGGAATCACGTGACTGAACTTCGGGTGGACCGAGTGGGAGATGAGATGATAAAGGACGACGCGGAGAGGCTCCAAAGAGACTTTTATACTATTCTTTCAGAGATTTTTTTTCAACCTTCTAACATTCGAGGACGTTCATTCGGAAAGATTTTTCGCAAAAGATTCGCATTGAGTTTTTTCGAGCAATACAAGTTTTGTTTTGTAGAGACTTACGCTGAGAAATTCAGCAGCGTCGTCGGAGTTTTTGAACATTCGAAGCTTCCTAAGATGTGTCTCAATAACTGTTACAATTCGCAACTTTAATGTAATTGTTGGGGATTCAAAGATTGATTCCGAGAGTTCTGAACAGGCAACCTGAGATAAGGTTTTGAGATAATTTGACGCTTCGCTCGTTATGGTGACAAGTGCGGGCAACCATAGTCGCACAGTGCGCAACCGGTCGGCGAAAGGACTTTGAAATTGCGGGGGAACGATCACTGAAGCAGGCTATCACCCGCTGATGCAGACCGACAGAGATGGCTATTAATGGTGCTGAACTGGGGGCGTTCTACAACCTGCCGGACTCGAACCAGGGACTCCTCGCCCAGGTGTTTTAGATTGATCTGACTATCCCTTCATTAAGGTAATATGTTGAAACTAGGGCTGTCCAGTTAACAGACTTTATCAAGTGGCACCGACAACAAAAAAAGGAAGTGCTATGAAAGAAGATAAATGCAATGGCATAGGCTCAGGACATTTGTTCTTTTATATAAATTTATCAAGGCCTTCATAATGACGAGCTACCATCAAAATATTTCGGATTCATGTAATTAAATTTTCCATTTTTTGACTATTGGTAAATAATATGTCTAAGAAAAGTAGGAATAGACCAATTGTCCATAACACGTCTACATTTTGGGGGTTTAAATGTGTGTGGGTGCATGAGGAATGTTAGTTAATAAGTAGAGTTAAGTCAAATTTTTCTTTTCTTTTTTTTTTGAGCGTTTCCTTATTTACAAGGAACTTTGTATGTGGGGTTCACTTATGCCCGAACCCCATGTCAAATGATTTAATACCCTGAGATGAAAGTAGTGAGCTGGAAGCGACCAATTAAACCATTTATCATTTTTTGTTTTATTAAAATTAGTTGTCCTTATAGTGTTGTCGGCTTATCCGAGCACCCTTAGATAATTGAAGGTTTAATTATGTTGCAATATTGATGTTTATATTAGTAATTAGCCTGTAAGTCTATAGATGTTATGCATAGGCCTAGTTATACTACCCATTTGAATACGTATTATAACAATAAATCGTGAATTTTGTGGGTTTTTTTCAACCCTTATGATTTTTAAACACTATACTCAGAATAATCTATAGTTCGATAATAACTTGTACATGTAAATTTACAAACATATTTGCGTTAAATTACAAACATATTGACATTATATATGTATTGTAACTCGCAGCTAAATTTTTATCTTTTCTAGAAACTTTTTCTGAAATTTTTGAATCCGCCTGTGCCTTAGGGCCCTTGATCGGAATTGATGGGATGGTCCCTTGCTTGCTTCCGGAGTGTAAATTAGTTTATTGTCCTCCACGTGGTCGTACGCAGTTTGTACTGTTTTTGACAATAAATTTATTACTATATCTTTGGAATGACATAACTTTACCTATATACTCTTGAAGTTGTGATGTTTTTTGTGATTTGTAAGTATTGTCTTTTGTGACAAATTCTTGACACCTTGCAATCTATAAGGCCATTGATAAAATATACCTAATTATTATCAACAGCACACTCGATCGCTTCCATTCCCAGTGCTTGCAAACTCCAAAGTACAGTCCATTAAAACATTCCAAAAATTGGACCAAAAGCTGACCTCTGCGGGCACCCTATGATTGCATTATTCTCAAACTGATTACCAACATCCAAAATCATAGTACAATTCTCAAAGAATCATTTTGTCATATTGAATTAGCATGTTGGCGAACCCTTTTTGTCTAACGTTTCAATAATCGTTATTAATTTTGCATTATCGAGTGCCCCTCGGATATCGAGAAAGAGGCATGCACAATACTTCTTTTGTGCGGCCTGTTACCGTGTTGAGCAGTCGCAGTAGAGCATCGTCTGTGCTCTTTCAAGGCATATAGCTATATTGACGGACTTTCATGTTTTCAAATTCGCGTAAGAATGTAAGTATTCGTCGCATCACTGTTTTGTCGAACAGTTTATCGTATATTAATATTAGTGAGATAGAACATTCTGCGTATTCCTTGAGCCCATCATGTCCTTACGGACCTCAACTTTACCATTACCCCTTGTACCCCAGTATATTAGCAGAAGTTATCCACTGAAAGGCCCTTTGCTTTCGTTCAGCGAACTGGATGGAGAGGTCAGTCCTGGGGTTACCGCGTGAGAGAATGCTCACACACACCGAGGTAAGAAATTGGGACACCAGGTGCAAACACCTGAAGGCTGGTACCCCTCCCTTGCTACTCGGTTTTAAGTGCTGAGTAACACTTGGAGGGTTGTTAGTTCTCCTACCACTTACGAGATTGCGTCGGGATTGATCCGTTGTCCAGATTGTCAACCTAGGATTGGGTACAAAAGCCGAGGATAGGTGAAGGATCAGTGGTCCGCTTGTCACCTGTACCTGTCGAGTTGGGAGCTCAGCGCGGTTACTTCACCGGGCTATACAGCACGTTGACCGTCCCAATAGATCACAACTTTATAGTCGTACTCATGTTAAAAAGAATTCCTTTTCTGCAGTGGATGGGTCCGCCGGGGTCTCTTGCGAGACTCCCTATAACTTTTAATACCGAGATCCAGGGTTACTCATAAGATCCGGCTTGAGAACCCGTCAAGTAGTTAATCCGTGCTCCCCCACGATTAATGGGATTGCTCCTATCACGTCGTGGCTGCGTAGATCACTTGTAACGGAGTAATCTACACGTATTTAACAAGTTTCCTTGTTAACGGAGACGAGTCGCCGTTCAAAGATTCTTGCGAATCTTCCTACCGCTTGTCTCTCCAAAACAGTCAATCTTTTGTCCCAGGGATCTGGGGTGGTTATGATCTCTTCGTTAAGTGTGAGTGCCAAGCGGTTCACACCACAACACTCTCCCACGATTGCCTCCGTGGCTACGGCGAGCTCCTTTCGAAACTCCATTCGTGTTAGATGAATTCCACCATTTACGTGAGACAAGTGACCGTCGGAATCTCTCGCGAGGATCCTGCTCGTGTTACACAGGTTCCCCTGTCAACGTTTGATGAGCAACCGTTCGGGGATTCTTATCGCATAGGACTCCCTTCTTCGTCGCATGGTCTGATTCGTTGCCCTGGGATCTGAGATAGGGTACAGGGACCATGGGTACTGGAGAAACCGGAGGTCTTGTTTCACCAGTGCGATAGAAAATTACGATGTCAGTTTGCTCGGCGGTCGGTTCTTTGCTTTTAAGGATTTCTTTTCATCACCTTGGGAAGTATGAATCTCGCAAATAGATATTGTAAATCTGACACAATGGTGTTAATAGTTAATCCAATGTTTTAGTTATTATTTCATGATTTATTCTATCAGTTTTCGGGGTCCTATTTGCCTAGCAGAGTAGAATACTAAATCAGATATTGTTTCTGCAGATTCCTCATATGTCATGTCCTTGTATGTCCATTCCGGCAATGAATCTGTCCTGAATATTATATTTAATAGAATTTCTCCTGTCTCCTTCAAGTTTATCGTATACACATCATATTGGTCCTGGGTTATCAGAGACATCCAGATTTCTATTCAGGCCTATTAGGTATGGTATATGACATGTCGATTTTGCAAATGATCTCTTGACAAATTTTGCCGACATTTCCGTTTTGACAAACAACCCGTTTTTTCTTCCCTAAATTACTTCTTCATCACTCTTTAATTTTGCATTTGAATTGTAGTTTCTATTCCTTGACGTTTTGCCCGTCATAACTGATGGCGCATTCTATTCACTTTACTCATGCACCCAACTTATGTACACCAGTGCCTCTGCGGCCTATTTGTTCGCTGTTTAGAAATACACGTCGAAGAGGATCAGCAACGCATCTATCCTTTCATTAAACGTCCTTTCTGTCCCATCTAAAATCATTTCCGTCTCCTGCAGTATCTGTATTTAACTGCTGCCAGTCAATCAATCAATAGTTCACCACTTCCTATTCCTAATCACCAGCTTGTGCCGCACGTGTTAATGTCACACTAATTTCGCGATGATCGCTGTGCATTCCCGTCACTAACCTCCATGAATGCACTTTCAGCGTCTTCCTTATATTTGTGAGTGTCAAATCTATAATGGTTTCTCCTCGACTACCCAAAAACTGTATTCATTCAATGTCAGTAAGCTTGTGTCGAGGAAACACTTTTCTAACTCGTTGCCACACCGCGTCGTACATTTGTCTTCGTTTACCCTTGTACGCGCATTTGTATCTAGGCAGATAATTTCTTTTTGTCATATCTTTTCATATCCTCTGAATTACTTTCAGATCACGTCTCAAAAACTTGGAATACTGACAATAGTAATTTATCACCATTACCTCCATACCCCGTGTATTATACAATAACCTGCTGGTGCGATGTCAGATATTGCTACAACACCATCACATCCCCATTTTCCTGTATAATAACTGCACCATGGACCTGTCACTTCGACTACTCGAAATGCTAGTGGTACGTGATGCAACTGTCCACGGAAATGGTATGCCTCGTGAAGGATCCTATTTCTAAAGTATGTTGTCGCATATGAACCCCTAACTGTAAAACTGATACCATTGAACGCTGCTTTTTCAGTTGGTGTGTATTTACCTTATTTTATGCTTGATTTTAGAACTCTTTGCGCTCTAAGGATTTAAGTACATTCCGAGCTAAGGACACTGAGTTATGCGAATCACCACTTGTCGTGCAGTTTATACACATCACAGGATTTTCCTTTTCTCCACTCTTCATAGCGATGCCCTGTATCACCACAGTGCCCACACACATCCCTTTTCTCCCTACAGTCCACCGTGACATGGACTTATTTGTGACATTTGTAGCAACGCAATGGTGTTATATCTTTTCTGTGGGGTTTTAGGGCTCGTCAACGTCAACATCATTAGAGCCCTTGGTGTTATACCCCCAGCCACTCTTAAGCTCGTCATCTCTAAATACACTTGACCTGCGCGTATTAAAGCAGTACATTTTCTTTCTGATACCTGGAGCACCCAATTTTACACATCTCGCCTCTTACTGCTCTCTTTAAACTACACCAGTAAATCTTTCATCACCTGCTCGACTGATTCATATTATAAATTTCAACGTCCCATATCTGCCATGAACCGTTTATCTTCCATTCCCTTTGGTACTCCATTTACATGAATGCGTTATTTCCGGCGATCAGGTACTTTATGTCCAAAAACCTCACAATGTTGTACAACCGTCTCCAACTTCTGTTTCTCTCCAGTATTTGGTAGCACCACCAAATTCCCCCTGCCATTTCTCACTTTGCCTTAATGCACAACATTCTTCCTGTTTGCCGCAACGTGTCTTTAACCAACACACGTACGCTCCCTGTCTCTTCCTACTATTTGGACTATTACTACCTCATTTTGGCGCTCCATCTATCTATGTGACCGCTTGACTGTTGCATAGGTATATTCTCTTGTTCTCCGCCCCGGCAGCTTCTCCAGCTACTGTTGTCTCATCTTTCCAAAGTGTGTATTGTGGCAGAATGAAACTTGATTTCTAAAAAATAATATTATATTTAATTTTGGGCGCCTCGGCTATCTCATCTCAGGGTTCCACAATGATTACTGGGTTCGATTTTTTTACGAAGGAAAGGACCATGCAATGGCTCCACTTAAGGAAAACGCTAACAAATAAATCCATTAATTTAATTACTGTTTTTAATCACTATAACACCCCTCATGTTGTTTTCCCCCAAAAGGACACAAACACAAAAGGTAATCAAACATTCATATTAACACTAACGCCGAAATGACGTCATTCCCACCAAAAAGACACGCTAAATTACACTGGCTTTAGCCATATTATTTTCTAATTGACAATTTACTCTACCTTTCTCATATCAATAACAATTCACTGAATTTAACTACCATCCGATCTGATCAACAATTAAACATACTTTTCTTTCTAACAAAGGATATATACTGAATTTAATCCTAAACTTATTTTATTAACAATTTATCTTTCAATCAACAATAATAATTCACTGAATTTACATGGCATAACTCTATTGGCAAATGAGTTGTCTTGGCACTGATTTAGTCCAGAGTTCGTGCTCTCTTTATAACTGATGCCAATTACTCTATGACGCGCAAGCGCAATACGATGTTGGTTGAAACATTTACCAACAATCGCACAATACCTCTCAAGATGACAGACTAGGCAGGCCGTAGAGTAGGGCCCTCGCAGAGGTCAGAACGGCTCCAATCTCTGGCAGCTGCTAATGGCGTCGATCAGCGGCGAATACTCCAAAAGTTGCCCTATTCGTTTTCTGCGTAATCGGCTCCCCCGAAACACAGCGTCAGCATTTAAAATGTCCGTTCGAATAACCACTCGAAAATAGTTTTGCGTGGTTGGGATCAAGGTCAGCTGGTTTACTCGTCTCGCCAAGATTAACAATTAAATCTCGAACGCAAAATAAACATCTGACGAAACACGAACTATAAAAAAATCTGAGCTGTATCAGCTATCAGAGCGACATCAGAAACATATCAGAAACTTCGAGAAATACATGAGCTATCTGAGCGACATAACATCTATGAGTAGTACGAAAAATACATGAGTGAGCTATCTGCGAAACATAAGAGAGCTATCTCAGCGAAACATAAGTGATCGATCTCCGACGGAACATAAGTGAGCGATCTCCGACGACACTTGTCTGAGCGATCTCCGAACAAAAAAACATGAGCGATCTCCGACGACACATAAGTGAGAGTGAAATTTTGTTTGCCATTCCTTAAATGGGCTCGATCCCCCTCTTGCCTACTCTCCTTCCAAAAAATCTTCAAAATTTTGAATCCCACGTGACCGAAACTTCCAATGCCAAAACGATTCCCCCTTCTTACGCCTCGACTCTGATTAGGAAATTTTTAAAGGGCTTCTAACGTTTTCTTGCAACGACGTTTTACTTTCAACGATCTTTCAAACAAGCTGTCTCTTGTTTCGACCTTTCGCACATCTAGGTTTATTTGGTCGTGTTGGGTCGCCTCCCCCATCCCCTCGCTAACTTGCAATTTCTAAAAAGTCGTAAATTTGTCTTGACGCCAAAAGAAGCCGACAGAGGACTGCGCCACACCCGATGCGACCGTAGCCCTTCGTCAATCTCCAACAGCCGTCCTTTTAAATTTCTTCAACTCTCCCTCTCTTTTAAATTTCATTCTTTCCGGACAAGGATGATTTAATTAACAATTAATTACTGAATTATTCAAATCTCACAGTATCCACCCGTTCCAAATTTTTTTCCACCCGTTCCAAAACCCTCCATGTCCGACTAAAACCTTTTCGCACGGTGTCTGCAACAACGTATACAACTGCTTCTGTTCCTCCTGTTTTTGAAACTTTTTTATAACCCATTCGTCCTATCATCGATGAGTTTCAAGACATTCTCTATATTTTATTCCTCTTCCTGTCTCATAAGTTCCAACATCTGTGTTCCAGATATCATTCCTTTGTCATCCCCCCACGCGAAGCTATATCTTTTGTTGTAATGCCTAAGAAGTGTTGCATCTTCCCATCCTTTTCGCAATTCCTCATTCATCACATTTAATCTTATCACCGGTCACAAATCTTTTATTTCATCCATCAATCGTGTGTCATCGTGTCTCACCTTTCACGTGTTTTTGCTAATAACTTCACCCGCACGTCGTCATATTCCTGACATATAAGAGATGTCTCTTGTATCTGCATTCAATGCCACCTGCCCAATCGCATTCTGTCCAGTCCTTCGCCAGTTATATGTGATAATGTGAAAACGCACGTATCTGTGGTACATGTTTTTTCGCTATCTATTAAAAATGCTCAACTGAAGCCCTACTGAATATTATAATACTTTAGGTGACATATGCAGCCGAACGCTGATTTCCTAAAAAACCAGAAACGATAAAACTAATTTTTTAAAGGGAAGTACTAAGAAAAAAATTTGAACCCATTAAACAATCTTAGGTTCCCGGAGAATGAAAAGAATCGAACTTAATAAACGAATCAAATACAGAAATATCGTAAACTACGTTAAAGTTTCGAAATTGGGTTGGTTTGGGCACGTGTACCAAAAGAGAATTGTTTAAAAAACTGTATTAATGGAATCCATTGTTTAGAAGAACCAAAGGAAGACCAAAGCTCATATGGAAGGATGATGTCCTGAAAGATCTAAAATTCATGAAAAAAAATTGGTATCCAAGGTACAGAAGAGGAAGGAATATAAGGTGAAAATTGTGAGCCAAATCATTAGATAATATTGTATTGTAAAGCCCACTTAAGAAGAAAAATCGAAGTTTTTATATGACTACGCAGCAAGGGTCAAGTAGGCACACACACCTGCCTTTCGGAAGCTTTCTTAAGGAAAAGGAAGAGTGGTAACAGTATATTAGGCAACATTCGTTACGTCATTTTGTGATGCAGGAGGAGAATAAGAAGAAGCTTGTATTCTTTTTTTAGGTAGAGCGTAACGAATATTGTAAGTTGTTTCACATGTGGTTGCAGCGCGATACCGGTTTTTGCCGGGTAGAAAAGGAGGAAGTGAAACGCACAGAGAGTGGGCCATGGAATGTAAAGGAGAGTGGGCCATGGAATGTAAAGGAGAGTGGGCCATGGAATGTAAAGGAGCTAGTGAATGCAAATTCATTTACGAGAAGGAAGGTTACTGCAGATCAAAAAATTCGTTTTGGGATTGTTTTGAGCAGTTATTCGTCAGTAGAGGAAGTGCTTCGAATTGCGACAAACTATGTAGTCACGACGAGAGCAACGACTCAAATATTAGAAAGTAGGTTACAAGCGAGCTTCAAGGGCTTGCACGACAGTGCTCAGCCAGATAACGACGCAGTGAAGCGTTCTCTTAGTTTTGTCGGAGTTAGCGACACAAGGAAAGAGAGAAAATAAAAATTTATCAAAACCTTGAATAACTGATTCGTCAATCATCCGAGACATGTATTGAAATTTAGTAACGTTAAATGTTTTAGATATGGAAAATTGAGGTATATTGATGAGGTGTGCACAAGAAACCAGGGAGAAGGTGTCGGGCGAAGGGAATTGGAGTCGCACGAGTTCCAGTTCGAGGAATTTGATACTATTCTTCTGAATGCTACTGATGACAAATCGATAAGACTGATTTATTTAGCCTTTTTTGACTCATTGCCTGGCCTAAAAGAAAATGTGAGGAATTTGCTGGTTGAGAATGGAAATGTTTGAACTGAATGAATTGTAAATATGGATCTTTCCAAGTTTTAACCTTTTCATACAATTATCTATTTTTTAAATTTGGTAATCATTTTGTGTGTAATGAGCGATGATTTTCTATTAGATGTGTGGCTATTTGTGAATGTCCAGTGAGGTATTTGAACGCATGAATATTTTTTTCAAACTGCGTCCCATTTGGTACACGTACATTGTGTTGCATTTTGAGCAAGTAAACACGTACACTCCATTAAATTCAGAAATCACCAATGAACCAAGATAGATGGACCAAAGATTCTCATGATTGTTTTATCTTTATAGAAATAATTCGGAGAAAAACAGCATTTTCAGTTAAAGAATCTTTATTATAATTTATTGGCTAGGGACCTAATAATATTCAACTTTATTCCGGTGTTACATCATAATTTGTTATCTCTTTTAAAATAGAGTATCTTTTGTAACAGAACTCCGTCTGGATGAATTCAAGAGTTCACGTCACGCCTTTTATTTGCTTGTTTCCTAACCTTTATTATGACATAAAGATAGGAATAAAATGAGTCTTTTCAGTTCGTGAATATTTTCCTTTGTTCTAATTTGAGCTGCTTGAAATACAGTCGTCGAAATACATACGCTGCTCACTCCCCTATGTCTCTTCTTTCAACAAGTATTCATTGTTTGATTTCGGGGAAGAACGATTCGCGATCTTTGTCCCCTACTCTAGGTACCTTAGTGCTTCGTCAATAGTTACATCTTCTCGCTTCTGGGGACAGCATGAATCAGAAGCCTTCCGCGTCTGAATTCATAACGGGTAAAAATCTCTCCACCCTTATCTCGCGAGATTTCTGCGTTGTGATTGGCTATTTATTTTGAGTCATTATTAATTATTATCACCAGAAACTCAATTATTAGCATAAAGAATCATTCCACCAGTGAATTATATTTATTTATATTTTACCCTTCATAGTTTTATATAATTTATCATATTGTGCGTAATGAAGAGCGCGAAATCTTCGCGCCGCATCGCTAATTTCTTGGTATACTCTCCCTCGTGTGTCGGTGGCACATTCGCAGAATGGAAATCGTGCGGTGATGATGGATCGGTCACGTTATAATATAGTGAGATGTTCGGTGCAGACAAAATGACTGGATTTACAACGTAACTTCAGCACAAGGCGTAGGCATAGTATTTATTACGCACGTCTACGTTAAATATGTAATAATTTGATTCTTCTTCATTTTAATTGTAACATAAAATTGAGACTGTGAAGTGATTGCAACAATCAAGCATGTATAAAACTATGTGATTATTGAACATGTGTGAGAAGGTCAGACTCATATTCCTCTAATGGGCCAACCAACTCAATTAAGCAGCATCTTTAAAATCTTCGTAAAGAAAGAAACCAAGAAAAAATAAGATTTCGAATGGAGCCTTCTTTAACTGACTTCAAATATTCGCGTAATGTACTTTTAATCACATTCCGAGTCGGTTTCATTAAAATTTTTATTTTACGTTTTATGTTCGATTGAATGCAAGACGTGTTACGAAATACAACCTAAACGCAGGTATTTAATATCCCTTGTATTTATTTCTTCAATAAGAATTGTTAAGTCGTTGTTTAGATGATAATAATCTTTGATGTTACTCATGTACTCTTTTCTATAACGAGGCGAGATTCAGGTGAAGTTAATCTGTGTTCTTATGTCTATATCAATTTTAATTTATATTTTTGTTTGTCTATTGTGTAACTTGATATCTTTGGGTTGTCGATGATATACATATGTATGACAACAGATCCACTTTCATTATTAAGGGCATTTAGTCTAACCACGTCAATGATGTTAATGGTACACTAGTTCATTTGGAAATATGCCTTGAAATTATTTTCATAAAGAATGTGTTATTCCATTTAAGTTGTCGCAATGTTGATATATCATTTAAATGTGCTATTTTTTAAATTTCATGTAAATTGTGTGAACAATAATATTATTTTCAATTCTGTCTGTGTCGACTGGTAGAAGACATCTTTCCAATCTTGTTTTAGATATGTGAGTATACAAAATATCAATTTGCATAATTGATACAATCACAGATGTGAGAGTTTTTGTTCATCTGATTCAAAACAATTTATACGTTTAAACTTAATAATTGTTAATGCTTCAATGTTTAATTGTCTTATGTCTGAACGCTAGATTAAATTCTAAATAGATAATATTTTGGAAGATTAGTTTTTGTATTTATTTGATCCTTTATTATCTATCCATTGTGATCCGTGATTTAAGTTGGCATTTATTCTACAGGTCTTTATTCCTACCAATAGAGTGGTCCTTCGGGTTCATTACTGTTAAATATCTTTTCCATCCTTTTTATTATTATTTTTGAAACGTGTGGTGTTCGTGGCCGACCGCTGAGCAAATTAACTAATCATTAGGCGTGAATCCTACAACGAAAGTTTTAATCATTGTGTGATTAGGGAATATGAAGCAGCACGCATTGGAGTGGGGGGCATGGAGCACCAATGAAAACGCCGGATTGTACCCACTAAGGAAGGATACACGTCCATGACTAGGTTAGGCTATGTGTACATGCGGTCCGTACAACCGATCTGAACGGAGATTGTCCAGTCCAAGTTGTCCTATGAACGCGCACAGGTGATCCGACGTCAGACCCAGTAGAGTCCTTAAACAAGTGAGTACTGTAAGACGTGTCCACAATTTTAAAATATTTCCTAACATCTATATTTTACGCATAAATTTCCATAGCACTTTTGGCGCCAGCTATCACTCGAAGCTCGACTCTTGTTGCTGGAGTAGGAAGAAAGGAAGGAAGAAGACAATCGTCTAACGAACTCCAGCTGATTCTCCAGCCACCCAGCGGAACCAGACCTATTGTTTGACTAGTACCCATGGTCCCTGTACCCACGGACCACACCCTGGGCAACGGACCACGTCATGCGTCGAAAGAGGGAGACCGATTATTTGAAAATCCCCGAACTGTAACACGTCAAACCTTGACAAGGGAGATTGCCTATGAACCTCGCAGGAGATTCAGGCGGTGACTCGTGCAACGTTGATGGGGGAACCCTTCTAACACGAGTAGAGTTTCGAAAGAAACTCAATGTAGACACCTTGACGTGGGGGTATGTTGTGTTGTGAACTGTGACACTAACCCTTTACCGAGAGGTACTTGTACCCAATCCCCGATCCCTGGGTAAAAAATCGACTCTTCTGGAGAGATAAGTGGTAGGAAGATTCGAAATAATCTCCGAACGGTGACTCGTCTCCGTTAAAAAGGGGACTTGTTAAATACGAGTAGACAGGCTGGCTTCACGTGACTCGATGCATCCACGTCGTTATAGGAACAGTCATCTTAATCGTGGGGGAGCACGTATTTGCTACTTGTCGGACTCTCAAGCCAGACCTTATTAGTAACCCTGGGTCCTTGGTACTTGAAAGTAGTAGGGAATCTCGCAAGAGGTCCTGGTGGACACCCATCCAATGCTGAAAGTGCAGCTCCTCTAACATAAACTTGTGACTTAGTGGGAATGTCACCGCGCTGTATAATGTAAGAAATAATTAGTTTCAGTATTTTTGAACCTTCGACAGAAATATAAGGAATCTTATATTTCTGGAGTCCTAGCTAATTCGAAAATGAAAGTCATCTTGTAATGTGTAGCGCGGAGCCTTGCAAACCTGTTTCAACAATTTAGAAAGAGATGTCTGGTGCGTTTTAAAATAATGGCAGAAGGGGAAGAAACGAAGGAAGCAACCTTTGTTCGAAGCACGCATCCAGGCGCTGCAGAAGTTTGTAATAAACAATTAGTTGTGGTATGTCGTAAACCCTTGTGAGATCTCATAATATCATAGGTCGGAAGGGATGCGAAAAATAACTAGCCTCTTATATTGGGACGCGTTGAAATATGAAAACACGTTCTAACAATTTTGAAAGGATGTGGTAAGTTTCCAGATAAGAGAAGGGAAGGGGGAAACGGCTTTCGTTAGCAGCGAGGGTCCAGGCACTGCTAAAAGTCGGAATAAACAATCAGTTTCGGTATTTCGTAGATCCTTGTGATGAAAATAATGAAGTTGAGTTTCGTAAGTTCAAGGGAACACGAGAATAAAGGCTTCTTGTGAGACAACCCATTTGCAGGACGGAGTCGCGTCTAAGGCAATTTTGGGGATGATTATCTAAATTTTAAACCTAAACAAGACCGATACAAGGGGAAGGGGTTACGACCAACCTTGCGAGCGAGCGCCCTTACGTTGACGAAAGAATGTTAACAGATTATGGCAGATGTGGAAATTTAAGAGAGCTGGCTGCGGCGGTGAAAAAATGTGATACGAGAATGTGGATAATAAGCTAGATGACAACTAGGAAAAATACCAGACCACGATGCATGGCATTTGAAATTAATAAACAAACAGTGATTGATTAGTAAAGAAGACTGCGTCACAGAAAGTGTAACCAGTCGGAGGAAGTCATGTGAGCAACTAGTGAAAAAAATGACGTAGGCGATGGGTTAAGATAAGCTAGCCGAGTTCGGGAGGATAGGTGGGGAACGTTAATATTTAATACTGAAACTTCGTGATACTCACATTCTCTGATACTCAGTTATAGATAGACCGTGAGATATGCTCTGTTCGTAATATCCTGTTAGAAATGGACTGTTCATGAGACATTGTTCGAGAGACGATTAGAGACGCACTAAGGTTTTAATGCAATGTCGAGGAGGCATCGATCTCTATCCTTTGAGAGTTTGAGATTATAAGTTACATTAGTCAAGATATTTTTTTACATTGTTAATTAGAGACGCTTGAATATTCTGACCTTGCTAAGCATTTCAAGATCATCATCACGAGGACAAAAAGTGTGATCAGTTTTTTCATCAAGTTTCGTGAGATGGCTTAAATCGACACCCGACTTTTAAGGGAGTTTACGAGCTGGCTGAGCCGCCGTTACCAACCAAGGACTGCGTGGGGGAACCTCTGGAACGTAAGAAACCACGGCTGCGGAAACGAATTGGAGTCTACGGTACCATGCTACTGCTTCCCGTGAGGGCTAGCGCTGAAACACCTACGTGGTAACGTCATTAATTTGAAGGGCCCATAACGGCACCTCATTTCACTAGTAATATGTGATCAGTGGTTCAGACAGTGTTAAAAGAGTGGCCAAGACTCTTGGCGTAGTGGTGTCATTCACTGTTACGAGGTTTCATTTAGAGATGGACGTTTTTAAGGAACTATTATGATATCAAATAAACACTAAGCTCATTTGATATCATAATAGAACCAATTCTGTTTAAGAAATTGTAAAATCAGTGTTAATTCAACATGTGTAACTTGGTAGTTTTTGTTGCATGCCATTCTTTCGGGGGAGTGTTAAAGGAAGTTAGTAAGAATAATTATTGCATTAATGTATTTTTGTAATAGTAATTAAACCAATGTTTTATGAAAGCTGTGTTTCCTTTGAGAAGGGTTAATGTGTATTTTACGCAGAATACCGGCCGCACCCTATCCTCTCTTTGCTGTTTGTAGCTAGAGGATATCTTGTAGCTGAGATGAACTTGCTGAGTGGGCCAGGTAAGTGACCCTCGTATTTGCTTAATATCCTCCGGTAAAATTTCTTACAATTTGCGCCACAACGTGTAGCATCGTACTTCTTCATATGTTTTTATATCCTACACCCATCTCATAAAAATTTCTTACAATAAACCGGCAAAGTTACCGCGCTAAGCTCCCAACTCTACAGGTACAGGAGGCAGGTGGACCATTGGACCTACTCCTATACTCGGCATTTGTACCCAATCCCAAACCGACAATCCGGGTAACGGATCGATACCGATGCGAACTTTGTAAGTTGTAGAAAGGCTGACAACCTTCCGAGTGTCACTCAGCACTAAGCCGAGTTAGCAGGGAGGTACATGAGCCCTCAGGTACTAGCACCTGACGCCCCTATTTGGGTTGGACTCTGCCGGGCAGTATGGTTTCTTGATGTACGAGAAGGAGCCCTTGGTCTCCAATCGGTGAGCAGGATTCCTGCTCGGCTATCGGTAGCGCAGATAGCGGTAGAAAATGGGTTAGAAACTTCCTTGATAACCAGAACGGTGGCTGGGAGAGGCAGGTGGTTCACCCCCTTGCCTCGCTGTTTGTGGGCACTCCCCGTGCCGAAATATATAAAATAACATGGAAAATACAAACAATCATTTACAAAAAATTGCAGATACCTCAGGAACTAGGTGGCCAATTTGATAGCAACTAGCGGCGTTGGAAACAGACCAACAGACTGCATGTTTCGTGTTCTACTATAGTGTCAAATTGTACAGAAGCAGAGTTACAGGACGAATAAGATTACGCGCGAGGTGAGAGACCATATTTCCGCATAATGTATCAGAACTGGGGCTAAAATGATCAACTTTACTCATTGCACATTATCGCAAACAAGAATGGAAACGACAGACAGTGAAAGTTTGGAACAAAATGAATTACAGTACACCCTATGGGAGTAGTACCAGTGAGTACAGCACAACCAAGGATGAAACAGACACGATGACGACGCGGACACGGCGGTACCGAAAGACAGGACAGGGTGACAAAAAGAGCGCAAAATATATTTACTGCAGTTTTCACAATATTAATATCTTCTGCTCCGTTTCTTTTCCGTACTAAAATATTCGCTGATTTTCGAAGACGCAAATTTAAAGGAACTCTCAGGGTAAAACCAGCAAAGTATTAAGGACGGAGTTAAGAAATTGTGGCAGCAATCCGAACAGTCGAGAAAGGAAGCGGAACATTTAATGGGGCACCTAAATGAACTAACATATCTAGCAGATGCGAAAGAACTAATTCTGAATATGGGGGATAATTTGAGGGGGACCGTTAGCGTAATGGAAACAAGATCTATGGAAGTATTAGGAGAACGTATCATTTCAACAATAGATTTATGGAATATATTACAGGCTACCCTCAACAGGGATACGAAGAATTTAGAGGGCAAATTGCTCAATAGGTTGGATAGCGATGGGCTCACAGAAGGACGTTTAAATAAAATATATAGAAAACAAGAAGCAATGCAGCACCACGTGCTGGATATGACACGGACAATAGAATAAACTAAAGACATGGTTACACGCTTAGCAAACGAAACTACACATAGTGTACACATGGATACTGAGGATGAGGACACAACAGGTGGGTCCTACGCAAAAGTGGTTAAGAGAAAAAATAGAAAAAACAGCTGATATTTTAGTAAGGAAAAGAAAGGGAGCAGAAGATATTAATATTGTGAAAACTGTACATGACCTTCTTGCAATAGAAAAATATGTAATTAACATAGACGACTTCAGATTGATGCGGGGAGACCGAATGCTCATCCGTGTCGAGGAGGGTGTTATGAGCACAAAAGAGGGGGAAATAATAGTGCAAACCACGGGAAACTGCAAACAGAAGAGGCCAGAATGATCAAACCAACGGTAGTAGTGTATAGTGTAGAGGAACAAGACGAGAATATGTTCATAGAACGAATAAAACAACACAATAGAGGTGAGAACAACTATGACATACGTAGTGTCAAGCGCATTGGCAGGAAAGAATGGTACACGAAACACTGGGTACTGGAAGTAATCAAAATTTTCTACAAACGGATAATGCAACGGGAAATTATATGAAGGATTCAAATCACATAGGGTAAGTGAATTTATAGAGCCGCTGATGTGCTACCTCTGTCACCGATATGGGCATACATATAAGAACTGCAAGGAGAAACAACAGTTCTGCGGACATTGTGGGGAACCCGGACATGACTTCAAGGAATGCAAAGAGGTTACGAAGAAATCAGTCTGTGTCAATTGTAAGCGAAGAAATCGGCCATGTATTCACAGTCACCGAAGTGAGTGTGAGGAGTATCAGAGGGTCTGCGGTATAATTAAACTACACACAAATTATGATGTTTAAGATAATACAGAAGAATTTAAGAGAAGGAGTACAAGGGATCATGAATTTATCAAATTATGGAGGACAATACTATTGATATTTGTTTACTACAAGAACCATATTTAAAGAATCTACGACTCACACACTTGCCGATCCGGATGACAAAGATTAATTGCGTGGGCGGAAGATCTGACATCATAGTCAGCAAGCCCAAAATCGAGATATTGGTGTTGAAGGAACACACTACTAATAATACACAGGTCATACGGGAGGTCAAGGATGACATCAATAAAGTTTATTAATGTGTACGTGCATTACTCCACAAAAAGCACAGAAATATTTCGGAAAATACGAACCATATTAGATCAATATCGTGGAGAAGAGGTATATCTAAGTGGTGACTGGAACGGGAGTTTCGAGTTATGGAGAGATCGATTCAATAACAGAGGAGGAAAAAATAGAAAAAATAATATTTAAAATTGACTTGATTATTGTCTATTTACGGCCTACCTACCTTCGAGACTGAAAACGGACAGTCAATAATAGATTTGACGCTACAAACTCGGCAACATAGACGATGGCGACAGTGGCAATTTTATGACAACATTGAAAGTGACCATAAAACCATCACAACCGTATAGAGAAGAAAGAGGAGATTCGAAAAGAAATATGCGTAAGCATTAACTATAGAAAGAGAGACTGGGAAAGAATTCAGATAGAGAAGTGCACCACATTAACCTATCAACCAAAAAGATAACGAGGACATTGACGAAAGAATAGACGTACTGCAACATGATACCCTACACGTTGTAAAGTCATACTGCCGAAAGACGCCGAATGGCTTTCGATACGGACAGAAATGGTGGGATGCAGAATTACATATCGCGAAGCGACTACAAAACAAACTGCGAAGAAGGTACCAGCGGGTACAACCCGGCAATGAAGGATATGTGACAGACAAGAGAAGCTATAGGGAATACCTCACGACTTTTAAGACCATGATGTGCAAATAAAAGGAAACAAGATTGGGACAGATTTGTCTCGGATAGCATGGTAACTAATGTGTTGGGGTTGCCGTATGTTATTGGTCGTGACAAGATAAAGACTGGAACAGTATGGGGAAATGAAAAGACAGAAATAGTGCTGAAAACAAGATGGAGGGACACAGGACGGTACATTAGAGAAATTCTGAATTGAGCGGACGCAGAGATAATGGAAGCAAGAGACTATGACATGAACGAATTGGATGCAGAATAAAACTGACAATGATATAATTAAAGAGGATAATAAGAGGGTTGCGACCAAAGAAAAACCCATGGTATAATAAGATAACCAATGAAATGCTACAACAGATGTTTAAAGTATATCGCGAAGAGATGCTTGACACCTACCAAAAGTGTTATGGGTTCGGTTACTTCCCCCGGTGCTGGAAGATTGGTGTGCTAAAGTTATTCATGAAACCAGGGAATCAGGATACGTTGAAAAGCACATCATGCAGACCTATAATGCTCCTTCCATTGATAGGGAAGATCCTGGATAAAATAATGACTGACAGGATCCAGGAAGCATTGCAAGGACAATTATGTACAAATCAATATGGCTTCACTCCCAGAAAGAGCACAGAAGTAGCGATTAACGCTTTATGAGGGAAGATACGAGGTCTTCATTGACTTCTCTGGAGCATTTGATAATGTTCAATAGCAAATAATATTACGAGATTTAAAGCGGAAAAATGTGCCGCTTAGATTGTTGCAGTTGGTCACCTCCTGCTTGGAAGATCGCCACGCACTCCTGGAAATTGGGAACGAGAACATCATAAATAAAATGACACAAAGGTGATCCCTGGGGAGTCACATCGGACCAATATTTTGGAATATAGTCCTCAATGTTGTGCTTGAAAAATGGAAAGGGAGAAGATAAATATAATGGCTTATGCTGATAACATAGCAATGATAGTGGAAGGAAATAGTAGGAGGCAATTGGAAGAAGTGCTCGGGTACTAAGGCGGAGACATATACTGAACTACAGCTCACAACCTCGCGAGCAAAGTCTGAGGGATTGGTCTTCGGAATGGCTCAGCGTGGGGCTAGTCGACGGGATCCCATAATCCGCTTTCCCACTTGGCAACTACAACTGCGGAAAACACTTAAGTACCTTGGAGTAATGATAGACGAGAAGCTGACATTCCAATACCATGTGGATTACGTAAGAAAAAAGATCAAAATAATCATCTATGGGCTCATGAGAGTGAACATTAATAGATATACCATTGGCGTATGACAATTGGTGCAGTTATATAAAGAAGTTATGATTCCACAAATAACATATTACAGCACGTATGTCCAGACGCCTAAGTAGCCTTCAGAGGATGTGCCTCATAAGTTGGTGAGGTGCTTACAAAAGTGTTTCCACAAAGGCTGTGTTGGTGCTCTTAGGCTTACTGCCAATTGACTTGGAAATAGATAAGCATTACCTACGGTACAAGGCGCGATATGGCAAAGATGTGCAAATAGGGACAGTGAACATCCAGTATTGAGAAAAAGGATGGAAAGGGAAAATTGGGACAGAACTGGCTAAATGTTGGGACATGTGGTGGGAACGACCTTAGAAGAACGACTTACCTACAAGTTTATTCTCAGTGTGCGATGCAGCTATGAGAACCGTAAGTGGTTCAAACCAACGCCACCGATGATGGAGGTTCTCACACAGCATGGGAATTTCAATGTTTATTGGCACCGTATAAATGGCGGTAAGCAGCACCTGCATTTGTGGTAACGAGGAAAACCACGAGCTACATAACTGCCCTTTTTCGGGGCAGAACGTGAGCCCTGGTTGCGGACTCTGGCAGAGTTCGGGCTGTACAGTGACAAAGATTAGTCAACAAGCTTAGAGAGGAAGGAACTATACAACATATTTCACGAATATGTAATGCAGGTAATGCTTGTAAGAAAAGCATTAACTTCTCAAAACTAAATAGTGGATTGAAACTAACTTTCCTGCAGTAGAGAACAGCAGCAGGTATGCAGAAGAATGTGGAACAGAAAATATGAGATATCAAAAGACATCACTTTGTTACTGTTTATTTGTACGAAAGGAAATTAGACATAAAGAGAAAGAGTGTACTAAACCCAGGTAGTGGCTACCCGACCAAGGATCTGCGTAAGTTTTGAATAAAATGAAAAAAACAGAGTAGTCCATTTTGTGCTATGATGAAGTTGAGGGAGTTGGTGTATATGAACAAAGGTAAAACGAATATGCAAGGTTATATTTCTTCAATGGTGAACGTAAACGATGTTGAAAGAGAACGAACTGGAAAATACAGACAAATAGTTAGCAAGTTTATGTTTATCGGGAATGACACCGGAATACGACATAACAGTAAAAACATTAGTCGCTCAACCTGTTATGATGAAAATGTTGACAATTAAACAAGTATTGTTGGAACAAGACGAGGAAGTCAGAAACATAGAAAATACCAGCTACCAATCACTAAAAATTACGAGAAATTCTCAGGGTGACAAGAACAAGCAATCATGGGGGAATCGGAGATAATCGGTAGACAATGATGGCACCAACACCCAGAATCATAACGAAGAATTTAACAAATCCTGCTATTGTGGTTCGTGTGCGGGACGAGACAATATCGCAAGAAAGTGTCCGAAGAAAGATAACATAGTAAAACAAAATAAACCAAAGAAGGCCGCAGCAACAGCACGTGATCCTATATGATAAAATGTTTTCTAATGCTAAACACCAAGTGTGGATTTTGGATGGTGGTGCATCAAATCAGAAGAGAATGTTTCAAATTCTGTGAATACTATGATGAATAAGAAGTTGGTAACGGAACTATTTTGATGATTCTTGGCATTGACACTGTGGTGATTCAGATTCCTGATGAATGTGGAGGAAATAACTTAGAATTGAGAGATGTTTGTTACGTATTGTATCTCCCCAACAGGTTAATAAAAAAGATAAGTAAATCAAAGATTTTATTTACAAAAAGAACAGTAACAATCATAAGTAATCTTGAGCATGTCTGTGACCACTACTGCTAACCGTGAACCCTGACGCGGCTGCGTCACCTTATGTCCTCTCGTTATTAGACATTCCCGGCTTAGGGAGTACAAGCGGAGCGCAACGTGCTGGGCGGGCGTCTCATGCGTGCAGTGCTCCGTTATTCCCGTGGCTTACTGGAGACCGTGTGGAAGACGGTTCTGAGCGAGGTCGGCGGCGGTGGGTGAGAGCCAAGCTGAACTCGAGTGCTCGACTCATCGTTGAGTGCCCATCGTGGCATCGGCTACTCGCCTTCTGGACCCGGTAGGTGATGTTGGCGGCTGTGGCCGACGGTAGCGGCGCTCCGCCCTTATTCGCTCGCAATGGGGCATGACTGCTGCTACACGCTCCCAGTGCCTTCTCCCGTAACTTGTGTGGTAACAATCACCACATTCCTCCCCACTTAATTTTGGTAGGGATGGTAACGAGCGCAATGACACTTTTGGCGTAAGCATCCAGTCACTTCCGACGTGGAGACCAGTGTCGCCTGCGGCATGGGCATAAGTGTCGCCGTGCTGCTGAGCTTCTCCAGGGTGGTCATTGGTACCGCTGGCGTCGCATTCTGCGACCAGCGGTGTGATGTTCTGTGCTGACGGTGTCTCGACCTATGTCCCCGGTCGTTTCACCTACTTATCCCCTGATATAGAGGTACTGAAAAATTAAACCATTGAAAGTAGTATTTTTCTTTGGTAACGGTCTGTTGTCCGTCCGGCGTGATATCTGGTCTTCATGCCGTTTCTGAATACCCTTCTCAGTTTCCACAATATATATTTTCCGCCTTGCGCTCTCACGATTTTCGCAGGTATCTATAGTTCCTTTCCTGAAAATTCTTGATGTACACATCTTGGCCGGGAAAATATCAAGCTATTTGCCCTGCGTAAACTTTCTTTGCCGGCTTTAATAATGAAAGCAAAGTCCTGAGTTGTCGTCCATGCAATAACTCCTCTGGACTTTTTCCCATTTGTCCTGCCGTTGTCCTGTACGTCAATAACAGCTTCTATAGCGCTATTTGTTTTGACCATCTGTCCATCATACCCTTCTGCATTACTGACTTAAAGGTTTACTCGAACCTCTCCGCTTCTGCAGTAGACTCGGAATGAAACGGCGTCGTTTGCAGATGTTGAATTCCATTTCACCGACAAAACTCCTGAAACAACCCTAATAAGAACTGAGCCCCGTTGTCCGACACTATCGTCTCTGGCAATCCTTCAATTACGAATATGTTTATCAATGCCTCGGTGGTGGATTCCGCTGTCGTGCGGTTGACCTGGGTCACATATGGGAACTTTGAAAAGGCGTCGACTACAATTAACCACACGCTCCCAAACATCGACCTCGTATATTCTATGTGTATTATCTCCCACGCTTTCTTCGGTAGCGACCATGATAAAAAATGCTTTGGTGGGCTGTCCTGGTAACTCCTGGATACCGCACCCTTGTTGACAATTTCTTCGATGTCCTTTGACATTCCCGGCCAACAACAGTGCCTTCTAGCCATCTGTTAATCCTAGTTCCTCCCCAATGACTGATGTGGAGTAAGTCTAGTACTCGTAGTGTTAACGTCCGAGGAATCACCACTCTCGAGTATTCGTTTTTTAGCATAATTACCCCCTCTAAAAGCAGTAAATATTCTCGAATTTCAAAATATTTTCAAAGTTCCTTTGACACCTCGTGTTTCTCTGGCCAGTCCTGGTTTATGTACTTTCCAGTTGCAATAGTAGTTCATCTGCTACTGTGAACCTCTTCACTTCCGAGTCGATAGGAAAAACGTCCACAACTTCCTGCTCTTCATCCGACAGTAAGTCCTAACACGCTTTGTAACTCTACATCGCTTCCGCATGGCAATCTCGATAATGCATTGGCATGTTTGTCCGTGGATCTGTAATGGATTTCGTATGAGCACGACATTAATGTCCACGCCCAACGCTGTAGTCTGCTAGCCGTACGTTCTGGTAGATCATTTATTGGATTAAATATTGTCACCAATTTAGGTCAGTGATCAGGTGGAACTTCGCCCCATACAAATACTGGTAGAATTTATTAACTCCATAAACAATACTTAGTTATTTCTGTATTTGTGAATACTTCAACTGACGTTCACTAAGACGAATGCTATGAGGTGTTTTTAACCATCGTCCTTTTTCTTGGATAAAACTGCACCAATCCCGTAATCAGAAGCATCCGTGGCCAACGACAACCGACACGCCGGTGAATAATATGCTATCTTTACTATATCTTTCAATTTCACTTTCAGACAGTCAAAGGCCTCTTCGCACTGTATCTACGACACCCATTTCACGTTTTTCATTAACGCATTCAGCGGTGCCGAAATAGTTGCTGCATCTTTTATAAACTTAGCGTAGTAATTAATTTTCCCTAAGAATGCATGTAGTTCTTTCAGGTTTTTAGGTCGTGTCAACCCTACTATTGCTTCAACGTACTCCTGGGTAAGTTTAATTCCTTCTTTGTCAATTATGTGTTCTAAATACTTGATTTTTTCTTTTTAAAAATTCACATTTATTCATATTGCACTTAAGTGCGTTTCTCCTGAAAACGTCGAATAAAGACTTCACGTTTGCCATGTGTTCAGTCTTAGATCTACCCGTCACAATCACATCATCTGAATAATTTGCACATCCGTTTGCACATGGATAATTAATTGCTGTAGAAACTTCTGGAATATTGTTGGTGCCAAAGCCACACCAATTGGTAACCGTTCATACCGAAACAGGCCTTCCTGAGTATTCATTACCATAAACGTTTTAGATTCTTCGTATAATTCTAACTGTAAATAAGAGTCAGCTAAATCTATCTTAGAATACTCTTGTTCCTCTGCTAATTTGTTAAACATGTCAATGGGATTGGGTTTGTTCTACCTCCGATTGTGCATTAATAGTCACTTTGAAATCTCCACGCAAACGCAACTTCCCATTAGGTTTCTTTATTTCTACCAACGGCGTTGTCCAATTACTTGTCGAGTCAGATAACGCAGCCCGCAATACACAACAATAATACACTTGAATTCACATTAATGTACAACAATACACTTGTAGCATTCACAACAATACAATTGAATTAAACAAATTCGTTGTGCGCAAACAACAGTTGATTCAGCGCAAATACGCTTTTTCAGAGGTTGGGGACTAGCCCGCACAGCTCTCTGAACACACGGAGAAGTACATCCGCACAAAGAGACAGTGAAACACAAAGAGAGAGAATCGCAGAGCGGAGAGACACAGGTCTTCACGCCACGGAGTTCTCCCACACTGCTACCTGCCGGGTACCTGAGTCCCGGAATATCATGCTATTTGCCCATCGCTCTCCGTCGTTGCCTGCGCCGCTGGTTCGGTTGAGTCACTGACATCGCCACGCGAATTATTTCTTGGCATTTTTGGAATTTATTATAAAGATGCAGTATTGATTGAGCGGTGAACACTACCACATCAATGACCAACCTTCTACTTACTTCACTACGCACTTAAAACAACGTGGAAGATGTCCGACACCTACTCAGTTATAACTTAATGTGGATCACAAAAAGCACCGTTTAACTGCTAGCGGCCATCTTGTAACACCCGGCCATCTTACACAACCAGCACATAAGGTTGCTGGACCGGACCGGTTGTGCGGAGGGGAAAACGATGAGAGACGTCTCTGTCTCTCTCGCACATAATCTAAGGTGGGGGAACTCGATTCCCCACACTGACTGCTAACTGCTTTTGACAAGTCGTTATGCAGTAATACCCCCCCTCCAAGTGGATGTGCAAGCGAGAGAGCAACATCTCACAGTATCTTCTGACTTATATTATCACGGACACAGACTACTACAGATGGGAATCTCCCATACTAACAAATGGAACAGTGTTTTGCGCGACATCTGGCGGGACGGCTACAGGTTAGGTTAGTATCGCCAGTAACCTCTAGGTCTCCTTCCTCCCTCTCCACCCCCTTCCAAAATCCCAATCCATCGTACAATCCTACTCGTCGTAGCTTTAGCTAAGAATTTATTTCATAATTCACACATCACTCTGAAATTATTTCAAAATTAGTGCTGAAAGAAAACATAGGGTTTGCATTTTTAACTTAATACATTTATTATAAGTATTTTTGTGAAATACTCTATTATTAAATTTTAGCGAATGAAATAAACCTTTTGAAGCACATAAAAATCTCTTGGAATGTATTAGTTTCATAATAAATGTATACATCACATTAAATAAATCATTAAAACTATTTATTTAGTGGCCAGATCATACATTCCCAGCCATGTTGAGCACAATGCTTATAACCAAAGCCATCAAACAACTGAAGATTTGCTTTAAGGTCATCGTGTGTTACACAAATCGCATGAACCATTGTATCACCAACTACTTCAAGTCTGCAATTTACAACGATTATCAGAAACAAAGTAGATCTCACACATCTTCACCATTTGTATAAAACAGTACTTAAAGAAAAATTCAGGATGCATTACCAAACAAGAAACCACATTTTTGTAACACAACGTGGAAAATAAATGCATATCATAAATTTTCTAATAATAATGTATTCTAATAATGATAGTAAGTAAGGCTTACCGTCTTTCATTCTTGGGAAAGCTGAAGAAATATTCCCCACAGCCACTTGCACTAAAGCATTGTTTAATACAACATACATGCTTCCTCGACATTTTCGCGTTGGCGTTGCCGCCAGTGTCACAGTCGTCACAGTATACGCGCTAGTACACCTACTTTGTTTCAATGTTGTGCTAGTCCATGCTTTTTGAATCCCACACCCGCTCGAGTCGAGTTAGATCCGCAACCGTTCGTGTAGAGCGCGCAGTCGTCGTCATACGCAGAGCCATCTACTGGGAGGGCTACAGGTTACTTCCAAACAAGCTTCCAAGTCCTCCTATAATGATTCCCCCCACCCCTGATCACGGACAACCTACAGCAGAGACGGATGCCTCTGTTTATATTTAACTCTATGCTTGAGACCTTAATCGAGAGAGAACCGTCAGCCTGTCATGGCTTCCTACAATTACCAGGCTGGAGTCTAACGCTTAACAACACCGGTTTCGTAGGCCGGCCGACCAAAGAGAAGTTCAAAGAGCTAACACATTCATATATTTAGTCAATATCATAGAAGCTAAAATAATATAGAGTGACCACAATACACCAATAATTATTTTACGTTCAGACTCATTTTACACGAAGAATATGAACGCGTAAGCAATCCATTCGCTGAAATAAAGTTAAGACATTTAACTAAGTCGGCCAACGGTACACCGTTGCACATAATGCATGTTCCAAGCTGGTAATTGTAGGAAGCCATGGCCGTGTTCACAACTTAAGAGCACGTAATTTCTCATTAAAGCTATATTTACTACGCTTAAAGTCTCATAGCCCCTTTGGCGCCAGCTTTCACTCGATATTAGCCTCTTATTGGCGGAGAAGAAAGAAAAGGAGGGAGACACGTCACAATCATGAGATCAACTACAGCTGATTCGAAGTGCTATTCGAAATCGCGCTTTGAGTTTTCAGGTTATATGTGGAATGTCACATTTTATTTGTTCTCGTGAATCTCTTGATTAAAGTCTCCTTCCCTTTCTCCTTCCTCCACCAATAAGAGGTGTGTACTGAGTGACTGGCGCCAAAGGAGCTATGAGAATTTGTGTGTAGTAAATATAACAAGAGAAATCAAGGGCTCTAATGCTGTGGACACGGCTGATGGTTCTTTTATAAATTAAGGTCTCTAATTGTGAGCAGATGAAATTTAAAAAGTGTTATATTTGTTTTGTAAGCTATTGTCAAGCATAGGACAAATTTGAGTGAAGTATCTTTCCGACGATATTCATCGTCATGTGAGAAGTCATGTGACGAACCATATGATCATTGATCGATTGTGGTGGACTTGTAAAGTTCGTGATAGATCAGCGTAGTGTCGCAGTGAAGTCGGTTGTTACGAAGTTAGTGGTTTTCCAAGTGTACTTGGCGAATTAAACCTGCTAAGTTTCTAATATGAAGACTTTGTTAATTTTCTTTTCCTGTGTAGTTGCATTAGGTGCTGAAAATGTTCCAGTTTTCATGTGGGGTTCGGTGGGTGGCTCCGACAGGACTTTTCCTCAATCACATTCCTTGTCGAAATTGAGTAGTGATGATTTTTCTGACATTGTTCTCAAGAAAGTAGGCCAGAAAGCTCAGTCAAAGTGCGCAATAGTACTTTTCATGGAGCAAAATCTCAGCATCGAAGACTTCAGTTGGCAGGATGCGGAGGGGCGTTCATCGTTTTCAAATTTAGAGAATATAACTAGTGCTGCTTCGCAAGTTGATTTTTTTCCATCGGTTCATTTCCCTTTAAAAGGGTTTAAACGCCTCGGTTATCGTTGGCAAAACCTTCAAGCAAATCCCGCTAATGAAGTCGACATTCCTGGCGTAGGAGAAGGCGTGGTATTTCTTGTCAAATTAGGTGATGCGAAAATCGAAGAAAATCGTCCTGCCTTGCTAAAGCGTCACGATTCGATTATCCGTGAAATTTATGAAGCGTTGACTGCTAAGATAGAAGATGTTGTTGCTGTATATACATCCCATCATTCTTCTAGGGTTGAGCTTGACAATGAACCTTTGGTGCGAAGAGTAAGAAGTGCTCCTTTATCAGATGAAGCAGGACCTCTCCTTATGAAGACTCAATCTATAGCTTTCTATACTCCTGAAAGTGTGAACTGGACAACCAATTCATCTGATGAATCAAAGGAAATTAGCCTATCACTGAATGATTGTCAAATGGATATTCGTACTGCACATTATGCCATGAAATGTCGATTCAACAGCATTACAATTAATGTAGAATTGCAATTTACTACTCAGAATGGTTATTGGAAACTTGAGAATGTATTTGTCACTGAAACGGGAACTACGTCTGTCAAAACCTTGTTAGTGTCTCCCACACAAATCTATGCACCTTTGGGTTTTTCCTATCATTGTTCTCAAGAAGTTAAATTTGTTAATGGTGTAAAAGCATTGTATTTCAGGCGTTTCCAAGTTCAACCTTATATGGAAAATTCTGATGCATTTGGTGAACCATATGATTGTGTATCTTTCTTCACTGTTCCTATATTGGCAGGCTTGATGATAACTGCATTATTAAGTTTCATTCTTGTTATTGGACTTGCATGGATAATGGACATTAATACTATGGATCGGTTTGATGATCCTAAAGGCAAAACAATTACTATTAATACTTCAGAATGATGGTATCATTATTTCAAGATGTTAATTAAGTAGTGTACATAAAAGATTTGGGAAATGGTATTATATATGTACAAATGGTTGAACATAGTCTATGTAGGTATGGGAATGTGTTAAATAGATGTACAGTTAAACTTTTGATGTTTCATCACTTATGCATATGTGTAGACTGATATTGTAATTGAAAGCTGAAATTCAGTATTAAAGGCATTCATACTTGTTTTTATTTTAATGGATTCTCAAATTTTGGCTACACGTTTTTATTCCAGTATTTACTAATTATTTTTCTTGAGATGGCATTTACATTGTTCTGGAATAAGCATATTATATAAAAAGTGAGGCGCATAATGATTGGACAGATTTGATTGTGAAGGTGTTAAGGATTGAAATCTTTCATTAATTGTTATAGAAAGTGACCATAAATTTATTGTTGGTGAAACAGAAAAAATTCATTACTCTTACAATTTTAAGGGATCTCCGGTATTATGAAACTTGCTGAAAATAGTATAGTGAAAATTAAATGTACAAATGTTCTCATCATATATATTATTCATTTATCTTTTTTTTCCCTGTGAATTGGCATATCATTGTAATTTTGGTAATGTAGGAAAGCTAAATTTCAGTCAATTTAAAGCTATCTAATTAAAGAATTATTTATGTTAAAAAATTTATATTGGACCCAGAAGTAATAAAGATTGAATTGAGTAATAGTTAAATTTGTATGTATAGTTGAAGAAAACTACTCATGAGATAATTTGTTTTTTATTAATTGCCATATTACTTAGTAATGTAATGCAAAAAATTTGTTAACTCTCATTAGATCTGTTAAAGGAAATTACAGGCAAAGTTGCAGAAGATAAATATTTAATATAGTTTTGTCATTCACATCTCATGGACGGGTTCTATTGTGTATATTGCTGCTGATATAAATGAACGTTAGTCTATATGCATAGGAAGAGACTACTTTTGAAGGCTCTTTGAATAACTGGCAATTCACTGCCAATTGCATGTGGTGGGACTTTGGAGAAGGGATATAACAGAGACCACAACAGAGTGTGTCTTTGTTGAAAATAATTTGTCTATGCTTGGAATGACTTTTGATCCTATTCATCAAATACTTGGAAATATGGGATGTAAAGCCATAAATACTCCTCATTCTTACTACGCAGGCTAAACCTACATTAAAGCATTGGATGGTATCATCAATAGAGGTCTGATATATTGATGTATGTAAACTTCTCTTCTCTTTTCTTGTTTGGACACTTAATCAGTGTTCAAGAAAAAAAGTATTTGAAAATGGACAAAACAAATTTAGTCTGCCTGGAGTAATGTAGATTGTATTTTACTTGGCTTGCTCTCCTGCACATGATACCACCATTGCTACTTGTAAACCTCTGTTCACACACTTGAACAGAATATTGATGGAATTATATTACATCAAACAATTTTTTGGGTGAAAATGGGTTATGTAGAGGTATTTGTTAGTGACTACTTGTTACATTTTAAAACTCGAGTAATTTGATAAAACACTTGTAGCAGGTAAATAACTGTGGAATTCTTGGGTTAATGGCCTAGTGTTGGTTTGGGTTAAGTGTTTTTATGTTTCTTATTCCTGAAGTTGCAAGTGTTGTGAAAATATTTTGAAGAATTATTTGAATTTGAAGATAATATTTTATTATTATTGTTTGAATTTGAATAATAATTTGAAGATAAGTTATCAGATAATTGTAATTAGTAGTTAAAGGTGTTTCAATGCTGTATAAAATAATGAACTGTGAAATATAAGCTACTATACTTATATAATTTTGGAATTGGGATTTTTGTTGGAGTTGTGTTCCCAATCTCACTTGGCCATTCATTCATATGTGAAAAAGTTTATTGGATTCTTCTTAATAATATGGCTTGGTGGCTCTTGTATAATAGTAGTGTGGGGCAGGTATAATTTCTTTCATGTTGTTGTTCTTGTTCTGTGAATAAATGTGCTGGTGAAATGGAAATAATGTGTGTGCAGAAGTTGTATGATAGAAAGAATATTCTTTGTACATACAGTGTGTTGAGTTGTTATAATTATTGTGTAAAGTTGTAAATGTAGAAAATTAATCTTCAGTATTTTAACTTTTTTTTTTTTTTGAGGGAGACCTTATTAAATTTCATGTAAATATTATTTATCTTTTTTGAACTTGTGAATGCTTAAAGAAAAGGATGTTTTGTGATGAATTCTAAATTTGATTGCAGTGAAGTATCTGTATGAACATACATAATAAATATCATTGTTCATCATGGGTTTTATTTTATTTTTTAATTTATAAAGTTTCACATTATTGTATCAAATATTACTTTCTCAATTCATAGGCAAGACTCCACTGTGACGCCATGAATGGTCCAGAAACCATATGACAGTGGCGGTAGTTGAATAGGAGTAGATGTGTCTTGAATAGTTGGTATAAAGTCAGGTGTGGATCCATTGGGGAGGAGAGAGAGTCTTTTTCCATTAAGGTTGATGAATCTTGAAAAAATCAAAGTTATTAATATTTTCATCATCAGAGATGAAGTAGAATATGTATATATACTTATAATTGACTAGCATGTTGTTTTATCCCTCTTTCTGCCATATTGGAAAGGCTTCGGTAGTTCCAAACAGAATTTTATAAAAACTTAAACCTTGAGAATATTATGTTTACTAAAGAACAAACTTCTCCTGTCTTAAGTTAAACATTTAATCGTATCTTTCTCATTTTTCAATTCATTTGGACTCATTCAAGATTTGGAAAGTATCTTATTTTATCTAGGAATGTTGAGTATCTAAATAACATTTGTCTGAAGAAATGTGCATAGCGCTACTATGAGAGTAAACACACTATTACTATACCACCACTGTTGGCTATATATAGAAACCAAAAGATATTTTGTAATTGGTTTAATTGATTTGTTGCTGACTGCATAGACATGTTAGAGGTAATTACTTATTAAGACAACTTCAATGTAATGCTCTCGTAAGAAAAATTAAACTTGTGGGAAAATACAGAATTATCAATATTAAAAAAATTAATTGATAAATAATTTATCCCAACTTCCAAGATAAATTCTTTTAAGCAAATGTGTCTTGCCTGACCAGGAATGATACTCTGACATATGTAATAACTGTCACTCTGTGATGTCTATCCCTGGATTACTGTTAAGGATGAATTTCCTTGTGTCATGAAGCTTAGTTGGTGTTCATTTTTATGTGCTCTGAGTTACTTTGTTATCCACAATGAAAAGATTGTAAGTAACATTGTCCTGAGTGGCTAACAAGCTCATTATCATGTGGAGAAAAAACTATTAGAAATAAAAACTTGAAATTTTGATGGAATGTTTCTTGCAGAGTCTCATTAAGGTACCTATATATGCTGTTTTTGTCTACATTAACAAAATTGTAACTAAGGGTAAAAAGTTTCATGACTAAAACTCCTGTGCAAAGCTGGGTAGGGTTGGTTTATCTCTAATGAAATGTAGTCATCAATGAGATTAACAGTTCTGTCAAATAATCGGAGACCTATTTCGACCTCACATAATTGATAAGAATAATTGCATTTTATCCTCTTAAATTTATTATGTTAAAATTATAAGGCTAAAATACTCCAAAAATATAATTAAAATTTGAATTTTTAATGATTTTGGATTTAAGATCTTATTAAATGTTTTGAAAGGTAAGTCTTCCCGCCAAAAAAGGGAAAATACTGGTACTATCATAAAACATTGAGACATTGCTTCAACAGTATGAATAAAGAAATATAATGGGCAGAGAAACAAACTTCAATTTTTTTTTCTTTTGGAGTATTCTATGGAACTGTCTGAATAATAGACGTATCAGACAAAGTAATGAAAGTAACAATAGTTATCCTAAAACATTTCAACAGATGTTATCATGCTATGTTTCTCATGGCTTGCAAGTTGACTATGTGCATTTTTCCTGCAAACAAATTTTGTCAAAGCCCATTATATTTCTCCACTTCACTAATTTAATATTACTTTCCATATCAAAGATATTTTTAGTTGTCAATATCTGGTAAATTTCTTTAATTCTGTACAATGAAATGGGTACTTCAGTTTTCATCATTGAAAACCCCTCTCTAATGATCAAACATAATTGTTAAAAATTGGATAAGGAGTGATCAAATTTGGTGCTAATCTCTTCACTGTTTTGGTGGGACCTATTTAGAACTATTTCAAATGGTTTGAAGCAAAGGAAGTGTTTTTCACTCAAATATTGTTGTGAAAAAGAAAGAACTAATAAATAGAATACATCAGCTACCATGATGTTAAGACACCATTTCAACATTTATTTTAAGACAGGTCAACAATTATATTGAAAGTAACTTCCCAACCTTATTAAATATTGCTACCTAATGCTAATGTTTGTGGATTATTGATTGGCATTCACACAAAATTTCATTAATACTTCTTGACAGGAATCAGAAATAACATTGGTTGCAAAAAATATCAAATTTACAGATTTTTCATTACTCTAAAAAGAGTGAATTTCCTTTGTGAAGGACATTTACATCATGACGGCTCTCTTCACTTCCTGGACTGGGAAAACACTCCAACACAGAAACATAAAAACTACATTAAAGTAATCATTTGATTGATGTATTTATTATTGAAAATCTGTCTATTAATTTTATTTTTGAGGACAAATAATGTGCTTAATGGGATGCTTAAATGTTTAATATGCTCTTAAATTGTAATTACTGTTTCCTTGTTGAGTTTTGAGTGACTTGACACATCACAGGAGAGTCTAGAGAAACTAAAAACTATAAATTATAAAAGAATTTTCTTTTTCTTGGGGTTTTAGGGCTCAGCAATGGGCCCAAAGAAGAAGAAAAGATATAGAATATAATAGAAATAATTGAGGTAATAGGTTTAATAAGAAAGAAAAATACTTTCCTCATTGACTTTGTGTAACATCTAGACTAATAAAAGTGAATTATTGGGAATGTCCATCACATGACAGAGAAAGTATTTCATGAAATTATTTGAAATTTCAAAGGACTCTTCTTAAGAATTATTGCATCTAAAATGCAAAGCATGGTTGATATTGATGAATAATAAGAGCAGAAAAACAATTAGAATTGGATGGTAATCAGTAGAAGCAAATCTTAAATGCACGACTGTTGACTACGAAGCTTACTAATGTGCAGTACAATACTGAAAACTGTGGCCCTGGAAGAAAAACCAGTGAAATTTTTTACTTACTTGGAAAGTAGATTAGACTCTGTTAAAATATAAGCAGAAATATAGGGCTGTTTTAATGTGGGGTTGTCGTTTTTTGTTATTGTAATGTAGGCTGTTTGGTTTTGTAGATTCATTCCAAATAAAGTAATAATGCTTCCTTTGAGATGTTTCTCTTCTATAGATGAACAGTGAGCATATAAACGCAACGGTCCATCTCTCTCAAGGAATGGTTCCAAATTTAACACTCTTTGACCAACCAGTTTTTTGTATAGAACAGACAGCCACCAATCCTGTGGGAAAAAAAAGTATACTTGGAAATCATGTAAAAAGTAATGAGGAAAAATTTTAATCAGAGAAGCTGCTTACTGGTAATGGTTCTAAAGTTTGTGAGTCAAGAAGAGAATAATATCCACCATACAAACTCTGACGAATGACAATGTCTATCCCTGAAGACGCTGCTATACCTAATTTGTCTAGCCATAGAAAACCAGCAACATAGGAGTCAGACAAACCAGGTGCTCCCCCACCAGAAGCCGAGCTTGTTTCAGCTGTGATGAAATTTTTTGTCATTGATATAATACAAAAATATGAAAATAGGGTATCAGGGGAACCCAAAAATTTTAAAGTCCATGAAGCATAATTACATTAGTTAGCTAACATCCTATTCCATGTTGTTCAAAAATAGTGCATTGACATTACATGAAATATATTTTTTATGTTAATGAACTGTACTAAAACAATATTTAATAACCAAGTGAAACATCCGATAACTGACTAATGAAACATGGAAACTTCATAACTTAATAGTGGGAGTGTGTTACATTATTCATTTAATTGCTTAAGATATTCATGAACGATTAATCAATGAGTTAAAATTTTCATGAAATTTCCTAACAACAATTTTGACACAAAATAAGAAAATTATATGGTTAATGTTAAACCAAATAAGTACCTCATTCATTTACAAAATGTCATTTTTAAAGCCATATCACACAAGAAATTTATAATCACGATTTTCTGGCAATAAGCTGGCACTGAGGTTTCACAGCAACTATGCAATTGATTAATGATATTAATGAATGTCATTACCACATAAACAATTTTTAGAAGTACAGTAAGAGTCATTATTGTTGACTTAGCTGAAATTATATAATATAAGACAAATGCAAAAATTTAGGTGTTTCCAAAATTACACTTAAAAAATACATCATCTAAGAAACATCCCCCCCCCCCAAGGTAGATACCTAGTGACAGTAGCGTACCTAGGTGAGGACAGAGGAGGCAGAGAGGGCGGTCCAGCCTGGACCTCCACCTAAAAGGGGTCTCTGAATGGGTGAGCAAAAATCATTTTAAAAAATCATAAATTTGAATAAAAATATGCTGTATAACTTTGTTATAACAAAAAAGTAAGCAATTGTTTATATTGTTATAAGATAATTCTAAAATCCCCTATTTTTCAAATACAATAATTTTGCCAAGCACACATGTTTGTATGTAATTTAAAGATGAGGGCCTCCTTAAAGAATTCTGCACCAGGCCTCATTAGATGTAGGTATGGTGTTGCCTAGTGGGCCTATATATAAATTCACATATGCCGAAGGAAAACTGGAGAGCCACGAAGAGGCTACAAATAGATGTACACAACTGTACCAAAGTAGAGTACAGGCAAAAATAAAATATTATGAATAATAATAAACGATAAGAGGATGGATCAAAGAAATTTTGTATTTTAATCAGTTAATATTAAAAGTTCTATAAAATTGGCATGATAAGAGTATGAAAGAAATTTACATACTGACCAAACTTTAAATAAAATTAAAATTGAGAAAATTGAAACTTTTATTCACTTCTTTCTAATCAATATATTCTTTAATAACCAAGTGAAACATCCAATAGAGAGCTGATAACCCGCAGATTTGAATACATTTAATTTAAAGAATTCCTTCACACTTTTTGATTGTGGTTGAAGTCCTAGGGTGACTAATATAAGCCTTATTATAAGTGTTGTGTTTCTCAACGAGACAGGCTCTTTAGTAATTTAATCTTAATAAACTGTTTCATGCAAGGAAGAATGAGGATACTTAATGTCCTGAACAAGGATTTTACATCAATTTCGGGGGAAACATTTTTTATTCTAACTATCCTTTTAAGTATTCTGGAAAATTGGATGTTGCCAAAAACATTATGCCTAGCAGGAAACATGTGGTCTTAGCCACATTGTCTAGTATGCAAAACCATTTATTTAGAAGGAATTCATATAATCAATGTGAGAATTCAATTTTACATTGTCTTAAATACGAAGACCTTTGTTTTCTTAACACATTTTATTTGCATTCTATTTATCAAAGGAGGAACCTGGGGCAGAGATTTTGTGATACTATTATGAAATGACATGGGTATTGTTTTTGACATGTTTACACAAATGACAGTGTAAAATGTGAAAAATTGGTTTAACTTTATTTTGAATTTAAAGAAATTCTTATTTTTCAGAATCAGAAGGTATCAGAATTTTATCAAATTAAAAAAAATTAGGACATACATTTCCTATATATGTTTGATGTAGGTACTCTTATCATGGACCTGTATTTCTGGATTACCCTGATAGATACTGAAGTAACACGACTTAACAAAGCCAAATAGGAGTATGAGGTCTGCATTCTTTAACAACACGATAAACTTCCTTTATTTGCTTTTCAAGTACATTTAATGTTTCTGGATTAATGAAATCAACAGTTGTCGCTGTTTTTCCTTGCAAATAATACCTGAAAAAAGATGAATTATCTTCAAATAAATTTTAAATAGTAATAAGATAACAAGATTATAAGGTAAATTTTCTGTAAGGTTTCTATAAAATGGCAATTACATTTTTTTCTTTTTTGATTCATTTATTTAATCATTAACAGGCTTATGATTGATTTTGATCACATTTTAGGGCACAAAATGCAGATCATCCATTTAATAAAAACATATTTGTTACCTATAATTTATAGGGAACAATGCAGCTCATATAATAGAACCTCGTTTATCCAGAATAACTGGGAACAAGCAGTATAGATAATTGAAAAATCCAGTTATGCAGATAAAATAGAAGATAAACAAACAAAAAAAACAATATACTGCAGAGAGAACATTTATTTTATATCAATATAGAGCAACAAAATGATTTTCAAAGAACTGAGAATTGCAAAAATAAAACAATAAACAAAAACAAGGTTGGTGAGTAATTCCACCACAAATATGAGCAATATGTGCAGATGACTCTTGCACCAATGTTCTCTGGGAAATCGTAACTTAACACAATACACTCAACATAAATTTATTTTTATATTACCAGCTAAAATAGTTCATAAAAAACATTACATTGAATTAAGTAAAACATACAAAATCGATCAATTTTGCAAAACTAGTTACACACAATAAACCAAATTTTAAAGTTTTCTCAAACTATAGAGCAAAATTATAAATAAAAAAATTACATTTGATAATAAGATAGACCAATGTAATCAGGAGATCTGGATAAATGAGGTTTAACTATATTTCTCCAAAAATTTACAAATTGGTACATATATTTCTGGTATATATATTGAAGAACTAAAGCATTTTGTGGACTATTGTTTCTTCACTTCCGAACCATAGTGAATGCAGAAATATTATATTCATCTTTTTTTTTATGAACAAAAATTTCCTGAAAAATTACATTATTGATTTGTTATTATTAAATGGCATCAACCAAATATAATCCAATACCTATGGTTAATTTACTATCTTTTTTTCATGTATAACAGTTATCCTTAGTAGAAAACTTTCTAAAGATGTTTATTATTGAATATTTAATTCTAAACAAAAAACTTATTTCCTTACTGATGCCACGACACTACATCAATAGTAATATTATCAATGGAACACAAAAATTTGTGCAAAAATTGAATCGCATCTGCACCAAGATTTTTGGGTCTCGTTATATCAGGTCCAATAATCGAAGGTCTGCGATATGCTTGGAAACTCTCTAACAGTTTGCGTAAATCTTTGAAATCTTTACCCAGTTGTTGTGGATCAATCACTGTACCAAAGACATGTCGAAATGCATTTGGCTCTGAAAGAAAAATAAATTTTTACTTAAGTTGCTCTCTCATTAATGCTAATTATAAACTAATACACAATCATTTCAAAACTGGATTACCATTGCCTAACTGCCATAACACTTTGTAGTTGTGAGCATCTGAGTAATTAAATAATGATAAAGCATTTGTAGAATCCCAGGAATTTTTCTTCCTTAAGAGAACATTAAGATCAAATATCAGAGTAAAACCAGCTTTCTTGGTAAAACTATTTATTTCTGACCACACCATTTCTAAAACAAAAATATACAGAATTGTGAAACCAGATCCCCCTTGAGAATAATTTTAGTTATTTATCCAGAGGTTTTTCCTTCAAAGATACCTTGGATTAATTTAATAAGATTTGATAACAATAAAATGAAAGATCTCACCTCTGAAATTCTTGTAAACTTTTATTTAGAAAATTAAATATTCTCTTTATCCCTTGCATGTACATTTATAAAGTAGCCATGTTTGTTAAAATCTCACCCCTGCTTTAGAAGAAATAGTCTAATTCATGAACACAGCACTTGTAATAAGGCTAATATTCATTGTCCTGGTGTGTCAACAACTCTTTGCCAAACAGACCCTTATCATTCAGGAATAATTTTATAACTCCCTTCCCAGAAATATAAAAGATAATTGAATCTCTTTAAATCCACTGTTAAATGCTTTTTAATATGCTATTGTTTCTATAATGTGAAAGAATTTACATATTTTAATAGAAGAAGTTAATGAGAGTGTCAGTTTGATAATAAATATAGTTTTCCACATGATTTGGGATGATGTAAGTAATGTTAATATCTCTAATACATTATCACACCATAGTTATAGTACTCTAAATACTGATTAAATTCCTNGCTATTGTTTCTATAATGTGAAAGAATTTACATATTTTAATAGAAGAAGTTAATGAGAGTGTCAGTTTGATAATAAATATAGTTTTCCGCATGATTTGGGATGATGTAAGTAATGTTAATATCTCTAATACATTATCACACCATAGTTATAGTACTCTAAATACTGATTAAATTCCTTTTTTTGTATGTTGATTTTGCTCCTTTTTGTTATTTTAATAGTTTATTTCTAACTGTACACAACCTTGGCATGGTTGTGTACATTATCTCCGTAGCCCCATCTGGACCCAGGTTTTCCTCCGGTTTTCCTCCGGTTTTCCTCCAGTTTTCCTCTGGATAATGGCGGATTTTCCATGGATGGGAATGTCATTAATATTTTTATTTTATTAATCTTGAATTTTTACTGCACTAATACCTATAATTTATTTTGAATAATTAATGGATAACAGTACATATTCATTAAATACTTTCTTTTGTAAATATTAAATCTACCACTGCTTATGGGCCCTTGATCAGAATTGATGGGATGATCCCTTGCTTGTATCCGGAGAGTAAATTAGTTTATTGTCCTCTACGTGGTCATAAGCAGTTTGTACTGCTCTTTTGACAATAAATTTATTATGTTTCAGATATGTCTTCTTTGTACATTTTCACACTTATTGAGTTTACCTCTGAATGTCCTGGAAAAACTTGAAAATTTGAAATATATCATCAAATTAAAATAAAAATGGGTTATTCCAACAAGGTATTACATTGAGTTATTCCAACAAGGTAGCAAGGTATTACATTGAGTGACGAGAGAAAATAAATTTTCTTTCAAATTGCCTTCTGATTTTCCTGTTTTATAATTTTTGAAAGAAAGTAATGTGGTTACTCCTAGAGAAATCACTCATCTATTATGAGTACGGGTCATTTTCTTTTCAAAAAACTTCAAGAATTCTTTCTGATGTAGAAATTTTTCTTTTAGACACATTATTGTAGGATATATAATCTAAATATTATTAACAGTTTAAATAAATAGTAGACTTTGGTCCTTCCAGTCATCAGTAAAGTACTTATAATACAAAATGAAAAATACTTTAATTCTTGAATATCTACATTTTTTCTCAAAATAAATACAAAACTTAGATTGTGGTTTGTTCCGTTTTGCTTAATCAAAATATTCTGAAATTGTTTTATTTCCTCATACTTAGCCCAATTATTTTCATGGGAAAAGATGAATGAAGATTGTAGTGTTGAGTACCACATTTATTATAATATCATTATAATTTATTTCTTCTTTTTTTCAATTTATTTATTCCTCTTTTTCTAATTAGATTTTCATAAATTTACTGGGAATCAGGTGTAATAGGTCACACAAAGAATAATTTTTTAATGTTACAATGACATACCCTTACTGTCACCAAATCAGTGGCAGGTTTAGAGAATGTTCTGGACTCTAGCTTCTTCTCTACCCTTCCACCACAAAAAATGAGAAAAATTAAAAGTTTATTTTATTTTGTAAACACAATGACTGTATTTGATGTATAGGTTTCTATTCGCATAGAACAGTAAGAATATTTTCATACAGAATTGTTAACAGTCTTAAATAGGCATCATTTTGCTCCAATTCTTCCATATTTCCAGCTATCATGGAAATATGAGCTCCTCTCCCCAAAAAATAAAATTCTGGATCCACCACTATGTCAAACTGATGTATATCTTGATTATATAGTATCTTAACTGAATGAATGAAATTACTAACATGAACTCCTTTGTCTAGTGCAGAATTTGAACAGGCATCAGTCCCACCAACATGTTTTCCTTTATCTTGTCATGACATTAAAGAATGTTTGCCTACCTGTCATTGCGAAGAAAGTGTCTCCATGTAGATCAGTTCTCATATCCTGAGTAGTGAGAAATGAACAGTTTACGTAGTTAGAAAATTCATTATTTTCTTCAAAAATTAATCTATCTGCATCAGTCCCTCCAACACGTAAAAATGCTGGTACCAGGGGAAGAGACCTTTTGAGAAATTTTTCGGAGCTTAAAGATAAAGATATTATTGAGAACAACAATTTCACAGATACATACAACAATTGCTATGTGAAGAAACAAGTCACCATACTTTAAGACACAGATTTTTCCATTTCTTATGAGATGAGTATCTACTGCAACACTGAGAAACTTTTTACTAACATTTTTAATGGTAGTAATATGATCAAGTAAAATGCATGGATTTTGGAAATTATCAAGTTTTAAATTGGGTAAATAAAACACTATACCACCACAAAAAAGAAAGACAAATATTTTAAAAATCATTGTCCAACAAAGAACAAAAGAGAAAAATATTTACGGAAAATAATTATAGTGAAAATAGAAAGTTAAACTTCTTGATTAAATTGTAACATTAGTGCTGAAGAAACGCATGGAAGTCTTCATCAATCCTGGATAGAAATCAAAAATTTAAGCACTGCGGATCACATGCATGACAAACTGTTCTAACTAATTATTCTAGGATAATCAGTAACCAAAAATTAAGCGTCTTATTTTTGGCCGTTTAAGTCCGCGCTGTATTTCACTCTGTCGTGAAATTATATGCCCACTAAATCATAACGATTTCTTAATATTATCTTATTTGAGACTTCTTTCAACAAACATATGAAAAAATGTCGTTACAGTTATCAAATACTAAATCAATTTGAATCAACACTCGTCACTCGGAGACCCAAAGGAATTATTCTGCTCCATCGTATCATTTACTGAGGTCGAAGGTTGAAGGCTATTATGGACCTTCCTTCGCTATCATTAGATTCCGTCGGGACGTCTCGCTCGAAGGATTGGTGCTCGCTATTGAAGGGGATGTATCCACAAATTTCTCGACATTGTTTCACTATGTTCTCAACTTCAAATCACATATTTCCCAACTGTAGAGCTGATTTTGCTTTGCTCAAATTTATTTGCGTACACTATACCTTACGTAGTTTCACCCGAAACGATAAGAGTTGGACCTACTGATAATGTAAAAAAATTGGTATGTAATTCATCATATGGATGTCTTATGCAATCCGAATTCCAGAAATCTGATTTTCACCTCATATTACTGTAATATTACTTTCTCATATATGTAGTATATAGAAAGTTTTGTTATCGTGAAAATATTCGAAAGCGAGATTTCGATGGAAATATCCGTTTTGGCGACCCCTGATTCTGAAAAGTGGTTTTTGGCATAACGTCCGCTCGTCTGTGTGCAGCGATTCTGAGTAAGTGGATGAATTCGCCAAAGAAATGGATTTAATTCTCATTTCATATTGACGGTAGAATTTACTTGTTGTCGATGCACGTGCTCTATTCCTTTTTTTTTACTTTTAAACAAAAGGTACTTCACATAAAGGTCAAAGTACTCTTTTGAATGTTTCTCAAAAATGAAAAGGAACAGGGAAAATACGAATTGATTCAGAAATAGTCGAGCGACCACCTGTGGACCGTTTCGTAACGATTGTCCCTTCTTTCACCGTGAAAGGAACTTTTTCTCGTTTTTTAAAATGATATTATATATGATAGCAAAAGCGTTAATTGGCCGTGTGGGAATCTCGCGCAGTGGTGATAACAAAGAGATTTAAATAAAATATGTACATACTTACACCAAGAATAGTCTCGACTAAAGTTTATTTTTAACATCCTCTTCCTGGACGACGCGCCAATGCGGTTGCAGAACCTAACTATTAATAATTATTTTGGTTGTTGTTTTCACATACAAAAAATTCTGCTTACCACTCTCTCTTCTGAGACACACTCTTACGAGAAATTAAATCCACATGTTACGCACAAAACCCGAATTTTGCGCGTAACATGGATGGAAAAACGACCAAAACTAGTTTAAGCAGATGCATTTTTGCCAGAACTAGTTTTGAACATTTCCAAAACGACCAATACTAGTTTTGCACGTTTCACTATTGCCTGAACTATAGTTTTGAGCGTTTTGAAGGACAGAACTGGTATTGTGCATCATTACAAATAATGAAGTTGTGTTTACTTTAAGTGGAAATAATATTTAGTGTTTACTATGGTTAAAATGATATTATCATGCATGAGGTATTTAAAACTGGTTTTCTTCCACTGTGTAATGTTTCTAATGCTCGGATTGATTTAAATTTTAATTTCTTTTACACATTTTTTTATGATTTTAACATTAACCTTTTTATGAACTGAGGCAGAATATGAATAAAACACAATAATATAAGTCTACAAATTAATTTCTTTACAATTTTACTTATATATCTACATATATAACATAGGATGGATGGCGCACTCTCGAATGACTCAAGCAATTTCAAAGGGCAAATCGTAGATAAAAATACATACTTCGGCAAGAACTTACTTACCAACGCGTCACTGTCCCATGAAATTAATTGGTGTCCACTTTCGTGTATAATTCGCGGTGTATTCAGTATCATCGCGCTCATTCAGTAATCATTTTTTTTTTTTTCAGAAAATGAGGTTTCGGACACATTTTCAACATTTGATTCTACCTTCAGTTTCTTTTTTTCATAGTTTTGTGAAAAAGGGTGTAGAACTTCACATGTAACTAACGGAATTAAAAACGTTCTCTGGGGGACACGGGGATTTATGTGAGCAGAGGAGGTCGCTTATGATTAAAAATTATGTTTATAGTTTTTTATGAGTTCTTAATAGGGAAGAGATCATCAAACATGGAAGATAATTTGCGGTTCTTGGCATTCTAATTTAGGACCTCTCTCCCCCCACCCCACCCGGCCATGGACCTGACCAAGTTGCAACCAATCTTGTAACATTCCTGCCGCTACTGAGACGTTGTTTGAAACTACAATAAGAATTTAAAATCATAATAAAAACAGGGAGCTATGAAAGTTACTCGATATGACGATCCTCTGTGGATGTCTGCCTAACAGTCCCCTGAATGCATTTTCCGTCACGTCGCCATCCTGTTACGTCCGTTCCCCTGTTTCCCTTCCTCGAAAGCTTTCTCCGCCCGTTCGGAGCCATTTATCTTGTACGAAAATCGAACGGGCTCCCCATTGCGTGTTTGTCATTAAGCAGTGAAGACGGGGGACCCCCCACTGCCGCCTCTGACGCGCCCTCCGTGCTATCCCTCATGATAGCCCAACGCATCGAAGGACGCGACATGGCGGTCACTGCAGGGTCCTCCATTTTGTCGCTCTATTCGGATGTCAATAGCTACAGAATTTGAGAATTCAGCATGGTCTTATAAATTGAATTCAGAATTTATTATTACCATTTTTGTAAGGTTTTAGACTTCAAAAGTAATGAAAATGGTCCTTTGGAATGTTGTATAGAAATTTTTATTTAAAAAAAAACAACTTTAAGAAATTCTTAGAGTAATAAATATAAACTATAATTTCGATTCACCGAGGGATGATAAGAGCCAAGGTAAGAGAGTAACATTATTTTGTATTAATATAACCTATAAAAACTCTGCACACTTTAGAAAGAGATGGAATAAAATTTGGACATGTTTTAGGAATACTGAAGCTATATTTTACCTCTACATCTTCTGTGATTCAAAATTTGTTGCTATGAAGTGTGTTAAATATATTATTCGACCGAAATTGCGACACAAATTCAAACAAAACACATTTATAGAGATATATACGCCTTACAATTATAATTTTCAAATAAAATAATTGAACGTAATTTTCTAAATGCCCATTGATCTCCATGTATACGAAACATATATCTACACGTAGTAATGGTATATTATGGGTTATAGCAAACATAATACGGTTATGAATGGAATATTAAACATTCCATTCTTAGGCTTCCGCGACCGTTATCGGTACTATCTTGATTTTCCGGATGACACCGTTCGTGTTTGTTGAGTAAAGAACATTTCAGCTCCCATGTTGAAACCTTCTTCGAGTTTGTTAAATGCGCCGAGTGCATCGTATACATGGTAGGAAGGGGTAAGAAGTTTTAAGTACAAGTACTTAAAATAACTTGTACATGTAATAATACTTAAAATAACTTGTACATCGATAATAACTTGTACATGTAAATTTACAAACATATTTGCGTTAAATTACAAACATATTTACGTTAAATTACAATCATATTGACATTCTATTAGTATTATAACTCGCAGCTAACTTTTTATCTTATCTAGGAACTTTTGCTGAANTTTTTGAATCCGCCTCTGCCTTAGGGCCCTTGATCGGAATTGATGGGATGGTCCCTTGCTTGCTTCCGGAGAGTAAATTAGTTTTTTTCCCTCCACGTGGTCATACGCAGTTTGTACTGTTTTTTTGACAATAAATTTATTATTATTATTAAGTACTATGCTGAAATCTGTAACGACGTACGGCACGCGGGGACAATGACATGAAATTCGGGGAAGCAATAGTTTTGATCCAAGAACATAAGTGAAAATAAATAAACAGAAGAAACCATTTAAATATGCAAAAATATTAGTAACATTGACGGAGATATTGAATTTCGCACTAATACTATTAGAAATTGCAGCCACCAGCACTCCCGGATATTCTTGAACTTTCCCATGACGCTCAAAGTTCCCCTTCGCCATCACCAATCCCGCTCCCCAGCGCCGGATCGCACACTAACACTGACCGCCACCTTCACACCCTTCTCCTCCCATCCCGTATCCTGTATGCGACACACTCGCCAAACCTGGAGAAGGCTCAAAAATGAGGGCCGCCGAAACGTTGTTACGCAACAAACAGAAAATCTCTCTGAAAATCAAAATGTAAATAAAAATATCGTGAAATCATGAATAAACATTTAGCGCAATTCGTTCGTCATAACAGTGAACTCGTAATACCGTCTTCGCTCTCAACGCAACGTGGAGATAAGTGAGAGAACGCGAATCTGATCCCCTACTTGTGTTTGTTAAGACCAAATTACTGAAGTGCCACCCTTTCTTTATACGAAACAGTCTCGTTCACGAACACTATACACGCAATAGTAGTAATATTCATCGCCCTAGAGTGTCAACCACTCTTTGCCAAAAAGGACCTTATCATTCGGGAATCGTTCTATATAATTCCCT
>NNCF01127243.1:17059-81237 GCA_002313205.1 Laupala kohalensis | reverse complement strand
TGTCTAGGGGCGTGTTTATTGTAACAATAAATCGTGAATTTAGTGTTATTTCAATTCTTATGATTTTTAAACACTATACTCAGAATAATCTATAGTTCGATAATAACTTGTACATGTAATTTAATTTTTTGCTTAAAATTACAAACATATTGACATTCTATTAGTATTATAACTCGCAGCCAACTTTTTATCTTATCTAGGAACTTTTGCTGAAATTTTTGAATCCGTCTCTGCCTTAGGGCCCTTGATCGGAATTGATGGGATGGTCCCTTGCTTGCTTCCGGAGAGTAAATTAGTTTATTGTCCTCCATGTGGTCATACGCAGTTTGTACTGTTTTTTGACAATAAATTTATTTAAATATTTACTTAGGCGAACTGAGGGCGAACTCATACAAAAACCCTTGAACGATTTACTTAGAGGTAAGGGAAATAAAATTTACTCAATCGTAACTACAAGTTATTCGAGGTAGAGAAAATGTACCGAATGTGTCTTTATACGATGCAGTCCGCGGTGTAGGAAAACATTCTTCAAAAGTTGATTTCTCTTCGAGTTTATTGTGATCTTTCAGAATGTCTGAACGTGGTAAAGTCGCAAACTTACCGGTATTCCTCCAAAAGCTCAGGGTTAGTGGTCTCACATGCCATGGAGACACCCGGGGTTCGATTCCAGGCGGGGTCGGAAAACTTGTAGCTCTTTCACTTCGGTGTCTCAGTATATACAGCTGAAATGATGGAAAATTGAATCCTCTTCGACTTACCACCACAGTTGTAAAACTTGGATTATTTCTGATCGCTGTTTCTCCAAAAATATTTTACGATCTTTAGAGATTAAATACGCGTAGAAATGGGCCTCACTAAATCATGCTCCACTAAATAGGCCTCACTAAATCGTTATCGTGCTCCATTGCTAACCGAAACGAATTATACATACATACATTAGATTACAGTTTTGGTGGGCCCGGCTAATGGAGAGCCCCGCACCTTTGTACCTTTTTAGTAGTTAGGTTTACTCCAACCCCAGTACCTCGCTGAAGGACACCAAGGTGTGAATCTTAGCCTTCCTGGTATCCTCTAGATTTGGGAAAAATAAACCTTGGTAACGGTATCTAGTTCGTGCAAACGCTTCGCACAAACAGAGTATGTGCGCGGAGGTCTCCTCCTCCATGCCACATCATATACACATTGGATCCTGACTGATCCCCATAATGTGTAAATGTCTCCGTAGGGTATTATGGCCTGTTAAAAGTCCTACAACTTTCCTCATACGACTCCTTCCTAAATTTAGTAGGACCTTCTTATAATCTTGATTTTACAGCAATTAACTCGCGGGTCCACCTGGTTATATTCTGTAGCTTCCAGATGGTGAGGTGAACATACATACTACACCTTTGAAATAAGCTTTAAAAACATATTTACTGTAACTGGTTAATTAAAAACACTTATTAATATACATAATCAATACAACTCACATGTAAAACTCTCTCTTATTTTTCGTGTTCTTGGCAACCTTAATATTTATTATACTTGTTATTTAATTACAACAATTGTTTTGGATATTATTTCTGGAAGTTTGCGACATCTTAGTCCTTTAAACGGCGCAATAGGTGGAACACTTCTGTAATTTCATTATAGGCACACGATCATGCAATGTCGTATCTTCCGTTGTTTTTCTGTTCTTCAATAAATGTTATCAGTATTATATCTTTCATTGTAGTTTTCTTAAGATGCATTTTCCCTCTGCTTGGTACATCCACACTGCTAAAGAGTTATCAAGTCAATTAAAAAGGTGAAATAAATGAGGTAGTGCGGCCAAGGGATATTATTTTCCATCATCTCTACCAAACTATCGAGAGAAATACTGATTATGCAGACTATTACTACTACTACATGCGACTTACACTTTGTATGTACAGAAAATAAAGCCGCTTTGAGAAATTTTCTATACTTCCTATGAGAAAGAAAAAAAACATTTATAAACAACTGTATCTATATAAATAAAAATTAAATGCTGTTCGTTTGTAACCGCATTACTTGAGAACGGCTGGACCGATTTGGTTATCTTNTTGCGGGGAAAATCGGAAAAAACAAAGTACTTTTTTCTATGGGATTTTTGTTTGAACTCAAAATCATAACTCACGATTCGAACGATGCGTAATTCTTTTTTTTGTTTTGTTCGTTATGGTCTTGGAAAAGTTTTCAGGAAAAAAATTGGGACAATTACGAAGGAAAGACGGAAAATTCGGACAAACTGCAAAAATCATAGTTTTTGTATTCACTCTCGATCATAACTGACGATAGGAACAACAAATTTGCAATCGAAATGTAAATAATACACCTTGAGATTCAATGTAATTTCAAATTTAATGGAAGAAAATAAATAATTTGGTTGACATGATATTCTGACTTAATTCGATGGTGACTTAAATTTTGGAACAAAACCGCATGGTTCCAAGTCAATCACATTTCAGACACATCACACATTTCCAGCATTTCAGCGCTGTACTGCCAATAGAATTCATCTCGCATGTAAATTTTCCATTGGCGTTCTTCTGAATGTACTCCTCCTCAAATTGAATAACCATGGCCACAATCATTAATAGATACAATGATTTCTCAGAAATATTTTTTTTTTTCATTTTTACTTTGTTTACACATTTAAAATAGCTTTTCACAAACAAATTTATTTATATTTGGACGAGATAACGTCTGTCGGTTCAGCTAGTTAATAAATATTATACTCGAAATATTTGAAAATCTTTGACTGCTATTTCAATTTATCTAATAATAATAAATTTTATCTAATAATAAATTTATTCTCAAAAATTTATCTCCTTTTTACAGTAATAATAGTCTTCAGTACGAATAAGTTTTTATATGCTCCTTGTACTCTTGACATTCAAAATTCAGAAAGAAATAAACTGGAAGAAACACTGAAACCAAGAACTCGTTTACTCAAGAGATCCGAGAAAAATAACGTTTTTGATTCTATGTATCAACCCAAACCAAATATTCGGATCTACAAAGTAACATAAGATAAAATAACATTTTATCCTAATATTTATTGTATTTAACACTATCTGGTACATTTTAGAGTCTTCGACACGAAAAGGGGCAATTTTTTCTTTCTTCTCAAACTTTTAAATTAATGACATTTCAAATGCCTTATTGACCTCATAGAAAAGGTTTCGTTTAGAAAGGAGGTACTTTCTGCCCCAACAACTATACTTCTTTCATAACACTGATCATGGAATCATTAAATAATGACATCCATTAAAAAAAATAACTTATCGAATTGTATGTATCACATTATTATAGATGTTTTTATAGACGTGATGTTGAGACATTAGTTGGATGCAGGGTGTGTTGTGAAAAGTAACATCAGTTTTCTTTAACCGGAAGTATTCTGGGCAAAAAATTATCATATTGTTTCTATTCTTTAAGAATAATCATCCAAAAGGATTGAATATTAAAAGGGAGAGAGAATTAAGAAATTTGAATAGGAAAATAAATTACTATGAATAAAACAAGAATAAAATTTTATTCAATACCTTAGCATAACAGAAATATTGTTGGTATATACATATATTAATAGTACAAAATTTACCTAAATTGAGATACCAATATGTATCTGTATATTTACAATTTATTTCATAGGTATTCATCAAGGTCCCAGTTTTTATACTTGCAATTTTCTTAGAGGCGCATTTCTTTACACCGCGGATCGCATTCCTTCTTTTATTCATAATATATTTGGTAGTATATTTTTCATATGCGTGGGATTTTTATTGTGCTTAATTGTTAAGGAAATTTGAAAATAATAGAAGTGAATTTATTTGTTACAAAACTGAATAATATAAAAACAAATGTTTGTGTACAAAAAATTCGATACTGTATCCAAAATTTGTTTGTGGTGCCATTGCTAAACAGATCGTGAAAACATTCTTCTTAAAGTAAGATCAAGCTGAATCCTTAACTTTTACAACTTTTGAGTTAAAGTGCTGCATTCTATTTCATATGTTGTTTAGTCCTTGTGATGTTTCAGAACAGCGCTGTCCAACTGGTGGCCCTTCTTTTACGGTCCGCGAATTACGGTATTTTTTTTTATTCAAAGTTTTTATATAACGATGAAAACACAACTTTGTGTTATAAAACAATGCTGTCAGAATGGTTTTGACGTGGCATGTCCTTTGAGAAAAAATAGAAAAGGGCGTTCGGAACAACTCCATCGTACATTACAATATAATATTTTTAAAAATATACTTAATATTAATAATACTCTTTAAAAATGAAGGAATATGCTATTTAATTTTTCCATCTTGAAATAATATAAATTTGTTGATAAGGATCAAGATATTGCGTTACAAATAAATATTGCGTTATAAATATGATCCATTAGTTTTTTCGTCGGGCAAGACAATGCCAAACCCTATCCCGTGCCGGCCCAATCGATCGAAAGTGTATAGAAAATGGCCCGCGGGAGATAAGTTGGACAGCGCTGTTTTAGAACATGAACAATAAAAAATGTTGTTCACTAAATCGATGACGTATCCGACTGAATCTAACAGAGAATCCAACAAAAACTATGAAAATGTGGAAGTATCGAGTTTTGATCTGTAAGGTACACTCTACGAACGATGACGAATGTGAGCAACTGCATATTAATAAAATATTTATGTAAACATTATTTTTTGCTTATTTACTAAGTTTTTACTTGACAAACCTTTTTGGAGAAATTCGGCACTCTGGTACAAACATGGTTAATTTTTGCTACACATATCAATGGAAACATGGAAAGCGTGTCTTAATCAATATATCTCCGTGACAATTACATTCACCGGTGTTAACATTTCGTCCAAACAGTGCACTGTGAAGACCCGGTGCACCGTGAAGGAGCTCCAAGTTCCGGTAACATCCGGACAGTCCTCGCAACTCGGATGTTGCTAGGGGTAATAGTGTACTGTTGTCTAGCTTCCCTATGAGATAACTTCTTGGACGTGCAGTTACTTTTAATTACTTAAAGGTGAAAAACATATTATCTCTTATAAAGTTTCTGGAGCATGTGGTTAGGACCATTCTGAAGGTAGAAACGGGATAGTACCTGATGTGCTGAATTTCATTTCACACCACCTCCCCGGCTCGTTTCAAAAGAAACAAAAGATGTCTGCTAAACACGAGTCAAGTCGATTTCCATTAGTATTAGTGGCTTTATAATTATTAAATAAATCAACATTACTTTCACAGACTCGATTTATTTTCAATTATAGAAACGTTGCAAAGTCGAGTCTGTGAAAGGTCGTTTCATTTAATAATTATATTCAAGTTCTACTGACGTAATTACAATGCGTATTAGTGGTTTTATTTCTTAATGGCTAAATAACTGATTATTCACAGTGCCGATCCCTCAAATGCCACGCAATGTTTTGTTTCCAAGTGATAAAGTTTCGATGATATTTAAAAAGTTTAATATAAAGATTTAAAAAAATAAGTACCTTCTATTTTTTCAAATTTAAATAGAACTATTTTTCTCTATTTGGCACTCCCTTGAAGTACGTGACACCCGTGCCAGACAGCAACTCCTTGGTGACGTACGTAAAGACACTCCAGTACTCCTACTGCTGAAGGACCCTATATAGTTATCAACAACCGAGTGTGACGTTTCGGTCAGAATTCCGCGATCATCACAGAAAAAGAGGCTATCAGTTTCACCGTTGTTGGTTTTGCCATCAACGATTATAGTTCAGTGGTAATATCTGGTCAGCTGATATGCCCACGATCATAAAAGATTCTCGTTCCTCAACATCCATCAGTGAAATAAATTATGTTTAAAGTCTTGGTTCAGAATTAATACCGCTGAGCTCGTGGGCGAAACGACACCTGAAACTATCTGACGGTGATGGAGTTTCTTCGTCAGTAGCCGTAGAGATGGGGATAGAGCGTGGAGACGGCGGCCAGTGCGTGTGCGTGCGCGAAGGGCGGCGGCGGCTGTAGCATCCCTGTCGCCGGGGATGGCATGAGTGGTGGAGGCAGCGACGCAAGGCTAGTGAGGGGCGGGAGTGGAGGATGAGGAGCAGCCACATGCGTGCGCGCGTGCTTTTTGAGATGGTCCTTGCGGCCAAAGCGCTTCCCACACGCCGCGCACGCGAACGGCCGCTGACCGGAGTGAATGCGCTTATGACGCGTCAGCTCTTCGTTGCGCGTGAACGTCTTGCCACAAGACGAAGCGTCGCAACGGAACGGTCGCTCTCCTGTAACGAAAGAGTATTCACAGTTTTAGAATAACAGCAAAACAGATTTCAAGCGAACTGATGGCGCAATAAAAATACTCACTATGTCTAATGGGTGCAATAAAACAAATATAATCTACATCGGAGAGTATTGTCATTTCTCCCATATCTCCTCCCGTTGCAATCATTAATAGAAAATAGAGCATTTACCAAACATTTCTCATGCTGATTAATTCGAGAAATACTGTATGCCAAAAACAAAGAAAACCTTACTAAAATATCAGGACTTTAAAAATTTATAATCTGTAATGAAATACTCTTTAAGGTTGATGATATATATCATGTTCAATCTAGGAAATTCTATAAATACACAATATGAATGAAATTATCCCAACTGTTTCGCTTATATCGCTGAAATCTCACAACAATTTTTGAGCATTGTAATCTTTTTGTCTACGCTCATGAGATCAAAACTATAACACATATTTTACAAAATACCGATTCTGTTTACGAAATTTCATAACGGATTTTGGAATTCAATAATTACTGGACTTTTCTCATGTCCCTGTTTTGATCTTGTATTTAAAACATATGTTTTTTCGTTAATTGAATGATACTGGTGATTAAATTGTGATCAATACAGTTAGTATAAATATGTACTATTAAAAGTGGATATTTTAGCTAATATTTAACATACTAGTATAAAAGTATGAACTATATTCCGGAAGGAATATTATGTTGTAATATTTTAATGCTTCTTTATTATTCACTTATTACAGTCACGATTAAATGAGTAATATAATATTAATAAATTGACATCGCTCACTGGGAACGCTCACACGATATTGGTCAGATGTGCACCTGATAATTACGCCATCCTCTCTCGGCGTTTCTCGGGAATTCCTAGTTCGTTTGATCAAAATTCCTCACAAGTGGAAATTGAATTATCTTTATAAATCCATGAGTTCTCACCTAGTCTTTTTGGATAATGTATTATTTCTAGGATTCTTAATCAATTTCTTCATTTTTTATTCTTCTTTTTAATCTGTTGATTTTATGAGCGGTAATTTAAATTTCAAATATTAGGTACAAGTATCAAATGGATTATAAGTGAAATTACACTTATACCTTGAGATTAAGATATGAAATACCTTACCATAAAATAGAAGTAAGTACAGAGTGATATTTTTATGGTTTAGAATCTGGAAAGGTATATATAACTTTTAAGTTTACTGCATTATTGCTCTCTTAGGTCCCAGAATACATTTATTTTCAAAAACAACTCCGTCAGTTTCGTTGACTAACCTTAAGAGCATAAAATACATGTCTTCTTAAAAATGAATTATTTTACGCTCAGCCTTAGTATTTTTCATATATACGCATAACATCACGATAAAGTAAAATTCTTGTTGTTTGTTTGTTACGTTCAATCCATTTTGTAGGGTTTTATATAAATTCCTCTTATAAAACAAAAATCTTACAAAAGTAAAATTATTTTGGAATTTTTTTTTTGTTTATTTTACGTCTATATGCGTGAGATACTTTCATGTTACCTCCACATACCTAAAAACGCAGATGGACACATTCGTGTCTTAAGAAAGTAATACGGAAAATTATTTTATATTTTCTACTAAATTTCTCTTCCTAACATTTAGTTTCCGACTGCATAACACTACTCAGATGCACAAATACTTAGGAGACTCTGAGTCTTCCTAGAGCAAAGAGCTGCAATAATCTTTTTTATACAGGTTCTATGTAAAATTTTGTAATGCGTCAAGATCTGATTCGTTTATCATTGTATATGGAGTCAGTCCATGAATGTTCCTCTTTTGGTCAAAGTCGGCAAGGATTTTCGTATTTCCAAGCCATGTTTGGAGAGAACCAAGCCAAACTTGGAGAAATGTTCTAAATGCTGATCTAAATCTTTACTAGATGAGAGTCTTGCTAAATTAAATTTTTCTTCGAGCCAGCGTTTGCAAAAAGATGAATCTAGTTTCGTTTAAATTGTTGTTAAAATCTCCTCCGTATAATGCAACAAAGAAACATGTGATTTTAACTATTTTCTATCAGCTTTCACTGAGTGCACAAAACGATGCAGGTAGTGCAGAAGACAGGATCCCTGTGGCCAGAGCAAGAGGTCTCGGATTCGAGTCTCGGTTTGTCTCCATGTTCACCTAGCAGTGGATGCTTTAGCAAATAATCGGAACCCCACCCGCGCTATAATGCTAATAGAACCCACGAATATTTCATTCCCTAACATAAGACTGGACATGTCCACATCGATAATCTAGTTAAACATAACATTTTTACCCATAAGGAAATTTCATATTTGTTGCCAACTCATTTTGTTTGATCCATTTTAGATAATTCCGTGAGAAAAAGGAAATAATATAATAAAAAGCCAATACTTATGATAACAATAATTTACATTGTTCGTAAGTATCCTAAGTTGCCATAGCAATAGGCCTATTCATCTTGTTTATGTAAGTCGATGAATATAATTTAACCTTTATTGAGCGAGTCAAAATCAAATAATAATAATAATAACAAATCATATTAGCCAAACGTCAAATTTCGTAATGCCCTAAATCTCGTGTGCTCACCTGAACCGTACATCGACTCCCACTTTCCCACAAGGTCTGAAGCACATCGACGGGAGTGCCGTCACCTTGGGGAGTCCACAGTCGGACCACGGCTCCCGCCCCCGCGAGGACTCTTTCACGCCGCATTCCGCACGGTGTTCCGCCCACGAGTCGCTCAGGTGCCTCTGAGAATCGCCCTTTCATAAAGGTTCGGAATACTATATCGTCGGAGGTGGGCGACGTAAAAAAAGACGCAGGTTCTTTTGTATGAATGAGGAATCAGGTGGTTGAAATCATGGTTCATTTGTCCGGTTTCCATTCACGTATAGCAAGAATGACCATCCTAAAATTTATCTATATTTCAGAATGTCGCTTGAATTTTTCTCAAGGAATATTGATCTATTTACAGAGGAGAGAATAGCTGGTTATTGAGTTTCTTAGTAACGTACCTGTCTTTTTGGACAGTAAAAGAAAACTCGGGAACTTATAGAATAAGTACTCCCAATTCATAATAACAGTTCATACTCAAATATTGTTTTTAAATTTTATAATTCCTTCAGAAAAGAAAATATGTGTGCCACTTCACTAAATAAAAAGAAAATGTATCGGAAATTGCATTAAAAGTTTTCAAACTTGCTCATTTTGTAATTAAATGACTATGTTGATACGACATGAAATGAAATACGACATGAAATAAGACATTATTATATTCTTGTGTTTCCACAAGAATTTGTATTTCAAAATTGTTTAGCAATTGTTACTGCAGATGCAGATAAATGTTGTATTCACAAGGTACACTGTGTCAAGATTTATCAAACCAATAAATTTCTTCAGCAAAGTGATGAATATTAAACCAAGTTTGGTAGAACATGAAATTATTAGAAAGAATGAAATTAATAATTGATTTCTCTAAACAAAATCTCAAAATTTATACAATCTTAATGAGACAGAACAGTCTTGGTTAAGCCGTATCAAATAGTGTAACATATTGAATTTTGGAAGTGTCATTTCATATGTATTTTCAATTTCAGCGTAAGAAGGAAATGGGTGAATGTTTTTGGGGAAAATTGAATATTTTTAATATGCTTATTATTATTATTATTATTATTATTATTATTTGTACCGTAAATCACCTTCTCTTCCAAGACCAATGATATAATTCCATGAATCCCAGATCATTCACCACGGGTTGTGGGTTCTTTTCCCTCGCACTATATAGACATGATTAATTTACTTTCACGTAGCGTTTCCTACGTGTTCAAAAGTGCTTTTTGTGTGAAGAAAAATGTTCTGAATTCATGGAGGTTTTAATCATAAAAACAATCTCACAGAGTTATGTCCATACATGGGGCTTTTTTGAGGGTCTATTTTAACAGCATTGTGTTCTCCATTATCGATATACGATTTTGATCAGTCCCTAGAATGTTACTTGCAAATGCTACTTATTTGCACGTAAACGCCTTCTATAGCGTCTCAACAGTCAACTCGTCATGGCAAAATTACTGGTATGATAGGAAGCATATTCCGTTGGTCATATTTCTTGTATGTTTCGTACACCGAACAGACTTTTAACGTCGGTATGGAAGTTAAAACAATTTTTCGAATTATACGTAACAATTATAAAAATAAGAAATAATTGCTGTACGAGTGTAAGAATTCTCACTTCGATAGTCATCTTTTTTTTCAGTAATGAACGAAGTGTTATGACTCCGCTTTTCGTCTACTCTTGCAAAACCCAACAATTTGGTTAGTCCTTAGAGTAAAATGTAAATCATCTTTTCATATTGTTGTCGGTAATCAGTAAAGTCAATATTTAGCCACTGAAAACATGTTACAATTAACTTCAACGCCGTTTAAAGTTCGTGTAATTTATCATATCATGCAAGAAATTCTGTTCCCTGTATGTTTTGACAGTTACAGATTCATTTATTTTTTGTTTCATAAAATAATGAAAATTGAGTAAATTAGTTGAATAAATATACGGACTGGTCATGCTATATCCTGCTGAAAACTTATATGCGAAGAGCGTAAAATGAGCGAAGGAAAATCATTTAAAAACAGTCCATGGGTGAAACATTTTTTCTCGTCATTATGAAGGAAGATAACGATGAAGGGGATAAAATTAAATATTGAACATTAAATTGGGCACCATCGGTTCACTGATACTTAATTGGGCCCAAGATACTTGGAAGATAGCTTTGCAGAAGTGTGGACGGATAACCGGCTTCTTGGAGAAACCGTCAACATATTCATACTGGAAAGAGATATAATTTAAACATGACAAGGTGACACACGAATGTTCTGTTACTTCATTAGAGGAGATAGTCAATTGTCTTGAAAAAGAGAAAGTGTTTTAATCGGCGTCCATCCTTTTCTCACCTGTGTGAATGCGAATGTGTCCCTTGAGTTGTCCGTTGTTACTGAAGCCGACATGGCAGTGAGGGCACTTGAACTTCTTGGGGCGTTGCTTGCGTCCTGCCGCCGCCGCGTGTCTCGCTCTCTGCTCCAGCTCCTGAGCGCACAGGTGGCTCTGGAAGAACTCCTCGGGTCCCGCCGCCCCATAGAGCGTACCCGCCGCCGCTGCCGCCGCCTCCAGTCCGCGGCAGTACACTTCAGCGGCGGCGGCTGCCTCCAGCCAGCCGGCAGCGGGATCGAGCCACGCAAGAGCGGCGGTGGTGACTGCATCGGGCCATCCCCCCGCGTCTGCCGGCGCCGGTGGTACCTGTGTCGGCGTCGGCGCGTCTATCCCAGCGGCAGAGGCGGGGGGTGTCGCGGTGCTCTTTCGAGCGCGGGAGGCGGTGGGAGGCAAAGAACGACGCCGACACGCAGGCGTTGGGGTCACGGGAGCAGCGACAGACGTTGTAGATACGGTAGCATCCTGATCACTCGGTGACTCTTCCGATGGTTGATCCTTGAGGGACGCCGCCCACGGACGGAACAATTGCCCTGGACCTGTCGCTTCGCCTAAGCCACTGTCTGCCATTACCATCTTCAACGACATTCTCTTTAAGCGTCACAGAGGTCAGAATTCATATTCCATTCTTATCTCGCTTCTTACGTATCACATGGACGAACGAAATCTGCGACGAAAAGAATGTCCTTGATGTCCAGCGCGAGTGCTCTCAGAAGCGGGAGTTAACAAGCTTCTAACCGGGGTCCGCTACACTTTATATAATTTCTCGGCTAAACTACCCCCTCCAAACACTCCGACTTCTCCCTGCTCCCCTCTGAGTGTTGTCAACCCTATGTGTGCGTGCAGTCTAAGCGTTTACAATGTACACTTTTACTTATAACTTGCTTAGGCCTTACCACTCCAATCCTCAATGGGAGCGAGGGAAGAGTCGCGCGGGGGCAGGGGTGGGAAGAAGGGAGGACGATGGGGAGGGCATTGCCGAAACCAAATGACGACCCCCGTCGAGCGCCTGCAAATCTTTACCCTCAAAAAGGCATAGCCTATAGTGCGCTCGAAAAGTCAGTCCCGCTGTATTGAATGGACGTGGAGGCTGTCGCCCCACACAAAGACTCTTCGGCGGCTGCCCAGCCACTGTTGGGGCCGTCGAGCGTTGAGCAGCAGAACGAATCTGCGAGCTGAAGAGAAATAGAGCGCTCTTCATCCCCGTAAATCCCTACTCAGTGACATTAGACGCGCGTGTCAATGCGGATGGAGTTGCCCGATTGCGGAGGACTTGTTCTGTTTGTTTAATGCGTGCCACTAGTAATCGCTGGAATCTGAGGGTTTTCTTAAACGATTTCTTCATTTATGCCAAATAAAGTTCCGTGATGGATGAAGAATTAGGAAGTATGACGTACGATTACAAATCTTTTAAAGATATGAATTGATATATTAATGATTCTGAATCAATGTCATGTACAAGTATCTTAAATTATCTCGAATAAATATATTTCCATATGTAACATGTTCCTTAAATCTCAGTATCCATTTCTTACAAATCTAATTTTGTGGCAAAAATTTCGTTAACTATTTGTTTGTATTCATTAGTCAAAATGATTGAATTTAAAAATTGAGGAAAGTAGAATTACTGAGGATGATGACAACACAATGTATATCATTTTTAGGAGTTAGTTAAATTATAGTTGTTCAACGACAACGACGTTTCAATATTCTGCTCAACCCAAAAGTTATCAACTAATATTACTGTTTACAATTGGAGGAATAAGGATTTTTTGTATTATTTTTACTAAAAGAAGAAATGATTTGAGTCTTGTCATCACACAAACTGAAAAATAACAAATCTTGTTACCAAACTTTTGTTATTTCGTAGTGTGGAGAACGGACGTTGATTCCAGATCAATTAGTCGTAATACGACTATTCCTAATCACCAATGTCAATAGGAAATAATTTGAGTCGGATGTCAATTACTTAACGCTCATACACTTTTGTTCTGATCTTTAATGTTCCGTTTATAAGCAGTAGACTCGTGTCTCGATCAACTCGATCTGCGACTCTAGCGCCTCGCGCGTTGTTCTACCCAAACTCCACGCACTGGCTCCAATTGATAAGGGCGCTCCCTTCTCGAGCATTTCTATGGTCAACAAGTTCAATACAAGATTGATAGTCGGGCTGAAGGCGTTGAAGGCAGAGAGGGCACAGTGGGGGGCTTGCGGTCGAGCGCGAGGGGCGGGGGCCCATTTGTGGACTGGAGAGGGGACCGGGGTTCCCCGGAGCCTCGCCATTGGTGCAGAGGGAGAACCGCGCCCGCGGATATTCGCCTCCGCGCCCTTGCTCGCGCCTGCCACCCCTACGTCGCCATCATCCCTGTTGTCCCCGTTTATCTGGTGGCGACGGTCTAATGAAATTGAACGACATGCGCAACGCAAGAGCTTCGCCGCAGACATCGTCCCGAGTATCGAATTGAATAGGACCCTGTAAAAAATGACACAGGATTGAAAGTGGAAACAGAGGAAGAGCATTGGGTCTGTGACTCATCGTAGAAGGCTCATGTTGAACGCGTTTTCCTATTCGTCGGTGGTAATTGGTTGACATGTTTATGGGAGGTTTTCTTTAACGGGTTCAGTAGCTGGGTTCCGTGTCAGCTTGAAACCTTGGGTCCCTTTATGAGAATATATCGTCTCATTGCTGAGATGGAAATTTCATATTTCTATTGAGTCGAAGTTCGTTTTAGCAGGACATTTACATTTGACTTACATAAAATATGCATGTTAACACACTTCGTTCGACGGAATAACTTATTTTCCACAAAATGCTCGGCAAGTTTTTCGCACCGTCTTTTAAATTTCCTCTTCGTATACGTGATTTTTAATTTCATCTCTCAGACATAGCCGAATGTCTATGAAGTTAGCAGAATCACTATAAAAAAAAGAATAAAATTATTGTTTGGTAAACTAGCAGTACATAAAATGTGACAAATCATTTTTATTTTCGCAGAGAAAACCAGTTTAGATAACTTCACTGTTAAATAAGCGGAAACAGTTTTTTAAATAATTACGCTGGAGCAATCATTTCTCGGAATAACTTATTGTAAAGTAGTTGTAAAGTCCTTGCCAACAACCATAAAAATTGAGGGATTTTTTGGCTTAAGGACTCTAATGACCTTGACGATGACGAGCCCTAAAGCCCAAGAAAAAAAAGGCTTTTTTGGCTTGAACCTACACCTCACCTTTGTTGAGAAAAGTAGTTCTTTCATAGTTATGCAGTAAATTGTCATTCTAGTGTACTCATTTATAGTCAGTGTGATCTCGATATGCAACAATTGATAGATATTTAAGAGAGTTTAGACAGAACAAGACTATATGATAAAATTACCGAACATCAAAATTGAACGGGACACAAAGAGTGCTACATCAAATGTAAAATTATAGCAATACAGTTATAGAAATATAGAAGTAAAGGAAATCGATATTCCAGAGGTCGCAGGTCCAAACAACGACAATTTTGTAGGAGAACGTCTACTTTTATGTTACTACGATTCCACACTGGTTAAACATCTCGATGCCGAGAACGAATCTTATAAGTCCAAGAAAAAATTAAGTTTATATCACGCTGTGCTGATCATGTTTGAAAATTAATTCTAGAAGAACTGAGAAACTGTAATATTACATTCAACTTATCGATGCTACCTCTGACTTACGTCATGTAGAACAAACCTCGTTTGTACTAAGAAATGTTGGATTATATGGGTGTACACATGGGAGAGATATGTCCGAAATATGGGAGAGATTTCTGGCATGTTTCACTACAATGAAAATGTGACTTAAACATTGCAATTTAAATTTAATACAAACAATTTTTATAAATGTAGTATATCTATTGAACTGTTCCGATTGTAGTATAACATACCAATAAAATGTCTGTGTAAATACACATGTAACAAAGTTGTAAAAAATTGCAAAATTTCTTATTTCAAGAAGAAATCAATGAAAATATGCCCCTGCAGAAAATAAAGTACGTTTATTATTTCGAAATCTTCCAGTTCTTACAGAAAATAGGTCAAATTTCGAGTTTATAAAATATCCTAAAATAATTTCTAGATATATTCGTTTTCAAAACGGTGAACTCCAGTTCTTGGATCACATCATGCCTAATTCTAATCTTTTTGCTTCAGTGGCCGCTCTCACGTATGCAAATAGATGTATCCAGCTTATAAAGAGATAGCAATAACCTTTCACTTGCTAAAACTCTGTGACCGTCTGTTGTAGAGCGACAGGTAAAAGTTTCTATATTTTCTAGGAGAGGAGAAGCACAGAATAATGGCATATGACATGTGATGGGATATTATGGCATATGACACTGATAGGATATTATAGCAAGTGCATCTGTGAAGAGAAGCCTTACATCAATGTAAGGATAAACTTAATAGCCCTTTTGAAGCGAGTATATAATAATTAACGTAATATTGTATAGACAAGTTATCGGTCAAAGCTATTGGTTTACGCTGTGTTGCGGCAGGAAACGATTTTGTAACTTTGGCGTTCCTAGGAAGTGCATCATTCTTTTTTCGAAAAATAAAACGAAAATGCAGGTGAATTTTTTAATTGTACCTTTTTCAAAAGAAAGGAAAGTTACAAATAACTTGGATTTAAAAACAAAAATTTCGGATCCAGGAGCATGCTTTAAAGATGATGGCACAAAAAACTCCCATTGTCGGTTCTGGTGTTAACGAACAAAATTGCGCGAATATTTTCGCTTCACATTTTAAAATATACATTTTTTTCGATTTTTTAAAACAGAAGTTCTCAGTGTCACTACGTTTGCAGAACTTTTTTTCAAAAGCAACTCGGAAATATATTTTTGGGGGAATCAGTTTGAAATGTTTTCCAGAAATAGGAGTTACTTTTTTCAAAACTAGTTTTCTTACCATATCTCAAACCCGCAATCTTCTAAGAAGCTCAGATTCTAAGTCAAGTAGTTTTTGGGGTAGTTTATCTTTGGTTATATCAACAACACAATTTGAAAGGGGTGAGGGGTGATGTACGTACATAGACGCCTGGACTGTGTCTTTGTGCTTTGCTGACTCCTTTGATCCGTTTGTCGATTTCTGAAAGTCCATCATCACCATTTACCTACGACAAAATGCTGAAATCAATGTTTTACAAAATAACATATAAAACCAGTACTCTCGAACTCGCGTGTTTGTATGTAAAATGTGTTTTGCTTGTACCACACTTCACAGCAAAGTGTATATGAACGTTGGTAATTCAAATAATTAAAGTATAATTGAGAAAAACAATCTTATCAAAGAGATACTAAAATTTTATTTAACGAAAGGAGTTAACTTATCTCCCTTAATTAACACTCGTATGTTTATTAACTAATAATAATAATAATAAGGGTGCAATTCGTATCTTGTAATGGCTACGGGACAGGAAGTGCCATTTGGGTGAGCCACGAACGAACTCTGTTACTCCATCCCATGATTTAATTATAAACACTTTTTCCAAAGGAATTAATGTTTTCACGGACAGACTCCTGTAAATAATACTTTTTGATTTTTCCACTATGTAAAAGATGCTCATTTTTTATGAAAATGTAGTAAAGAAATTTTTACATCTGTAAATAATTTGAAAAGTAGTCATTTTTGTCTCTTAAAATCTACGCTTATGGAAAAGTTTTATTTACTTGAGTAGTACAAAATCTCCTGACGTATTTACGAACTTCATGCGAATTGCACTTTTCCGAATGTTATGGATAACAATATTTAGACTCTTTTTGAAAGAAAACTTCTTTAGAATATTCTAAAAAATATATTTTATTTACTTTCATACATAGAAAGAAAAACGACCTTTGATAATGTTGATCCTCATTATATTATCCCATCAACGTCCAGCGATCTATTTATAGATCAGCTAGAATGAACACACATTTCTTACAACTGACTTCACTTTGAAAAATTTGGACTTATGTTCTAAGTAAATCCTAAAAATTAAAATAATAAAGTCTTCGTCAGACTCTTTGCGCAGAGTTGTATGTTTACGTGAGCAGAGTTGGTAAAACTTTTCATTTTAAGAATTTTGGGTTTCTGCTAAAAATGTTTCTCTTTGTTACTCTGGAAAATAGGAGTAATTCAGCGAAATGATACTCAAGATATCATTTTCCAAAAACTGCTGATCTATTTATAGATCGCTGTGCACTCTGCGCTTCGGGTATAGGGAACCTGAGAAACATTGCCGCCCGCAGCAGACGTACATAGCAAAGAGTCATAGGGCTGTAGTTGTGGGTTCATTGTTCCGATATAGTGTATGTTCTGTGTGAACATTTTTCGTGTAAATATATATGAGAAGACCTCTTGCATTTGCATCCCTTTTGCATTAGTAAAGTCACTATGGTATATTATTCGCGGTGGCGGACGATGACGATGCTCCAGATGATGCTTTAGTTTATTCGACTGAAAATGATGTTCCAGGATCTCCCGAAGTGCATTTTGTTGCTCAAAATGATAAATAATCATGTATTTATGTACTATAGTTATGTTCGATAAGTACGTACTTACTCATTTACTTATTCATTTTTGACATATTGCTTTTCAGACTATTAGGATAAAGACTAAATAAAACGAAATAAACTTATAGCAAACATACCTCTTACAAAAATTGGGTCCGGTTTACACAACACTAGGTGGTAAGCAAAAATCTAGCGCACGCGACACTCAAAATGAACTGAAAAAACTGAACGCTTTGACTCCATTGCAGCTACCAGAGATGGTCCTATATTATGAGGACTAGTTGGAGTATAATTTATTAGAGTCACTTTACTATAAGACTGCATCAGAGACTTGCCGAAATCGTACTTTCGATCCAGATGAACATATATCATTTCCTTTTCACTTCTGGTATACTTCACTTTTATGCATTTCAGCGGTTTCGAAATTTCTAACAGAATTTATCAGTCAAAGAAATGATCGTGAAATATTATGTTCTCAATAGTAAAAAAAATTCATTCAAGGGAAGCTGATTAGATTCAGATACAAGCCATGTGTTCCCTGTGGAACTTGAGGATATTGTTAAAATTTTGATTAGCATTGTGGAAACGTCATAACATACAAGTAATTGTGATTATAGCAGGAAATATTTATGTATATTCGTCGAATTATGAGACGCGCACCCTTGACATCTCACAGAAATGTGCATTTAGACATGCGCTACGATAGAAAGTACCATGATGTAGGGAAACGGAAGGGTCAAAAACGCTTCCAATTTCAAAACAGTCAGGGATGACTTATGATATTCTGTCAAAATGCAATGTAACTTTGTCAAAAATGTTTTGAACAAGACCACACTTTCTTTTAAAAAAAAATAGTTTTCAACAGAAAGGGAAATGAAGTCTTACAACAATACAGTGCATACGTTTACAGTAAAATAAAAATGTTTTGTGTATTGCGTGTTGCATACTCAATGCATCATGAATCCTGCCCAGCGATCTATTTATAGATCTGCTTATTATCAATAAACGAATTGTAATAATGACTTTTTGTGTTTATTTTTATCGTCCTACAACCTCATATGACGAACTGTAGAAATAATTTTGGCGTTGATGTGTTATGTTGGACTGTTTGTATGAAATTACTTTTGTGGTAACTTTTGTTCGGGCTATGAGAACTGCTCATCCACCTAAGCATGGGCATCAAATTGGGTGGAATAGGTGAAGGAATTGGGAAGAGTTGAGTTGCTGAGGAACGAAAGGTACGATATGTGTGAGGGGTATAGGTGAGAGAAATGCCGACTATAACTAGTCCTGCAGAGTGGGAGATCCAACGTACGTTGGAGAAGACTACTGCACCACTACTCGATCACCGATCTATTGAGACAATAATTTTGAAAACAAATATAAATCCTGGAAATCACATTTGGCGTGGGGTCCAAATATCCGTAAACATTTCCTTGATTTACGTCGAACCTGTTGATCTCTGGACTTAAACACCTCCTCAAAGAAAGACCTCTGTGGAAACGGGCTTTATCCCACCATGCTTTGACTTACTCCGGGAAGTTCATCGAGAGGTGCAGCGAACACTCTGGGTAGCCAGGACAGTGGATTATTATTATTTCACAGCGACCACAAGCTACCACAAGCGACTCCTCCACAATACCCACATATCTCCTGTGTCTGCGCTAACAAGGGGCTGAGGACCACCAGCAGCGGACTCGAGCAGTGGGTCCGACAGCGCTAACTGTGGANTTATATTTAACGTTATAAAAATATTCGGATACAATTCAGAGTAACTCAGATGTATAATTTATTCGTGCCATTTTATAGTTACATTAACCGACCTTACCCGGTTTCGCACGGGAATTTGGTTGTGGTACGGTTTAGTATATGTCAAATTGTTATAAAGAATCGTGATGATCAGTTTGTGATATTTAACAAAAATTCGAAAAAATAAGTTATTTCATTTTTATTCTTTTAAAATAGAAATTTTGGAAAATCCTTCCTTACTGAGGCTTTACAATAGATAAGCTACATCTCGGTAAAATTTCAAGATCCCATATTTAAATTTTTTCTGCTTTGAGGAATAAACTAGTCATTCAAACAACACAACAAATATTTTCATTCCCTTTAACATATTTAAGATTGGTAATTCCAGAAATTTATTTTTAGATGTTTGATTTAACAATTTTAGATGTTTATTTACATATGAAAACCAATATGATATGTCAATTTGTTCGTGATATGAAGCCAAAGTAATGGTTTATGTCGATATCGCTAATGACTACTCTCGAAAACATATCTACTCTCTTGCAACACGAAAAATTCAAATATCTAAAACCCAGAAACCCGTATTAATATTTGAGTCGATTACGCTTACATGGTTCATATTTTGTATTTACTATTTTCAATGAATATGAAATGAATTACAGTTCTTTCTCTCTGTAATGATGAAAATGTCCAGTCCCTTGGATATCGTACAAAGATTGTTATACAGAGATTAACCAAAATTTGATGGAATAGGTTTAAAATAAAGTGATACTATGAACTGGCACATCAAGTATTCATTACATAAAGTATTACATCTATTTACGTACAATTTGAAAAAAAAATTGTTTTACTATTTTCTGTTGTTCCTGTATATTTTCTCCTATTGCTTTTACCCTTCTATTTTTTTACTCTATTCACATTGATGGGAGAAGTCAGTTGTTTACTAAACGACTGAAATATCATTATAATGTCGGTGTAGAGAAGGAATATTATTACTTATTGGTATTTAATTTACTGTGTTATTATACAGTATTACGGTCTACTGTGTTATGAAACAGTAGAATAAATATTATCACTATTAAGGAAAACCAAACAACTCTCTTTCTTTTCATCGTTATAGAAGATTATCGTTATAGGGAGAATTGTTATAAGAGAGGCTCCTGTAATAGTACTTAAATTCGACGTTCGTCTAATTCCATCTCTTCAGACACACTGTGACCGCGTCGATGATGGCCGAACGACCGCCGCCGTTCCCTCATCCCATGTGGCCAAGAAACAAACCCCTCATCGTGACGTGCGACGCCCTGGAAGTGACCGATCACCTATGCCATCCATCATTCACTGCTGCGTCGCAGAATCGCTCGCAATTACGGCATGAGGTAAAAAGCTGGAACCCAGATTTGGGGTACTTTTTGTGGTTTCGCACACAGAATATCTCGCATATTCTGGAGGAGATGAAGCCTGAGAAGAAGAGAAAAGTTGCGGAGACAATGGGTGATAATTTGATCGACTAGGAGCCATGTGCGGTATAGTTGTCGAGTCTCGATTGAACAGACACGGGTCAAAGAGCTTGGGAACAGGGAGTTCGAGTATTCCCAAGAAAATGACTTGGCTCTGCGGGGATGTTTCGTTCGAGAATATAATATAATATTATTTTTCAATTTAAATATGATAAATATATGCTTAATAACATTATGTTTAACTTTTCTGATTCGTCAAATATTATTTTTTAATTCATTAAAACAGATTATTCTCCATGAGGATGAAGAAACAGTTTAGTATTAAGTCAAGAGTATGGCAAATGATCCAAAATACATGTAAATAACCTTTTATTTTAAAAAAATGTCTGTAAACTTTGAAAATTCTTCTTGCTAATTAACTCTAAATGATTTGCAATATTAATTTTTCCTGAAGTGTAGAGAGAAATCTTTCAATCTCACACTACGTATAAATTTCTTTAATCCATTTCTTTAATCTTGAATAAAAAAAGGCATTTTGTATCAGTTCATATACATTTCACTGGCTACATATTTTTCACTGGAACATGGAGATAAAGCTGCTGAGAAAAGGGTTGTTGGCCAACCGCAAGAATGCTAATAAGGTTTCCTGCTTAAATATTAATGCCAATGAAGAGTAAATTATTAGTTCAATCACAGATATTTATACTTTAAAACATACTAAGAACTTCTTTCTCAATTGCGAAATCTCCGATATGTGTAAATAAACTTGAAAGCTGATATTCTTCAAACTCTTATTATAGTGTCTTCGGGGGATCGGGATATGTGAAAAGTACATTATGAAATATTNAAGGATCATGAGTTAAGGTATTCCGCTATTTTATGGACAACCAAAATACATGTTTTCATAATGGTTAAAATGTTTCATAAGGAAACATTTTGTTACAAGAGAAGTAAACTATGAACATCTATGTTATTAAAGGGTCTGGAGGTTCAGCAAAGTCCTTATTCAAATTCAGTGCAATGCGATAAATACATAATGGAAATAAGTGCTGTATAAAATAGTGTACAAGATTTATAAAAGAGATGAGGATTTGAGAACCAGTTTCTGTTGTTGAAGTCTGAAGAATAGTGATATCAGGGGGAAACCCTTATTCTGTTTGAATTATCTGTTTCGAATGTAATTTTTTTTCATTCGTATCCAAAAAAAGGATACATATTTCCACAACTTATTCAGGTTTCTTGAAGCTAAAATTAGTCCCAATAACCTTAGCACAAATTTCTTGATGGATGAAGTATGCAACAAAAAGAGATGGATTGGTGAGATATTGATACAATAACCCTTAAACCAGCGAAGGTAGAGAAGTTGTGACACGCATTGGGACAAATCAAGATCGATCACAGCTGTAACCCTTCTGTCGACATCAATCAAAATTTGCCAAGTTTCAGGGCGAAGGATTATTCTTGAGATACAAGCAACACCACCACTAACATACGTTCCTCCAAAATTAATTGCACATTTCAACAATATACAGGATATTTTAAATCAAGCATGACACCAGGATATCTCATAAAATGAGCATAGTAAGCAAAAGTGTGTCCCAGACGAAAAGATAATATTCACTCATACAGAAATCATTCCGCTCCCGTTCCCCATTCTGGGTGAACTATGAAATCTAAACAAAAATAATTATTTCAAATTCAGATAGAACGTCAAAAACTACTTTTATTTTAAAGAGTTTTTTCAATAGTTAGGGGTGCTGCTTTTTTCTTTAATTGGGTCTTTAGGGCTCGCCAACGCCTAGGTCACTAGAGCCCTTGTGTGTAATTTAATTTTTTAGAAAGAAAATAGTGTTTCTTTAGGAATAAAAATAGGAAAATATTGAAATATGTAATCAATTATTTCTAGGAGCCATTTAATAAAATCGGATTATGTACCATGCGATAAAGTAATTAAAATAAATGTTTTGTTGTTTTTCCCGCAGAATTTGAAACTATTATTAGAAAATGGCTTCCAATTGAAGATTTTAAACTTTTCCCTCATTCCTCATTCCTTTGGGAAGTTGTAGCTTGATTTTAGCATCACTGAATAGCTCCTAAAAATAATTGATTCCGTTTGTTTTTAATTTTCGATATTTATTTCTCGAGTTCTTACTGAAGACATCCCAGTTTTTACGTGCCTTTTGAATTTAAATGAAAAATGGAGGTTTCTATTTAAGATATCATAGTTACCTCAGACGGGAGCGGTATGATTTTGAGTGAATATTAACTTTTCCTCTGGGATATTTTTCTTCCCACGCTTATGAGGTGTCCCGGTTCTGCACTTTATGCGAAACACGTTATATATTTCGATTTTTAACTTTTTCTGAGAACATTCCAAGTATTTATTTTGCTCAAGTAGAGAACAAATAATATTGTACCCTATGTTTCTTTGTTCATTAAAAAATTAAGAGAAATATAACAAAATAATAAAATTTTGCGGAAAGCAAATATTTTATATAAAGTAAAAATATTTTATATAATGAAAACCGTACATTTTACATGTGCATACAGAAAGACAACGAATCATTTTTATATCAATAAATTTTATTCCGAAAAATTGCCAAGGCTTCTCATTGGCGTTCGAAAGCAACAAAGTTAAAAAATTTGAATCGGTTTTGAATCCAGAAAGATGTTCCCTTTTTTGCGTAATTGAATTAAGTAGGTGATGGCATTCTCTGAGGATTGTATCACTTAGATACCATAATATTCATCTCTTCAATCAATGTGGGTATTACAGTATTCACTCCCAAGGGCAGTAAGTACACCAGTGAGCGACTCGCGTAGTTTCATCACTGCACGCAGAGAACCTTGAACTGTGTATTGTTACGTGGGCGATGTCATTTTATGTATACTTTTAACTCACCCGACACTCCTCTTCTCCCTGAATCATCCATTGTGCTCAAGGAATTCGCTTTGATAGTTTTTTACATGGGTTTTCTTTGTTGAGAAAGAAACAAAATCAAATGCCAATGAAAGAGATATCAGTATGAGAAGAAAAGAGAAGCAAAAAAGAGACAAATTGTATACTGAAGCATTTTTAGTATACTATGTGAAACCTGTATTTAGAGAGCATCCTACTTATATGAGGACAAGTGTGAAGGATTTAATGAAACAAATGTAAAGACAATCGAAATTTTCATAGCTTGTTGTACAATTTTACATTTCAGTGGCTGATGAAACCTTTAATAATTTATGCTAGTGTGAAACATATCACGCGTACAATATTTTTTCAATTTTGTGTTGTTTTGCTTCATTCTAGTTACATATATTTTGTTAATAATTTTAATGAATTTTCTTGTACATATCTAATACTCTCTACCCGGACGCAGCGTTGTTACACACCGTTGTGCGAATACAAGCATATAAAGAGCCAGAAGATGTCCGTCCGCCATAGCACTTGAGAAGCGAAGCCGGGTTTCCCATCGGTCGCGCGCGAGCCCTTACCGCGAGCGCTTGAAGGAGGACGAGGAAAGGGCTGGCGGTGTCCCCTCGGCGAGGGCGCGTCACAAACGCGATACGGAGGCCATGGAGGGCGGAGCGCAAAGCGTCGCACTAACATCTGCCGCACTCCCCGCCCCTGATTGGGCTGCGGTGGGCCACGAGGGCGGTGCAACCGATGCCTTTTTGCATCACAAAGGGTCGCTTCCCCCTTTCGCCACCCCCCTTTTCGTCACCCTCTCCCTTTCCACCCCATCTCCCCACGTCCGTTCCTTTTTTCTCGCTCCCCGCGAACACACCGCATGACGCGTCTATCCTAAGGAAATGATTCTTTTCATGGCCACTGACGCCGTTCATCCTCACCCGGGACAAATCGCAAGTCTAATTATGTCTCCTGATTGAGGAAAGAGCTCATCTTTGTGAATTCATTTTCTGTATTAGCTGGTTCACTTGAATACCCCCAAGGCAATTTAATCTATGAAATTCCATATACACTTGATTCTTAAGTAAATATATAACATGTTTTTACTTTAAAGTGGTTATGAATCAATTGCTCGAGTTGTGAGATGGTCCCAAAGGGATCCTAAAGTGGGTGTAGTAGCTACGCGGTTGAAGAGAGGTTCCTAAATATGTTCTGATGTTAACGTTATTTCATATTCTTTTGTAATGTATTTATTTCATGTTGTGCTATAATGTTCAGGTATTTGTTACACCTGAGGAAACCCCGAACAGGGTTGATGCGTCGTTTTCCTTATGACGTTTTCAATAGATAGTGTTCGGAGTCCAACTAAGGTCGTATAATATATTTAATTATAATAGAGGTTCCTGGTTACCAAATATCATCATCTCCCACCACGCTTACTGTGACAACTTTATGGAATTGGAATGACGCGCTTATCTACTGCAGACCATCACAGTTACGGTGCTTGACCGATCGATGAAAACTCTTCCTATCAGTAGATTTGCCAAGGGCGTGAGTCCAATAAGATAATACAGAGTGAGTTACTTTTTTTAAACTGGGTCTTTGGGGCTCGCCAGTGTTACTTTTCTGCAACGTTTCTTGTATACATATATACACACACTTGTATAATGATACATTATGTATTCAGTCTAGGGCTGATATTTGTAGAATAAAGTCAATTCAAAACGTGTTGAGGAGGGTGGGGCAGAAATCCACATCGTTAACGTGCAGCGATGCCTTTGTTATGGTGACTTTCTTCGCGTGTGGGGTAAGTCTATTTTCAACTAATTTGTTGCAAGTCAGGACGCCTTCAGAGTGTCTTAGCGCCCTCTATTTTTGTTTCAAAATGTCATATGACCATAGAGTACTTGAATGCTTTGATTTCATAGGGTCAGAATTTGTCCAGCAATTGGGGCTAACGTTTGAATGTGGATCTGTTCCCAATTCAGTCTGTTGCTCCCCTGTTGTTGTTTTCTCCTGATTTAGTATGTTGCTCTCGTGTTTTTTTATCCTTGTCTTGTATCGTTTTAGATCTTTAATACACATTAACAATTTTATTTTTAATAAACAGTTTGAAGTATATATTTGGAGATACAAGTACTAAAGCTGTGTATCTCCTTCATTTTCACATTTGTTTACTTCGTAACTGTACACTTCACAACAATTAAATCCTTCAGAACTACCTTTTTAAAAAATTCGTGTTTTTCTAGAAATTTTAAGCACCCACTCCCTGTGATCCTTCTAAAATAAGCTCTATCGCTTCCTACGTATTTTCTCTGGTGTTTTACTTATATTCCTTTTAGTTGAGAGATGAAGGTGTAATAGGGAAGAAGAAAGAAACGTTATCGGTTTTATGCTGATTTTTCAGTAGATTCTTATCCCGGTTTTCATAAAGTTATTATTTATGTCACGTTTCCTCTTCAGATAGGGAACAAATTATATTAGATCCTTAATTGTAGAAATTAATTTTGTACGAAACCAAATTTTTCAATGTACGTACAATATTGTAACATATTATCATCCAAAATCAACATTTATGTAAAAAAGAATCTAATTTGAATTCCGAAAAAATTCGTAGGGGTGACAATTGGACCCACCATGGAGAACGCGCGGGTCACAATTCGCAACTCATAGCCTCTCGTTCTCGTCATCCCGCGGCTGACAAAAAAATGCTAAAAAAATAAAAATAAAAATTGTTTAGAAGTCCACACAGATCAACCCTGAGGAACAGGTATGACGAATTTCGAAGTTTTGAACCACCGTCTGCGTTAATTAAAAAGGTCACTTAAAAATAGTTCAAAATATGTTCCACTTAAAAAAACAAATTGAATTTCAAAAAATACGCTGTGTTGTGCTATTGGATCCACCCTCGACAACACGAGAACCAAATCAAAATTTCTTTAGAACATGCTCCAAGCCTTTTTGTTGGGTTTCTTTGCTCCGCCATTTCCACCAATAAACACTTCAAGATTAAATTAAAAAATCTGAATTGGATTCCGTAAAAACCGCTGAATGGTCTTGTAGGACACATCTTGGAGAACGCGTACACCGAATTTTGAAGCTCATGGGCTATCCATTTCTCCTAAACGGATTTACATGTCTGTAGTACGCAAGATGAATTAACTCCTCAGTATTTGAAGTAATGTATTTTAGTTCTTTGACTTAATTTGCTTGATAAATTCACTAGCCCACAGTGGACAATTCAGTTATAAAGACAAGGAATTCTGAATGCAAATTTTACTTTAAAATCATTTGAGAAGCATCTTTTCTGCGGTGGAGTATTGTGTCATTTAGATTTTCAATTCAGTATTTTATTTTGTAATTGTACCTCTTGATCCATAATTATAAGACGGTTGCCGTGGGAGGAGAAGTCCCTGAAAAGAGAATTTCTTAATTTTTGAAATAAGATTTAAAAAATAATATACTTTTAACTTTCGTGTAGATTCACTTTGGTTGGTAATAGATTCCTAAATGACAATGTTTTTGGATAAAAGTTGCAAAAAATTTCAAAGGTATTATTATTTTAACCACTTCTGTTCTTTCGTTATTTATGTTGGTACATTCTTTCAGATTGACTTCCTGCTTCATGCGAGTATCTGCTCAGAAATATCGGAGTACTATATTAATAGTAAAAAAATCCTATAGAAGGTTGATTTTCGTCAAACCATGGACGTAGTCAAAGAGGATGAGGAGCGGACGGCGCATAATCTGCCGAATGCTCTAAAAGCCGAAATTAAAATCGATAAAATAAAAAGTGGACGAGAATGTCATTTAAATTTCCAGATATTGAAGATAAATCCGGTCAACAAATTAACCCTGTAAATCTAAATTAAATGTTATTGATTCGTAATATTTATTTGAAAATAAGCATGAGCGGAGATATTGCCGCTGCTCCAGCATTTTGTCAAATAACCGTTGCCGTCAAATAAACGCCCTTGCTCCATACGCTTTCTTTCTCCTGTCACCTGATGTTTTGTATACACCAGGAAGAAGAAATGAAGATAAGAGTGTTATATACACCAGACAAGAATGTAATCTTATCACTTGAATGATAACACGATATGCTGCGTTCTGGTTCGTTAGTCAACGCGGATGGTGTCCTTTAAACGGTGCAAAACAATACCTCAACGTTTAAAAGAACAATTGCGATGGCGGGCTTCATTGATATTGTTGCTGGTGTTAATACCGCTCTACATACTTTTATGGAACGACAGAAACGGATACAGATTAAAAAACTTTCGGAAATATATGGACCAAAGAAGAGTGAGTGGTTCTTCACAAATGACGGGTAAGATTGAAACTGGTCGATTTGTCTATTCCACCCAACGCAGTACAAACATACACTCGTAACTTCCACATGCGTCATCAATAATAAATATCATGACAATTTATTTTCAAAATATTATTTGAAAGTTCTCCTGATTGCGTTTTGTAACTTTTTTCCATATCTCATGATGAATAATTGTTGTTTATAACCGGAAATTAAATATTCTTCTTAATAACAGTAAAATTTTTATGAGATAATATTAAGACGTGATTTATGTAGTTTGATGATACGTAGTCTTTAACTTAATATGGAAATTAAATATATTTAATGACATTAATTTCAGACCTTTTGCTATAACGTTTATTCTTGTTTTTGTCATGCTATTTATACTTTAATACAAATTAACACCTATAAAATATACAAAACCTAGACAGTATTTTAATCTGAAATCACTGGACAAAACTTCAATTAATTAAATGTTTAACTAATTGTGTTTTTTAGTTAAAGTCGCTATTTCTTATAAAAAACATAAAATATCAAAAAGCTAATATTAAAATATTTTGTTTGTGTTTGAATTGTTCTGCTCATGTTCTAATAGTTATGGTACTCGTTGGAATAGTTCAATTATTAATTTTCTTTAATTATTTTATTTATTATCTCCAAAAATGTAGTTTTATTTTAACTCTGCAACATGTAAAAGGAACAACACTGGAATTGCATTTTCCAGCCAAATATTTTAATAACATTTTATATAATTTACCATCTTTAATCACATGTAAAAACTACGTAACGCTTCATTGTATATGAAATTGTCGAGGGTTACGTGGATTTTTATTGAAGTACTCCACATAAAAATCAACTTTTGGATTTCATTCGTAATTTCAATCAAGAGCACATCTCATTCATCTCACTCATATCTTACTTCAAAATGCGAATGATGATCTGAAACGTATAATGCATGGTTATTGTAAAACAACTCAACTTTCTGAATCTGTATTGGTATACATCTTGGCAAAACTCGGTCTTTGGCGTTGGATTTCTCTGTCGCCAATTCCTATGTAATTTTTTTCTTTATTTTTACACTGGAAATTACGAGATTGTCCTTTATTTTATTCGGAGAGTAATGAAAATTAGTTATACTTCGAGGTCATGCAAAATTGTAACTTTTTAGTCAGTAAATTATTATTATTTGTGTTATTGAATGTTTATAGGTTCATTCACACCCGCAAAAACCTGAAACCTGAGTTGGAGTTCGAATGCAACAGTTCTTGCATTATATGCTTGGATACTTCAAGAGAATCATCAATAACTCAGTTGACATGTCTACATAAATTTCATTCTAAGTGCATTCGTAAATGGTTTCAGGTACATAATATTGCAATATTATAGTGGGAATGGTATTCAAAGGATTTAGAGTAAAACGTCGTCATCTGCTTCTTTGTCTATTTCAACTGCTAAAATTTACTTAAACACCCTACGGAACCAGTTTAATTAGAATGTAACTAAATACTTTTGAATGGCAAAGAGATACTTTCAATTGAGTGAATATCATTAATAATTCACAAAACCATGGATTCAGGGTTGTATTTCGTATGGGACTTACACCTTTGAAGGATCTGGAGGTGTGGAAAATTTCTGAAATTTAGTGCAATAACCAAGAATATATTTTTACTAACCAACGCAAATAATAGTCCAACGTGTATTTTTTTACGAAATACAAGAAAAAAATCAACTTATTTTGGGGAGAGCTTGAGTTTGGAAGCACCCTATCTAAATCCACCCCTGAATACACGAAAATGTATCTCACTAGTTTTTGCCTTAAAATCTCTTAGTTACAAATATACTCAAAATCAATTTATTCTCTTTTACAGTACCAAAGAAGTTGTCCCATTTGTCGAGGAGAGGAGAGATAGAATGGCTTCGAGATGCCGAAGGGATAGAATGAATTGTGTTGCAAATAGTAAAAGAGAATATGACTGCTTGCTGTTTGCTTAACCTTTTCTTGGATCTTTGAAACTTAGGTTGTAATGTCTTGGTTTACAAAGCTATGATTTTTGGAGAGGTAGTTCAATATTTTGCGAAATGAGGATATTCTGTCGTGTTTGTTTTGAAACTTTTTTATTTCTCTCATGTTAAATCGGCGAAGAACTAATGGATTTATTAATTCGTTAGTTATGGTACTCGTTTCTACAACTAATAATAATAAAAATAATGATTTTTGAATGAAAATTACACAAATGTAGTTTATTTGGATTATTTTGAAAACTTATGGTATCTTAAGCTTCCTATTTTCTTTCAATTTCTTCATTAGTGTGGAACAAGAATACGAAAAAACAAAATCATACTATGAGAGACGCTATGAGTAGATTTTTGTGGAACCGTTAGACTAATTTCTAAAATACAGCAATATTAAAATAAAAATGATATACTTTAAAATAATTTCAACTAGTGAGAATATACTGATAGTTACTTTATTAAAATGTGCTGCATCTTCGCTAAGTAATGTTATTAGTTAGCGTGTGATTGAGCCACCAGATTGTGTTGATGGTGAAGAAATTAATCAAGTCTCGATCGAAACATTGTTTCCTTGTTTGTAAAGCTGAAAGAAGAGCGCATTTGCAACTGATACATCTGCTCAACATTAGAAGGGTGCCTAGATGCAGGCCCTGGACTATGAAATAAATGGAAAAAATAGTTAACAATATGTAAGCCGGTATTTGTAAAGTTCTTAGTTGAATTGTAGATTCAGGAATATTTCCCTACTGTAGGTAGTAATGTTCTTTTCCTTCATCATCTGTTCTATATGAAAGAAGTATCAAATGTAAAAGACTGAATGTAATAAAAAATTTAAAAAAGAAAATGAAGAAAAATATAGTGTAAAAAAAGATATGAGTCTACATATTTTGCGTCTGAGATTTTTTGCTGATATCATAAATTTTGAATATTAAACTTGATATTTTTTCATTCATTGTCTTGTCAATATCCATACCTTAAACATAATTGTGTAACTTTCATGTTGCATGCTCTTAACACTTCATGTGTATATGTTAAAAAAATCTGCTCTTTTAATGAGCACAAATAATATTACTGAATACCTTCAAATATTTTACTCAGAAGGTCTAAAAAGTAAAAAAGGTCAAACGTATTTATTTTTAGTGTGAATTGATCCTTTGGCGATCACAGGTGGTAAAGAACCGCGATTTCGTAGCTTCAGCGCGAGAAGAAGACGGTGGTGGTCTAGTGGTAGCGTCTTTGCTTTCACAATGATGCTGAGCGGTTGAGCGCGGATTTAAACCCTGCTCAGTCGAACTGGGTGAGGTTTACAGATGGGGTTTCTTTCATCTATTCTAGATAAATGTCGGTTTGTTGTCATAAGGTCACTGGCAACCCAACATCTTTCCTTTCAAATCCCTCATCCAAGTCCCGGTTAGGTCGAGCGGGCCATAAGACATGTAATCCATACTAATATATGTGTAACGCGAAAGGGTGTCTGTATGTTTGTTACTTAATCACGACTAAATCACAGAACTGATCGTGATGAAATTTAGCAAGGAGATATTTTAAATGTCCAGGATGAACATATACTAACGTTTATTTTTTAAATGTGTGAAAAGAAAGATACAATGATGTTGAAGATAAGTGTCGATGAAATTGGGGTGAAATATCAGCCATACGCTGTCAAAACGGTTAGAGATAATTGACAACTATGAGTGGCAATTATCTCGAAGAATTCTACAAAAAAGTCTGCGACAGCATATGTCAATCTACTTAGGTTAACCTAAATTATTGAAAAACCGTTATGAACAATAGAAGTGATGAAATACTTCAATTTATGAAGGAAAAAGCAATCATAATAAAATTTAATGGGTATTTAACAAAGATAAAAATCGTCTTTTAATCGTAAAATTTGGACAAATAGTTTAGATTTTACAAGAATTTTAAGGAAAGGCATCTTCCTCTTACATTAAAAAAATTCTGAAATTTCACAGTTTAAGTACACACCTGTCGGATACCACCGCCTGACTGACTAATCACAAAATATCAGAAACCACAAAGCCAAAAAACTTGGTGGCAGGTAGATTCCTTTTAGGGCGTGAACGTCCGCCACGAAAGGATTTTACGAAACTCCATCCGAAAAGAGGGTGAAATGTGGGTTAAAGAGTTTTATGTAGGCAATCCACCACAACTTGATTGTCTCGAGAATTTAAACCAAACTTTATACACAAATGACTATCTTCCAAGAAACACTTTGAGGGTAAGATATTCCTGGTACCCCTTGTAAGGAGTTGGGAAAGTGGGACGTAAAAAAATATGAAAAAATGTCCTGCGACATATTTTAAACCATTGCTATCGGTGCCGTTGAGATGGATAAATACGCCCACAATGCTTCGTAAGTTCACAATTAGTCCATATTAAACCCCTAGTACCCTTGGCGTAGGGGTGGGAACGGGTGGCAGGTTAAAATTTTGAAAAACGTCCGATGTTTGTGTTGAATACATCGGTTTTGCGGTCGCAGAAGAAAAGAGTCAAAGTCTCAATGTCGCTTAAATCCAACGAGGGAATATACTCCGTTTTGTTAAGGGAAAAAAATGTAAAAAATAATCGAAAATGACTTATTGTTGAGATCATAGTTTTCGGGGTCAATGAGATTATTAATGACATTTTTGAAGACCCTAAAGTCCAAAATCATCCCGCATACACCCTCTGTACCCCAAGGGTAGGGGATGCGATATAAAACTTATCGAAAATGATAGTTATCAGTGACGAGTGCACAGATTTCAGCATTACTGAGTTGATTGTAACATCTTGTAATCGTGTAAGATGCCCCCAGTTGAAATAATGCACCACTTTAGAAAGGAATGGGAATGGGTATACATGTAAAACTAGTCGAATGTTACCGATATAAGGGTGAAGATCAAAGGTTTAGGGGTCGCTGAGATTATTAATGACATTCCCGATGCTGCTTAAATCCACGATCAGTCCTACAAACCCCAGCACCTCGGGAAAAGGTATAACATAAAATGTGTGACACCTCAGGGAAGGGTAGGACGAGTTCAGTGTCGCTGTGATGAACGATATCACCCCTATGAGAAAGAATAAAGCTGGAGATATATTACAGAATTCACGCGAGCAAAGCTGCGAGTACTCAGCTAGTAATAAAATAAGCACCGCTCTCTGGTCAGTGTGACCAGGATACATTCGGTTCCGTAGGTTTACTGCAGAGTGAGTACTCCTAAGAGCCAGTCTTGATGTTGTGTTAGTAAAGGTACTTCATATCCTCATGATTCGTATCCTCTCCGTCCAAATACTCTGAGCTCTGGGTATTTACGCTCTCTGAGCCCTGAGTTAAGCAGTTAAGCACTCTGAGCCATGAACCACACTGACTTCCCCTGTGAAAATACGGAAAATGTCACTGAACCCGAGCAAATAATTTGTTCACAAAATTTGAAGAAGGAAAAATATGAAGAGAGTATTTGTATCAAATTGCTTGTAAATGTTTTGTTACAATTAACTCCTGACTTAACTTTTTGATCGTATGTTTATGTTTTATACAAGTAGCAGTATAGTAGTGTATATGAACAAACCAAATAAGGCGTAATCAATTAATCAATTGATATAATAGTTGTGGTTATTTCATGGAAACTATACGGTGATTAATTCTCAAGAGCCTCACTACCTCTGTACACAACTCATACTTCCACGTTTGCTATACCGCACGGAAAAAATAAGTTGGAAAGCTCAACCTAAAGTTAGCTGTAACAGCTCACGCGTTGGCTGTCTAGCAGACAAATAACACAATTAGCTGCCATAGCTTACGCTGTTGCTTCTCTAAAAATGTTTTCATCTGATCGAGACCAATTTACTATCACTGCGGAAGCTAATGCTGTTTTGTCTGAGAAGAAGAAAGTTACATAGCAACAATAGCTTTTGGGTGTTACGCGCAACAGCTCAACCCGCCAGAAAAATCTGACATGGGTACAAGAACAGTTGTTGCTCCTCCCCGCCGATCTCATTCGTAGTTGCCGCTAAATAACACTCGGCTGCGCTACTTTCTATGCATTCGGTTCGTTGACTCATGACTGAAGCGGTGCAACCTACACAAGTTTGTTACGGCGTCAAATCAACCATGGTTGTTGCAGCTATGAATAGTTGCTTACATGAACAAAATGATTCATTACAACGACTAAACGTCCCGACGTTGCATAACCCGAAACTTGAACGCGAGACAACGAAAATTTACTGTATTGTCTCGACGTCAAGCAGATGTACCCTGATGATATTTTGATTTTTTGTTGGATAATGTTGCTCAATATTAACTATTTATGAATAACGTTATTTTCAACTGAATTAATCTAATAAGAATAAATTTCAAGTTTATTCAAAATAAAGAAACGTTTGGATTCATAAAAACATTTTCTTGGCACTTTAAGATATAACCTTCAAGATTTTAGATATGATTACTATTTTACGTATTTTCAAGGTACCACAAGATGCCAAATCTTAGAGCGCAACGCATGACGATACAAAATTAGTAGATGCTCTGCAGTAGCACAATGGTAGAGTTCTCGTCGTGAGAAGAAAGATTTCCTGGATCGAATATTGGGACTGAAGACGGACGTTGAGAAAGGAAATTCTGATAAGAACGTGTGCTGTGCACACGGTAATGAGGTGAGACGATAGCGTAGTATCAAAATTAACATTGTCAAGGAAGTCGTATAGAGAAGAAAGCATGCAAATGAGTTAACGACGCCGAATCAACGTTACATGCTACGGGTAGGTAATGTTCTCTACCACCAGTTAAAATAACATGCCTCGTCTCATTTTGTAAATTAGTTACTTAAGCTGTGAGAGATAATGCTGTAAGCTGTGATACAGAGGGACGGAATTTTATAACTAGAGACAGCAGCTACGTGAAACTGCTCGAAAGGTTAAATGACTGACATTCGAACACGAACTCTTTTTCGTGCAGAAAAAGTCCCCTGATCTCAGTCCACTAACTTGAGAGTCATCTTTGTGGTAAAAATAACATGTTACAACACGATTCAGATCAGTAATTTCCAACAAGCACGAGTGATAAAAGAAGAGTCGGAAATAACGTACTGCGCTGCTAAAATTTAAGTAGTAACTTTTCTTCTTCTAAACTCGCCCATTTTTTCCTAAATTTTGGATTCATCCTCTCAAAAGTAATATTTTGGGAATCTTAAATATTCCAGTGTTTAAATTTGGAAGATAACATTAGATTACATTTGATTGTAGCATACAATAAAATGACACTAACCTCCCGTTCATCCCGTCTCGTATGAGGTCTGCAACACCTCTTCGAGGCAGATGATTCATGAATGACATGAAGTATGGATGGGTGATTATTCTTGTATGTGGTAGAACACAAGGCACAGGAATCATGAGAACATTGGGGAAAATGCCTGGCACAGACACGCTTTATCCACCCCATCACAGTGTACACGCATCTAACGAAAGGCCATAAAGGTTATGACAACGGTGGCCATATTGATGTTCTTAGTTAGATAACAATGAAGAAAACGAACGAAGAACGATTCGTCCCTTGGAGAGAACGAAATGTTGATGCACACCTTAGATGCACACCTTCGTCGACAAAGCGCTCTTCAAAGGTTGTCATGGCCTTGATCTAACGGGATTTGAACCGCGCAGTAGGTGGTTGGTGAGTGCACTAACAGCTACAGCACGGGTAGGGATAAAACGATACCATTGAGATATTGATACTTTTACTCGATACCATATAGGTCGTAAAGTATCATTACCTACTCGGTATCGAATGAAAAGTATCGATACTTACTCGTATCGGTCGAGTTTTCGTAGAATTAAAGACAAGAAGAAACAGCNAGATGTTCAGAGCCTGTCTCTTATACACATCTAGATGTGTATAAGAGACAGATATATATATATATATATAATGTTTATTGATAGAAACAAATAAAATTAAGGGGCTATATAAGATGAAATGCCGAAACTTGCGAGGTCCCATTTTCACTCAGTCCACACTGACTACATACAGTACAGTATTTAGCTTATATTAAAACACTTTATCGAATTTATAAAGTTAATAAAAACAAACGCCGACAACAAAACAGGTTAGGATTACATTCCTCATTGAAATATGGACGAGCACGAAATATGGCGGCTGGTTGGCGGGTGGACTGACTTTTCTCTCTGGCATAAACAAACAAGGCTGCCAACTGCGTAAAATTAGGAAAAAGTGCGTTCAAAAATAAAATGGATAATTTCAATTTCCACTTTTTTCGTCAACTAATATAAATAAATACTACCTACATATTAAAATATGAATGTTCTTCCGACCAGACTAATCATTGTGTACCGAGTACCTATACGGGTATACGTTTGAGCGATATCTACTTGGTACTCGGCTCCAAAGTATCGATATCAAAAGTACTTGGCATCGAAAGAAAAGTATCGAGTAAGTACTTGTATTTACTCGTATCGATTCATCCCTAAGCACGGGTGACCGTTATTCAAATCTAACTCTGAATCTTCGCGAATATAATTTTCACTACAATGAATTCAATACATGGGTGGGGGCAGAGAGAGAGAGAGATCCACTCTCACCGTCGTCTGCAGGCGAACTCTCCACGCGTGTGCAGAGCGAATCGTCACTTGCAACGCGTTGGTCGCGCCTGTCTCTCGCCACCGCATTATGATGTCCTCGCGCCACTTAACACAAAGTGAACGCAACACCGTTCGCCGCGGGAGGTGATACGTCGCGCGACTTCCTGGCATGCCGTTGGAGGCCACACACACACTCCTCAGCACAAGCTACAAAGCCTTCATGCGAGATATATGTATTCCCTCAAACACAAAGCGTCGAGTTGCGGAATCGAATCGAATGGGGATCGAGGGACCTTTCAATTGTTTCCCCTCGCGTTTAGAGACTCCGAAGACGTTTACGAGGACCTCCGCGGAGTTAAATTCTAGACCGAGAGGATAGACTTCCAGCATCTAGTTTTGATTTGGTACAATGGAGCACCAACAATATGGGATAGAGTGTGGGCGTTGAAACTCATGATGTGTCATACGTGTTATTTAGTCTCTCATACTAAGGAAATAGCAATAATGAATTATTTAGAAAACAATTTATTGAGATACTTTACTTGTACTCAATATATATTTCTAAACGTTCAATTCCTTGAAAAATGGTACTGAAAATTCTGTGAAACACGTCTTGAAGTGAACTCAAGCCATGAGACATTCTTTTATAATCATACTTACCGAAAAGTGTATTAAAAGTGATATATTCCTGATAATCTTTTGTTAATTTTACCAGCCAGAACCTTTATTTCCATCTAGGGTTGCAAAATATTTAGCTCCCTTTATTTTAGCTGATATTTCTTCTACTGCGAGTAACTACAAATGCTCCCTTTTAATACAAGTATTAAAATACTGTGGATCCAGACAAAGTCTTAGTGACCTGTTAAGTGTTGCATTAAGTGTATCTACCTGTATCCAGTACAAAAAAATTTCATTCAATTGACTATTATACTCGCTCTCTTCATTTTCGGTTCCAATAATTTTCATATTTTTATCTCAATACTGTCCAACATGGCGACCGCGGGCTCCATGGTGCCCCTGATTTACTTTCTTGGAGCCCTCCTACACAAATATAAATTTAAATAAATTTAATAAATTTGAAAACAAAGTCAAACTAAACCAATTAAATTTTTACACCGACAAGATGCACTGAGAACAGCTTGTTGCAGCTTCACCCAGATTTTCACCAACTCATAGGTAACCTACAGTGTCAGATTTCACACATATGTTAGTAAGACCTTGTTTTGATGACATGAAGGGATAATACGTACAGTTTATAAGAAAGGAGACCGCAAATCCTGTGAAAATTACAGAGGAATCGCCGTACTAAACGTAGTCTATAAAGAATTTTCTACCTTGTTGTATAACAGACTAATGGTTATAGTAGATCTGAAGAAAAATAAAAATGGGATTTAGACGCGATAGGTCAACCATAGATAACATCTGTATGGTAAAACAAGGTTATGAAAAACATGCTTTGAATTTTATATTCAAACTCACGACTTGTATGTAGTTTTCAAACAAGACTTCGAAAGTGTTGAGAGATCGGCAGTAATTAAGAGCCTAAAAAACCATATATGATATACCAGATAAACTCAGAAAACTGATTCTAATGACTCTCCATTGTGAAGTGAGAATAAATACCGAGTTCACAGAAACCTTTGAAGTGAAAAAAATGTTAAACAAAGAGACCTTTTTCTGCCATTCTGTTCAGCCTGGTAATAAATGATGTCTTAGAAATCTTAGAAGTGGGAGGAAACAAAGCTTACAAGCTCAAACAAGAATATGCATATGCAGACGATATATTGATACTAGTTAGAACTCAACACACCCTAAAGGTGACATTTACTAAATTAAGTACAGAGTCTCAAAGATAGGTCTGATAAACTACGAAAGGAAAACAAAATACATGAAATGTAATAGAAGACAAAGTACAGAATCTGTATTTGAATGTGAAAATCAAATATTTGAGAAATATATTCTTTTAAGCACTTAGACACAATTGTTAACACTGGCAAAAGCATTGAAGAAGATATAAAAGAGAGGTTAGCTATGGAGAGTAAAGAATATTATGCGCATAAACAACTGTTAGAGAATAATGTTAGATGTCTAATAGAATACTTTCTAGAAATACCAAATTACAATTCTATAATACAATAGTTAAAACAGTAAGACCTGGATAATGAACAAACAGAACACAAATTACTTGTATTTGAGACAGACTGAAAAAAAAAATTGGCCCGAAAAAAAGTTGTAGAAGTCACATGGGAAAAGAAAAAAATGAAGAATTAAATGAATGAAAGAACCAACACACTTTTGTCAGAGAAATCAAGGCTACATGATTGTGGAGACATTTTCCCGTAGAAAAATAGCTGCACATTGATAATGAGGTTCGAAGGACCAATGTTAAGATAAATTAGAGAATGAGGAAGGTAGATAAGGTGAATTAATACTAGTTGCTTACAAACAATTTAATATGTCTTGCAATATTAAAGTGGAATCAAATAATAATGAAGATACACTGTGATGAGATGATCCGTGGATGGCGTGGTAGCCACGCGGCGAATGACTCGCCTGATGATACTGTGTAAGCAAGCCGACCGGTTACTACTGGCGACGAGTGAGCCATGTGGCGTGGTTCGCCTGGATGATGTGATGAGAGCAATTGCTAGCAAGCAAGATGGGTTGCGGACTGACGCTTGCCCAGCGAGTTTGTATAGTGACTGACTGCCGGAGAGTATGCCTGTTGGCGAGGCGAGTGACTGCTCCGGTGAAGTGGGTGAGTGTTGCCGTCCGACTGGTAGAGAGCAAGTGATGATTGCAAGGTTGTTGATGAGTGCGAGTGCCGCCTCAAGTCGAGTGTGGACTACTGACTGTTTGCAGACGAATGTGGAGTCGACATGGTGTGGCTCGGTTGATGAGACTCGCGCTGCTAGCGCGATGGATGCGCCAACCGACAGCAGCCGGACGTCGTGACGCCCGGCTGATCATATCGATCGAAGCGTGACTTCTGGCGGGAAGCGCCGGCTCGTGGTGCCAGAATAATCAATAATGGGCGTGGTTGGTCACAGACGCTCTAAGAGTACAGAGTTCATAGATGTTCACCTTTGTAATGACAAAATGAAAAAAAATGTATGAACAATGATTATCATGGCTTTGTCATGCGAAACGTATGAATCTTACTCTTGTGGTAAAAAACAACGGTGCGGGCTCCTATTGCACCAAAGCCAAGGGGCAGACCTGACTTGATATGCGTCAAGATCAAAAGAACATAAAGGTAGACTACTGGAAAAGACTGTTGCAAAATAGTCAGGAATGGTCGAAAGTAATTGAGTCGACCAAGGCCCACATAGGGTTGTAGAACCTTATTAGAAGAAGATTACCGGATGATAAGTTTGAGAAGGTGTGGTAATGATTCCACTCAAGAAATTGGAAAACCTGACCGTACAATTAATTTTGGATCATTTGTGGTGAGTCATTTTAATAGGAGGCATCAAAATGAAACTATATATAAAACATCAGTGTTTGAATTCAGTAACTTCGGTCGGGTTATGGTTGAACGATTTTCTCCCTACATTTTTTAGTTCCAAAAGATACACTAGCAGATTTAATAATTTTAAAAGCAATGGTTGTTAAGAATATTATTATCAATTATATACTCGTATCTTAATTAAGCGTATGAAAAATTATATATTTATTTATTTATATCCAAATATTTACAAGGGCAAGTTAATATATGTCACAAAAATCAGTTTCCCTTCTTCCATTTTAAATTACAAACGCATTTTTTGCCAACAGATGACTCTATATGTAAGCTTGTCGTATAGCCTGCGTGACATCTCGTAGGCACGCAGTCAGCAAAAGGCAGTCAGTGCACAATGGCATGAGTGGTTGAGTTGCATGAGTGCACATATGAAGAACAGCGTGCAATTGTGCGTTTTTTTAGGGTCAAAGGACTGTCCACAGAAGAAGTGCATCGCGAAATGCATCCCGTGTATGGTGACAACTGTTTCTCACGGAAAACTGTGTTCAATTGGATGCAGAAGTTTAACAAATGAAGGCAAAGATTCAGAGATGGGTCGTCAACTGCGGAGGTGTCAACTGCAGTCGCAATGCAACGTGTGGAAATCATTCGTGATGACCGGTGTCATCTGTTTGGACCCCTAAAAAATCATTTGGGAGCTGTCATTTTGAAACTGATGATGCTGTAAAGCAAGAGGATACTCGTTGACTGCGACAGCAAACAAGAGACTTATTTGCCACTGATTGTTAAGGGCTTGTAAAAAGATGAGATACGTATCTGAATATACAGGATGATTATGTCGAAAAGTGAAGTAAATGTCAGGAAATAACATTGAATATTATTACCTCTATCCAGTTTACCATATTAACCTGGTATCTATATTGCGACTTATTTATTGACTTACCTACGTATAAAAATAAATTAATGTATTTATCTAAGTATAAATAAACGTTATTGACCTAAACACAACGATAGATAAATCAAATTGACGTAAATAACACAAATTATTTTCAAAACAATAAACTCCTAATTTAAAATTATGATATTTTTATGATATAAACATAATTGGATCAACATATAAATAATTTTAAGTTCCCAATGTTAAGTATATTAATTGCGTTCACGATCATAAAGTAAATTTGTAACATATTCATAAATAAATTCATAAATTGGAAGAAACAAAAAAAATCTGAAAACGTTTCGTTTGGTCCGGTTTTAGTTGAATGACAAGATAGGAAAGGTTCGATCGTCCTGTGCAATATCACTTGAAACCGCTGCGCTCTTTATTTCGAGTTTCGTTTACTCTCCTGTGCTTGAAGCCAATAAGAGGTATGATTTCTTCCGTTACCATACTTCCGTGTCGTCTTCTCTACGAGCGAGCGTTGCTGTGACACACATCGTCGTCGAGGAGTAGTATTCCTCCGTCACAACACATGCCCCGCAGGGGGTGATGGACCGCACCCGACGCGCAGATGTTCAGAGCTCTTCGCTTGTACTGTATGGCAGCGTGGCGGTGTCTTCAAGCGAGCGCATGCAGATCGCGCGGAGGTCTACAGTGGGACGCGGTTCCCGAGGGACGCGGCATCGTGTCGTCATATATAAGGCGCATTGTACGCGCCGATGACAGTTTGCTATTGTGGCGTGTTTGCGGTCGCCCTCGAGGGTGCTTTGAAGGGCGCTCGAGTGTTATCTGGTGCGCTCCCGACCGCCCCTATCAACCCCACTCTGCTCTCCCTCATTTGTAACCGATCTCCTCACCCTCCACGGATGCGCTGCCACTTTCATCGAGCAATATCAATTACCACTATATCCACCACGATCACTGTTTACTTATGAGGACGCTCGAACAGGTAACGTACGCAATATCTTAACGTCTCAACCGCAGCTCGAGCAGCGTCAGGAACCACCACGGTTCCTTCAGCACTGTCTTATGATCATATAGAGCAGTCGGAGAGTTGACCACGGCCCACTGGAGATCTGTGAGAAAATATTGTTGGTCCGCAGAAAAAAATCAAGCCATTAATCGCAATTTTTGTGTTTATTTAAAATAAAACAAAAACATTGTCTGGAATTATCATGATAAGCAAGTTTTTAATAGTAAAAGGTTTTTGTTGTTTTGATATTTAGTATGGTTTTTAACTAAGTCTACATTAGAACTATACATACAATTTAAACTTTATTTTAGTTTTGACGTACTATACTTAATCTTTTGTATAATGATTTGATACACAAACAATATTGTTTCTGGGGATGTGTCTCAGGTCTTCCGGGGTTTAGGTCTGGGTGGAAATGGTGTACAGTTGTGGAAGGCGAACTGGTGGTGTAGCGGGAAACACCCTTGCGATCAAAGCAAGAGTCCCGGCTGGTCGCCATTTTCACCTGACCGAAAGTTATCACATATATTCTCCACGTGTAGGGTACACGGAAGAAATATGTACTTAACGATTAAATTATCTCTGCACTGCTTAGCGGGTAATTTTTTAAAAAGAATATGCGGAGTGACATAAATAGGGAAGTTATTGTTACTACCGATGAATCAGCATATTACATAAACTTCTGATTGTAGCCTGTTTTAAAAACTTTTCCCAGCACAGAAAAATTGTAAAAATTGTAAGACGGACGAAAAGTTACGTGCCCTCGAGTTTGTGATTGAACTGATCGAGAAGGCGCACATGAAAGGAAGGAATAAAAATTAGTTTAATTTATTCTGCGTTAACCGAAAATATTTTTGTTATCATGTCTGATGGTTTTTATGATTGGTAGAACAAAGCAAGTGTTATCTGACTTTTCTCAACGGAAAGAGTATTTTGAAAGATTGTAATATGATGACTATCGCACTGATTGAAACCAAATTTTATCATTTTGTTGAGAATTGTAAATAAACATATTAAATTTATTTTTTCTTTAGTTTAACCCACTCGTCCCCAAAAGTATTATTGAATAAAATTATGAGTTTCTTATGAAGTATGAGTAAGTCGTTGATGGAAGGTAAAAAATGTCAAGATAAGTATCGTAGGAAATATCTAGATCAAGTGGCCAACAGTAATAACTTTATACTGTTTATGGGGAAGAATTTCGACACGAAAACTATCCAACATTATAATCGCATTCATAGCATTATTGAACCAAATCCGTAAAGAAGCTATTACTACCTCTGGAAGGGTTCAGTGTTTTGGACCACGGAGAGAAAAGATTGAACGCAACTACTTGGGGGTTATATTTAACGCCTTGCCACCCCGTGTAGGGTAATTTTTGTTAATAATTAAGAACTTACTAAAACAATTTACAAGTATAATTGAGTTTCAGGGAATAATTTAATTATTGATAGTAATTGTAATTCTTTGAAATTAGTCACAAACATCTGAATGGGTGGTTGTATCGAGGTACGGAATTAAAAAAAAAACTTGTATATTGAAAGTAAATAGTTTATACGATCCATTTTCGATAGTGAGAGAGGTCAGAGACAATTAGAAGAATGCTAATCCTCGCTCCACCCCCTCGAAGAAAACAGCAGAAAGAAAGAAGTAGCACAAATTTCCACATTTCATTTGAAATAATCGTTTATCAATATTCGTACATATTGATCTAATATGTACTTACCGTTAACATTTTTAACTATTTGTTATTAATTTCTAAATTACTTGAAAATAAATGTATTAAAGCTCAATTCTCCTGTTATCTAGAATCGTCGTTATCATTTCAATCGAAATATAATTTTACTTCGCTTAATATAATGTTCAATCATCGGTTGTTTAAAACAAAAAAAAAACAAAAAGTAGTTCTGTTCCAGGTGACTCGTCAGAGTTTATCAGAAATCCACAATTGTGGAATTTCGAAATCTAGACAATCAAAACTACCAACACCTATTAAAAGTCATCGTCTGTGGCACATGTGTCATTGGGTCCTCCATCCCAGTTCCCATTTCAGGTATTCGTGTGTTTCGCCTCAGTGCATCATAAAGTCTGTCAAGATGGAATCAGAGAGCAGGAATATGGGAGGGAGCAGTCGCAGAAAAGAGGGGAGGGGTACAGTCAAATAACTTAGGAGTCAGCGAGCGGAAAGAGTTCTGAGGAGCCCGAGGGAATGAAAAGGTGTGAATAGAAGAGCAGCGCGTGCGACCCTCCCCTCCACAACCGCATACCTGCTGCAATGCGTTCAAGTGTAACACAAGAAATTGCCGTCTTTTCTATTTATCTTCAAAGTCCTAATGCCGCTTCTGAGGTTACAGCCGCCTATTCCTTGCCTATGCCGTCGCCGAACCATCTCCACGACGAGTCATGCTAACCGGCTTCATCCCTACTTTCGAGTTCTCTTAGTTTCACTGCCCTCTTCGATATCATAAACTTGCCCTCGAATCAGAAGTAGACTTAAGCACAGATTCCATAAGCGCGCGCCCAGAATTCTGCTCCACAAAAAATCAATTCTAACAATTAGCAAATTAATAAAACTATTTCAAATTTATAAGGCACAATATTGGTCGTGCAGACGAGCGAAGACTCGCATCGTTTCGTTTTCACATCGTACTACAACGTGACTCACGACACTCACATTGCTAGTGAGTGAATAGGTTTAGTGAGAGGTTTGTAAATAAATATTAGAATGTTTTTGTGAGCTTATAAACTTTGTTTCCTTACTTATAAACTTTGTTTCCTTACTCAGAATAATGGATAATTCGATAATATTTTGTACATGTATAGTTTTTGCGTTAAATTAGAAACATATTGACATTTTATTAGTATTATAACTCGTCGCTAACTTTTCATCATATCTAGGAATTTTTGCTGAAATTTTTGAATCCGCCTCTGCCTTAGGGCCCTTGATCGGAATTGATGGGATGGTCCCTTGCTTGCTTCCGGAGAGTAAATTAGTTTATTGTCCTCCACGTGGTCATACGCAGTTTGTACAGTTTTTTTACAATAAATTTATTATTATTATTATTACAATTTTGTCTGTGAATTTTACTAAATTTCATTTGCGATTTTAATGTCTTATTACTAGAGACGGTACTAGAGAGTGTATTAAAAATGAATTTAAAGTAGATATGATGTTGCTGTTGTTTTATTCCCTCTATCTTGTAGGGTTTTTTTCCAATCCGTCACCTACTGGTACCTAATTTTGTGTGCTTTTCTAAATATCTTTTAAGCGATGTCAATAAATTGTCGTTAAAGATTTTCAGTTTTATTATTTGTTACTCAGTTTTTCTAATACTCTGCAGTGCATTTTTTATCGTAAGAAATGTGAAACTTTTTTTTTGTTATTTCAAGGATTCTAATCAAATAAGTGCTTTAAAACGTTATTTTCAAGGTTAATGTTTCAAAAACTTTCGGGGTCTTCCCCCGAACTCCGTTGACCAGCGCAGTATTCCTTACCCTCCCCCCTTACCGCAGGTGTTATATCAAGAATATAATTTCTACAATCTTGATGAAGTGCTTCTAATTTTGTACCTTGTAAATATCATGTTGGTTTCACAAATTCCTTTTTTAGAACATTCCACAATTATACATATTTTACGCTTAAAAAATCTTAATCATACACCACCATACTACTATATTGTTAACATTCAGGTGAATAAGATTCACGGAGCACTGAATGCACGTGGTGGGTAAGGCCGGATTTCGTTGCCCTTCTGATGTGCGATGGTCTTTTACGTTCTAAAGATACTCGCCATCAACGCGTAGCGTAACGCGTTTCGAACGCTCACTTAAAGGTCCTATATAATTTGCCTCGAGCACGCCTGGAAAGCGTTCACAAACCCCAATTGGCACTGGATGACTGTCTCTCTTATGTGCTGGCTCTCTTTGTGTGCCGTCCTCACTGCATGTTCGTATCCGAACAGTGCGGTTCGATTACTCGCGGTGCGGCTATGTAGACACGGCATTACGAGCACAACGCTGCAGAGACACCCTCCCAACGCTCTGCGGACGATCCTACGACAACGGAGCTTCCTTGGACGCTCAGGTATCACACGGATTCTTTACTTTTGAAATATGTTTGCGTTGTTTTAGTAAATATTCATTGGAATTTTTAAAAATGTCTTCCACATTCTAAAGAGTCTGATTTTTTTATTAGCGATCAAATTATTGAATTTCTTGGAAACATTTTGAATTAATGCATAAATGATGTTTCCATACTTATAATGTATGCAACGGTATATCCAATTCCTTGCCTACTTTTGCGGTAACAAATCTTTTGTTACCATGGACAGAAGTAATTATATCACTGATATTTGTCAGCAGCGATTTTTCGACAAATTATTTTAATTTGATCCCAAAGTCAATTGACAGAGCTTTGATAGCTTTTGACCAAAACATTTTAAAGTCCAAATGCTATTTCAAGAAAGAAAGATTTTTAGAGTAATAGTAATTAAGAATATGCATTACAGAACAAGCTGTTCGTGACTTGGATTGACAATACTCTTCGAAAAAAGACAATATTAAATGACATGGATAACTCAATTAAACGTTCAGAACATCATAACATGTACATTTTCTATTCAAAACATCAAATAAAACAAAAGTTGTAATCCCGCTGCTTCTCAGCGGCTATGGCTGAAAATAATTATCTGAAATAACAATCGAATGAAAAAGTCAGTTGTGGTTTCGGTTATGCTCAGAGGATGAGCAGAGGTGAAGATGACAGGAACTAATGGATAACGGGACTTCCGGCTCTTGCTCACTGTTTCAATATATCCAACCCCTTCGGTGGCTCAGTTACTAGCATGCTCGCTCGTCACCTACACACTCCGGGTTCAATTCCCAGCGGGGCCAGAAAAATTTGTTGTACTATTATTTCAATTACTATTGAAAAGCGAACCCTTCTCCTTCTATCCATTTCCTACAACTCATAGTATCTCTAACTCTAACTACTCCTTCTAAAACCTTCACGTGAGCCAAACCAGGTAACCAACCCCCCTACAACAAAAGTCCTACCTCCCACCTCCTTCCTCCAATGCCCCATGTAGATAAACTTCAAAGCACGCTACATTTCCCATTTACAAATACTACAATAATAAGTACATCCACCTCTACACTCGCGTGTGAAGAGAGGCGCTGGTAGCGTACCGAAACTCGCAGGTTAACTTAAATATGACTTCTCGGTAGTATTGTTCCGATCCCAACTAAAAGAGGTATATATTTTTTTCGAAGGATTCGTGTGCCCGGAATACTAGGAAGCTGTTTGCAAGTCTATCATACGCATAACAGACATTATGAACATTTATGTTGTATATAAATCAACGTTTGTCTGCGGAATTTCGTTTATCTGTAGGTAAGTGAGCAAATCGTTTTTATTGCTGTTAATAAATATTTCACTTAAATAGTTAATATTTTTGACCGCATCACCGAAAAGGGTTGATGCCACCCCTCTTTCGAGGGTAGTAGATTTAAAATTCAAAATAACCTGGGACAGAATCAGTAGAGAAATAAATTCAAAACAAAATATTTTTTTACGATTGTTGAGTCCATTGTTTTTTTAGATATTTTCGGTCGAATTCTTTTCAATAAGTAATGGAGATTTAAAAACGAACAATAGTAGCTAAGGACACAATATCGCATTGGGTAATAAAAGCAATAGTGCAGACTTCAATAAAGGTAATAGAAAAGGAAATATTATTCAAGACGGAAAAAAATACTATCTACCTTTGAGACGTTAAATAAGCTTCACCGCCCGGAGTTTTAAATACGAGTTACACCGGTGGAGTCAAATGAGACAGACTCTCAATAGACTCGCCTGATCTACATGCCCCCATTTTTCTGACTCAGTGAACTCGCAACACAGACGCACATCAACATAATCTACAGACTTTAAAAAATATGAACTGCGATTAACACTCATGAATCTTGAATTTAGGTAATTCATCCTAGGTCTTTTCTTAATTCAGAAAAAGACCTTTTTCTGGGAATTAATTATTTCATACTGGAAATGGTAGCTGAGACAGTAACGTTCATGACATTTCTGCATTTTTTTTTATTAGCTGTCACAACTGTTACTACCGTTATTTGTCTAATCCTCGTTTCATTTTTAAGTTGAAAAATTAATTTACATTCATATAAAATGTCTAGTTTATTTAAAATGCTTAACAACTTTTAATGTTGTTTAGTATTTTGTCAGTGATAGAAAATCAATTGGAAAACAAGAACCTATAACAAATGTTACTTTCTTATACCAAAATGAGTGACTCATTGGCAACATTTCTAAGACAAATAACTAAAACTTCTTTGTCATTCTCGTACTGTAATCTTTACTGGTTCATAAAGCACTTCAATCATTATATTTTTTATCCTTTCTATTTTTTCTTTTATTCTGTTATTTTATTTTTTTTATTTACACCTGCAGAAATGCTGAGGCGGTCCGCGAGAAAAGAAAACGAGATTCTCAACGAGTTGCTGTACTCTAAACTCGAAGATAGGGTTTATCTTTAAATAAATAAATTTATTGTAAAAAAACGTTACATCTGCGTATGACCATGTGAAAGACAATGAACTAATAAACTCTTCGGAAGGCAACAAAGGACCATCCCATCAATCAAAGGACAATCAAGGGTCGCAAGACAGAGGCGGATTTAAGATTTCAGCACACTCTTAAGATAAGAAAAATACTTCGGTACATATAGATTACCAACAAATTTATATTTAATAAATCACAAAAAAGTTATTTCAGAAGTACGTATTATAATAAACTATACACTATTCGGAAAATAATGTTTACAAATCACAAGTATTAAAATAACTCTTAGTTCGAGATTTATTGTTTCAATAGAAGCCACTCCTAGATAAGAACCTGTAGAATCTGTAGGAACACCCGCTTCTACCCGAAGGAAAACCGGAGAAAAATCCGGGCCAGGATGGGGTTACAGAATTAATGTACACTACCGTACCAAGGTTGAGAATATATAAAACTTAACTTATACGCATAATAAGACACAATACAAGCATGCAGGAAATAGTTTTGAAACAATTATCAATTATTTTGAAAGCACTACAGTAATGGTGTGATAAAGTACAAGACGAATTTAACTTTTATTAGAACCAATAAATTCTTTTACATGGTAGAAGCACTGGTGTCGTAAGTAGATTTTAACCGCAGCTTTTAAGAGAATCACTTTAATAATATCATTTGTCTTTGGGGAGGGAATATAGATCCATTTCCGAATGATATGACCCTTTTTGGCAAAGAGTGACACTCTAAGACGGAATATCATGTCTATTGCAAGGATTTTGTTCGAGAACAATACAGTATCGTATAAAGCAAGGGTAGTATTTAAGTAATTTGGTCTTAACAAACACAACAGGTTCATAAATATAAATGCAGGGAAGTGTTAAAATATTTAATTCCTTAAATAAAGGTTTACAAGAGTTTCGGGGGTGAAAATTGCAATTGTCCCGGAAGATAAGGCTGTATGGTAAATGGGAGTAAAAGTTTACAAAATATACGCACCGTAAATATGTGGACTAACTACATTAACGAAGATTCGGAATTTGTAACACAATTTTGATTATCAATACAGCAATTTCATTTGAGGTTGTATTTAATAGTTTAAGAATTTTGTTTTCATAAGTTTTTAATTGTGTTACTTTTAACAAAAGAAAATCCTGTGGTAAATATTTTGTGATATTATTGTGGAATGACATATACACTGTTTTGTCAGTGTTTACAATGAGGCGATTTGCATGAAACCAAGTTCAGAGGTTAGACAAAACGATTTGAGCGTTGACGTGTTTACATAGTACAATAATGTTACCATAAAAAGGAACCACTTTGCAATCTGATGTGGATAATCATATGTAGTTCAAATACAACGAAAAGAGTATAGGGACGAGAATGGAACGTTGGGGAACATCGCAAGTAAGTGGGGTTCTGATAGGCAATGCTGAAGATTTTACGTAGAAGATATTTCGGTCCGTTGATACATATCTTTTAAATAGGAAGTTGATGCACAAGTCCACGGAATGCCAAAAGAATGCAATTTGGGGAGGAGAATTCGAGATCGATGACATCGAAGGCTTTGGATAAGTGAAGAAAAATACCTTAGGATTTTCGTAATGGTCAAGAGACGTGGAAACATCTTAACAGAAAGAAAATATGGCACTGGTAGAGGAAAAGGATTTCCTGAAACCGTGTTGATCGTCAAAGAGGTTATTTTTATATAAATAGTCTGAAAGACGTTTATAGAACAATTCTTCAAGGATGTTTTACAAAAAGGATAGTAAAAAAATTGGTCGTTAATTTACAAAATTGAGTTTGTTTCCTTTCTTGCGTTAAGGATTCACTTCAGCTCTCTTTACTGTGTTAGGAAACACCCCTTCTGTTAAAGAACTATTACAAATATTTATCAGTGAATTTTATATAACGTTGAAATAAAAGTTTATAATAAATTCGGGTATATCATCTAGGCCGATTGAAAATTTTGATTTTTAATAAACATATGATTATCATGATTTCACTAGCGTTAGTTTCTGAAGTGAACACAGAATGGAGCACGTGGGTGGACGTATTTGAGGGACATTGATTTTAGATAGTGAATTCGTTATTTTATCTACATTTGAGAAATAAAAATTAAACAAATTTGCAATGTCTGTGGATTTGATACAATTTTACCATCGTTTAGAAGGGAATTTTTTTTTTGAGATTTTCAGATAGTGACGTAATTTTGAACAATATTCCACATGGCTTTGGTCCGGTAGTTCGATTTTAGTATCTGCTATTTTCCAATCTTCAGCTGCTTAGACTACTTTTCGTAGAATAGTCTTATATTTACGAAAATAATCATGGAATTCAGGTAGTTGGTTATAGAGTTTTGAAATAATAAAAACGGCGCTGGATTATGTAAGAAATTCTTATCCCTTGGGTAATCCATCTATTGTATTTCTATGTTAATTAACATGCGTTTTATGGCAAAGCTAGAGTTGTAAAGTATTGGGAATGTTGAAAAAATACACTGAATTTATCGTTGGTGTTTTGGCAATTGTATACATCTTTCCAATTTCCTCACGCAATTATTTGTGTTGTTAAACTGTCTAGAAAACTTTAAAATTCTTTAATCGATATTTGGGTGAATGGACGTAATCCGATGCAGTCAGGAAATCAATGTTGAAATCGCCACATACAACGATATATTTGTGTAATATGCTTTTTAAAATAATTTCAAAATTCCGGAAACATATATCAATATCTTATTAAGGAGGTATATAAATACACAAAAGAATAATGCCTATGTCGGTGAAATAAACTGGAACATATCACCACTGCAGAAGCCCTCGTAGCCCGGTAATCGAGAGGACAAAATATCATTACGAACGTACTCGTATACGCACCTCCGTGGGGATTTTTGCCTTTCAAATTTTGCCGACAGTAAGAACTTACTAAATAATAATCAGAAATAAAAGTATCATTGATGTTGTTAGTTGAAAGCCAATGCTCTTTGAAGCATAGTAAATCGAATGGATATTTGTGTACCAGTATTTCTATGTCTGTCTATTTGAAAGGGATTGGACATTATGATGAAATATAATTATTTTATTTTCGCAAAGAGTTTATGATTCTCGATAAATGGAGTCGAAGTTAGAATGTGAAGGGGAACAAGAATGATGTGTAACATTTTTACCAATATTATGACAAATGTACAATTTTGAAATCTAGAAAACTTTTGTATTCAAGTCTATTTTATGGAGTAATAAGGGGCCAGGTTTGCTTACNTTTTTTTTTTAAATTCTAAAATAGTATCAATGTAATAGCACAAAAGAAGGTTCTTCATCTGCTGTATATATATATATATATATATATATATATATATATATATATATATGTGTGTGTGTGTGTGAGTGTGTTGCTGTTTTTATTTTTTGTATATATTTGATATTATAATTGTTGTTATTTTGCTGTTAAAGAAATATTAAGTTACCAATAAGTACAGGAAGTTTATTTTATATCATTTAGACATTATACAAGTTATTTTTAAATATTTAAAATAATTTGTCTAAACACCTGTATTTGATAATAAATTATATACTAAACAACAACTACCAAGTACACCTGTATTTATAAAATGACAGTTTTCGCGAAGTTTTAAATGCATTTTTTTAAATTTACAAAACATATCTGCTATCTCAATAATTTGTATCATATATTCGTCTTTTCTCTGAACTCTGTAAATTAACGGGAGTACAGGTAAGTTATATATTGAGTCAGAAGTCGAGATTTACTAAAAGAAGACAAATACTACAAAAAAATTGAATGAGAATTACAGGAGCGGAGGGAAACATGTAACGACAAATGAAGTTGGACATGGTTATATAAAATTCGAGACGCTTTTTACCTTGTTTACGTATGCTCTTTCGCTCATTGCACGATTTCACAGCTTGACCTACCCATTTTCCGCTCCTTCCAGCCCTTCGTTTAGACTCTATGAATGCTTCCTCCCCTTGTCCTTTCTCACCATCCTTAACTCCATCACCCTCTCTAGCCATCGGTGGCGCGGTGACCGCTGGTGAGGAGAGTCACCCTAATTGACAAGCAGAGCACTTTTGAGGCTGCGGCGGCAGTCCTTGTGCCGGTACCTTTGAAGCCCCACTTCACAGCGACCGCCGAAGGGTATTGTGCGGGTGCCACTGTCAATGACTCTTTCCGCACGACCAAACCTTATACTCTGCGCGCGCAGGCGTCACCGCCTCTTTTGCCCCTCTAGTGACGACAGCCATTGAAAATATGTTTACAAGCGCCGCGTTACGAACGCGACTTTCTCGAACTCAGTGTGGAGATGTCGCGGCGTGAAAATTTTGCCGGCAAATAGCTTATGCGCTATACCAATCGACAGTCTACTCTCCTCACCACACCCTCCCCCACCTCTGACCAGAGAGAACGAATGGGAAAGAACATATCTAAGTAAAATGTCGCAGAGGAATAGTTGTGGATAGAATTGCCAAAGTCAGTATTCCATTTTTTTTTTTTTTGGGACTCTGGGGCTCGTCAACGCCAAGGTCATTAGAGCCCTTGTTATTCCTAATAAACTGAATCCATTGCTCAATATTCTCGAATCCTAAATTCCGTACAAAATCTCCATAACCCCGTGAATTTATGTTCCGCCTAAAAACCATGTCTGAGCGCCAGAAGTAAAAGGTCGCTTGTCACATTTATACAGCTTTTCTAGAAAACTTCGTAGTTTTCCATTTGTTATCAGTACTCGATGACAACCATTCCTATTTGCTTCATAATTTACCAGCTTCGTCTAATTAGATCTGATGTATTTTTATTTAAGCCAAGTTTTTATAAACTATTCATCCGACGTTANCCCCCCCCCCCGACCACCCCCGTTTGGGGGTTGCGTCCATGCCAAGACATCTAGAGCAAAAATCCCTACTGTCAGATGAAAATGATTCACCGCGTAACCATCGTTCATCCGGTGACACTTAATCTAAAAGCAGAAGATAGGTTTTTACTGCACCGTATAATTCATTGCAATAAAAGTACACAGAAAAATACCTGATTTATTTTATGTATTTACTATCATGAATAATTTTCAAATAAAAATATATGTTCCTCAGATATGTTTCTCTTAAACATTCTGAACTATTTTTCCCTAAGTTCTTGGTATATTAATACCAAAGTTGCCAATATCTAATGAAATAAATTATGACTAGAATATGTGTTTTGCCACTGCGCTAGGCAACATTAATTTTATTATTACCAATTAATAAAACATCTTTTACACTTTCTCGCAAATACCTTAATTTGTCGAGTCTGGAAACCCATGTCCTTTGAAAAAATATCAATGTGAAATTTCGAGTGATATGTCACATTCATTCCATGCTAATTGGTAATTAAAAAGGGCTCTAATGACCTCGATGTCGACGAGCCCTAAAGCCCCACAAAAAAAGGTAATTAAATACTAAAAAAACTTTAACACGCGTACAAAATGGAACAATGGATCGATACAAATTCTCAATAAATACTCAACATTATTATATTGGATATTGAAAATTTATTATTTGAATGGTAATGCTCAAGGCCACCTGCATGCGAAAGATACAATGAGTAAAACAACTATTAACTTGTAATGATACGTATAAAAGAGGGATAATGAACAGATATAATTACTATTTCACGAAAGCGTTGAAACATAACTAAATCTTCATTTCATACTCCTTGAAAATTCTGTAATTAATATTCACAAAAAATGTCTGTGCATATTCCTTGTCAGTAAGCAGTTTTTTGTGATAAAAAAGCAAATATCGTCTATTTTTTGGAAATATTGTCAGAAATAGTGAATGCGTTTAAAATGCAACATTAAAATTGTTGTGAAAAAATTAATTTAACCTTCCCTTAAACTGCAAAATTACCGCTTTTTACCTCAAATTAAATTCTTTGAGAACATAAACATCCATTCGAAATGAATCAATGAATTGATACAAAATCTCACGACCACCTGCATACACGATTTGTGACTTGAGTATGTCTTAAACAAGGAGTACTAATTTATAATGACCTTCATTTTACTTTTAAAGATCTTCGTTGCACTTTTTAAGTTTGTAAATGCAAATTTCAATCTTATATCAATACTACAAAAAAAAATTGAAGCGAGTAATATTAAACATGTGTAGGAAAATGATCAATTCCTAAGTATCTCACGTATTTCAGTAAATTAGTTTTTTTTCCTCCACGTGGTCATACGCAGTTTGTACTGTTTTTTGACAATAAATTTAAAATTTAAATATTCAAAAACCCAGTTTGGCAATGTAAGTATTAAGCATCTTTGCAATGTAAATATAAAAAAATACATACCTGAGCTAATCAATCACAAATAATCGTACGACACATTACTGAATAAAACCTATTTTAACGAATAAAACTTCACTTTGATTACGTTTGGTAACTTATCATTGTTACTCTTCAGATGCCGTTTAAATATCCATTTTTGTCATTTCATTTGTACATAGACACAAAATGATTAAACACATTTGGTGTTTATTTTAAACTGTTGGAAAATTAGAGGACACAATACTTCAACACGTCCATAAAACCTTAAATAACAAGCTCTGCTCACGATAAATCCCAATACGTCCTGATGTTCACCACCATATTTTTGTAACGGAGGAGGTTTTGGCTTAGCAACGTTACAGCCAGAAACTAATGCATGCTTGGCGTAATATTATTTCCCCGAGAAATGTATTTTAAAATTAAAATTCTCGATATTTTTGAATTTTGTCATTCTATCACTATGAGAAAAACAAAATTTATCTTTCTACGGCTAGTAGAAGTATCAAATAATCTTCAACTATAAATGAGTGAAATAATGACTTACACGGAGGGCATTATATTATATTGGATTAGTTTTAATATGCCGTGAAAAGGAGTCCAGAACAATAAAATTAAAAAAATCTCTACTTTCCTTGTTTTAATTTATTACTTCCACGTTACAGTTTAATTTTTATGGTTCTCTTTTTAAGCTATTACAATGCATATTTCCTTCCGGAAAATTTGAGGCGTTTTGAATCGTAGAACGTTTAAATGTAATAAATAATAATAATAAATTTTATTGCCAAAAAAGGAGTTACAAACTGCGTATGACCACGTGGAGGACAATAAACTAATTTACTCTCCGGAAGTAAGCAAGGGACTATCCCATCAACTCCGATCAAGGGTCCTAAGGATGATTTAACATTTCAACATACTCCTAACGATAAAAAATAGTTCCACAATTGTTACAGTATTAACAAATGCCAACAAATATCGTGTTTAATAAAACAGAGAAAAGTCATTTCACAAGTACGTATTATTATCAAGCTATAAATCATTCAGAAAGTATTGTTAATAATTCGTAACTATTAAATAACACTAAATTCGTTAATAATTATATCAATTGATGCCGACTCTAGGCAAGAACCTTTATGAAAACCAAGTCTTTATAAAAAATCTGCCTCTACCCGGAGGAAAACCGGAGAAAAACCCGGTCCAGGATGGGGCTACAGAATTAATGCACACAACCGTGCCAGGGTTCAGTAAATTATACAACTAAATTTATATGAATATTAAGACATAATACAAGCATGCAGGAAAATAGTTTCGAAATTGTTGTCAGACATTTTGAAAGTACTACAACAATGGCGTGATAAAGTACAAGACGGCTTTGATTTTAATTAAAATAAATAAATTCTTTTACAGTGTAGAAGCACTGGTGCAGAAGGTAGCTTTTAACCGTGGATTTGAAGAGATTCAATTTAATAATATCTTTTATACTTTTGTGCAGGGAATTGTATAGAACGATTCCCGAATGATACGGCACTTTTTGGTAAAGCGCGGTTGACACTCTCGGACGATGAATATTATTCCTATTGCGAGTATCCTCACACAAATGATCCGTAAATATAGCTAAATTTGTGTCGTTAAACTGTCTAGAATACTTGTAAATGATTTTATGTGGTGTCAGTTTATCTTTAATAGTCAACACTTGCACAAGGCGAACGTTATATCCGGCACAGAACACTTCAGATAAATACGAGATTTCATTGTTGACAATTATCTGATCTAGCAATGTTTGAAATGAACTGGAGAGACGAATTGGGTCGTTTTTCGTAGTTACAAGGTTGAAGGAGTCGATAAGATTCTTGAATCGATTTATCGGAGAATTTGTGTAATTGTAAGCTCTCTGGAAACTATGTTGGAATCACCACGTATAACGATAGATTTTGTGGATTTACGTGTAATATGTTTTAAAATAATCTCAAACTTTCGAAAGAATATGTCAAGATCTGATTGAGGAGGTCTATAAAACATAAAACAATAATACCTATGTCGGTCAAATTAACTGCCGAAAATTTGAACTCGCCACCAACGCAGAAGTTCTCGAAGTCTGACAATTGAGAAGATAGAATATCATTACGAACGATAGATACACGTGCCTCTGTGGGGATGTTTTAATTTAAAATTTTGTCGACAGTAAGAACTTGCTAAATAATAATTAGAAATAGAAGTATCATTGATATTACTAGTAGAAAGTCAATGTTCTGTGAGGCATAGCAAATCGAATGGATTTTTGTGTACAAGGATTTCAATGTCTGTCAATTTGTTTGAAAGGGATTGGACATTATGATGAAATATAATTATTTTATTTTCGCGAAGAGTATGTGAATCTCGAGAAGTGGAATCGAAGTTAGATTGTGGAGGGGAATATTAATTTGGTACAGCTTCTAGTCCCGCATCAAACTCTCACACTGCACCCGAACGCGATTGTCACCTTCGAGCACCACATCGTACTCTTGAGCGCAAGTTGTAACTATGTATGGGGGCGGAAGGAAATGTGGATGTAGGAATAGGTGAGGGTGAGTGAGATGAGGAAAGAGAAGGATGATCAGGAACAGGGGAATAAATGGGTGTGGAGATGGGAAGGGGAGGGGGTGATGATGAGTTAGGAGCAGAGGAAGATTGAGGAGGGGGAGATGATGAGATAGGAGCAGAGGGAGGTGGAAGACGATGTGTAGGAGTGGGTGAAGGAGCAGGAGAATAATGTGAGGTCACATATGAAGCTAGGAGGGAAACGAAGTAATATTTTCCAGACGTCTCAGATGTAAACCGTGCTGGGTAAAGTCCTTGGCAGTCAGGTGTGGTTGCAAACAATAAAATGTGATTTTTGCGTCTGCCAAATGATTTTTAGGAAGATGTTTGCCAGGTTAATTTCCTGGTTTATTTGTGGGTCGTTGAAGCGTGGAGGCAGGCTAGAGAATACTATATTTGTGTGCTGAGAGGCCGTTTTTAGTTTTAGTACATATTCAGATGCGTTGAAATGACCAACCATGTAATATCGTTCTTCCCACCTATGATGATTACTGTGTCCCGCTCTGTGAGTGTTTTAGTGAAGGTATCCAGTTCTCAAATAACTTCTGCCAAACGAGCATTTGGCTTAAAGAAACCGGATACTGAGAACTGGCTGGGAAGCAATCTACGCAAAACCAAGGACATGTGACGACCGTGCAAATCAGCTAATATGAGGACGTTTGATTTCTGTGTGGAACTGTTGGCTTCATCTCTGGGTAGCACTTCTTTACGTGGTTTTGGACGGCTGTGCTTACCAGTGCGTGGTTTATGAACAGGTTTGGATACTCGACGGGATGGAATGAAACGAGTACGTACGGGAGGAAACTGGGACATATCATTTAAAACATTAACTCTATTTTGGGTGAAGACTTGGGGTGGTGTATGTGTATTTGGTCGAATCGGGTGATAGCATTGGAAGGACGACGAGAATTCCTGACTGTAGTCCAATCGCCGATCGTGTTCTTATTGACCTCTTCCAGCATACTGATCCATGTGTCAATATAATGTAATACCATTATTAATAAGCTAATTGTTAATTTTTGTTATTTTTAAATACTGTTATTTTTACTTGTACTAATTTTACTAGATGTATGTCATTTTGGAACTGCTATTTGTTCTCATTTTCCCATCAAAACTTGAAAATGTTTGTCATTTTCTTCAACACAGTTTTTTAATGTGCACTATATCATTAATAAATGTTGTTATAAAATGACATTGTTAAAATTATACAGACGTCTGTTCGGATCTGACCCAACACTACCTTCCAATTTCATTTCATTCCACTAAACCGATTGAGGGTTAACCGTCGACTGGATGCATTGTTGGCTGTTGCGCACATGAAAATAGAAAATTATATTGGGAAGTATCACGTCATTACAAACATTCTATTAAAATACTTAATATTACAAATAAGTTTTAAAAATAAAGAAATAATTTTTCCACAAATATCGATACGGACCTAAACAAATGTTGCTACAGAACTCTTTAAATACTCTTAAATATACATAATTCAAATTTAAAATAATTTTTGTGTCATTTTTACTTGGAAAACTTGAAAGAAAAGAGCCGTTGCCGTTTGATCAAAGCGCCATGTCTAGGGGACAGCTGTTTCGTTTTATTTTTTCCTCGCGAGATGGACCTGCTGTCAAGTTCATGCGACATCACGGACGAACTTTAAACTATGACGCGTAAAAGGCGTTCCAGCAGCAAACAATCCGGAACGGTTCGTAACCGTCCTGAATTCCGCGCATGCGCACTAAGGAAATCCCGAGAAAGTTGGAACAAGCCTTATGTTAGAGTGTAATGAATAACTACAAAAAGAATAAAGAAATTAAATGGTGAAATATTAGAATAATTATATTTACGGTGACGAGACATGAGCAGCGCAACAATAGAGTACGTTATTTATAAGTTAATAATGATGTAATAGTATACGCACCAGAAAATCTAAATGCACCAAAATAATTAATATTAATGCACCAAGACGTTAAATTTATGATACCGTTTGTCCTTACGTAAACTTCCTTTGAATGAAAACAATATAAAATTATATTCGGTCCGTTAGGTTTGAAAACCTTAGGAAATGATTTTAGTGTTTTTCACTTAACATTCACACATAACAATGAATTTTACACTACAATTTAAGTTAGGGTCTAAATACAACTACTGAATCACAAAAACTCGAAAAAATAAAATAATTGGAAAAACTGAAAAGTAGAGAGAGATCATTCACGACCGCAGCTAACGCCAGGAGCAGGCTAGCATTTATAATTTAATAATAATAATAAGGCCAAATTTAGACATTTGTAAAAAAAATTAAAAATTATTAATTATAAGTGTTTAAGTTAGTTCATTTGGTATTGGTGCTGTGGCAGAATTGAAATAACGTGCTAATTTTCTGCCAGATATTTAACAAGTGCCAACGCCAATGCTTAAATAAATACTGTTCTGTTTTTTTTAAAAACATTTTAGAGCAAAAAAACTACGACACACAAATGTAGACGGTGAAAAAAGTTGGGAAGGTCCAAACATATCGAGAAAACATAATTTCAAAATTCTGTGATATTTTCAGAATGTATGCTTAAGCGGAATGTCCATAATATCGAAAATATTTTCATTGATTAACAATTAAAACAACAAAGGTCTAACAAACTATAAAATTGCCTGAGCAAAATTGAGCAAAGTCAGAGCTATCTTTCACCAGTACTCTATAGAACGTTCGAATTGGTTGTGTACAAAATATCTATTCCGGCTTACTTCACGGAGTCGGCGAAATGTTGGAATATTGCGGACGTCATTTGCCAACGTCGAATCTCTCCGACGTTTTGATCGAGAAATGTAGTATCCAAGAAAGTTCAGAGCGAGAAATGCAGTATACCAAGAACGTTAGAGATATTTAGCTGTGGTGGTATCACTGATAAATCATGACGTTATAATAATGAATCTCTACAATTTCCTACCTCAGGAACCTTGGGATGACGTGTATAATTGTGAAAGTATCAACGATAAATTCAATTTATCTTTTTCAATATTATTACAAAACCAGCTTTCCCTTAAAACGCAAGAGTAAACAATTACAATAGAAGGATAACCAAAGTGATAAGAATTTCTTTAAAAAACAAACGTCATTTATATTAACTTCCAAAACTTAATACCCAACCACCCGAATTTCATGATTATTTCCGTGAATATAAATCCATTCTTTGAAAAGTGGTCTATGCAGCTAAAGTTATGGAAAATGACAGAAAGATTCTTAAATCGAATAACCGGAACAAAACCATGTGCAATATTGTAAAATATTCAGAGAATTGCCAAGAAAACGTTTACCTACAAGACGATGGAAAAATCGTATCAAATTCAAATTTGTTTAATACTTATTTCTCACAAGAAGGTGAAATATCGAAATCAGTAACTTAAAATCAATGTCCATCAAATACAACCACACAGCTACCACATTCTATGTTCACTTCGGAAACTAACGCTAGTGAAGTTATGAGAATCATCGGTTCATTAAAAAATAATTTTTCAGCAGGGATAGATGACATACCTGAATTTACAGTAAAATCCTCTCGCATTATATTAAGTCCACTCATTTTTTTAATAGCTCTTGGTCAGAAGGTGTGTTTCCTGACATATTTCAGAAAAATAAAGTGAAACCATTACATAAAGGAAATAAAAGTTATGCTGGTAACTATCGTCCCATATCCTTATTGCCAACTTGCTCAAAAGTCCTGTAAAAATCTTCTGTAAGCAACTTTTAGACTTCTTATCGTATAATAATGTTCTCTCAAGAGATCAGCGTGGTTTCACGAAATCCCTTTCCACTAACAGCGCCGTAATTTCTTTTTTAAAAGATGTAACCATTTCTCTTGACCGTAGAGACAATAGTATTTGTTTTCACTTATCGAAAGCATTCGACCACGAAATTCTTCTCTCAAAACTTCATTCATACGGTATTGGCACATCAATGGTTAACTTCCTACCTAAAAATAGGCATCAGCAAGTTGAAATTTCTCATGTTGAAAATAAAGTAGTTCAGTATTATCACTCAGAAACATAGCACCTTACTTGCGGAGTTCCTCAAGGATCAATTTTAGGCCCCATCTTCTTCTTATTGTACGTAAACAAATTATATCACCAACTACATCTGATTGCAAAATGGTGCTCTTAGCTGATGATACAAATTTAACATATGAATATGTCAATGCGCAAAAAGTTCTATCTAATCTCTTGTCTTCGTTTCATTCAAATCGTCTCTTCGTTACTATTGACAACATACCAGATAAAACAGTATTCGTGCAATAATGGTGCGAAATTGCTCATCTTACACCACTTTCGATAAACGGAACCCAAAAAAACTGTCAAGTTAACCAAATTTTTAGGGGTCCATATTTAGGTTAACCTGAAATGGCATTGTAACGCTGATAATCTGAATTTCTTACTAAGCAAATTGTGCTATGAATTCCGAATTCCAGTTAATGTTGTAAGTCAATACGTTTCTCGCTGCGTGTGCCTTGCAAATGTTTATTTTCATTTACAACACAATATCTTTCGGGGTCAATCCGCTAAGAGCTTTCAAACTTTTAGAATCCAAAAGAGGATAGTTCGGATTATCTGTAAATCTTACCCTGGAAGTTCATGAATATCTTTATTTAGAGAACTAAATTTTCTTCCTCTCATATGCATATACATTTATGAAGTAGTCGTGTTTGTTAAGGAAGAATTATCAAAATCCCATCCCTGCTTTAGAAGAAAATGTATCATGTCTAATCTGCATAGATTATGCGTTGGTGCACGAAGCTGATTGGCGGCAAATTTTCTCGGAGCACTCCAGTTTCCCCTACCTTTCATTCCACCACAACGTTCACTCATCATCACTTACGTATAACCCGCCTCGGGGAGGTCCGATAATCTTGTAATTCCTCTGGCAAATAAAAAGAGGCATCATATCAATCTCCATCTCCGACCCCTTCAAGAAAAGGGAAAAGGAGTGAGAAGCCATTGAAAAATAAATACACATTTGAACTGTCCTGTAAACTTGTATTTTTTAAGATATTACCATGTTTACTTAAAATCATGATCAATTTTTTCGTAATTCCTTTCAGTTCATTGACATTTTAGTTAACAAAACTCATTCTTAAAGCAATCTTCATTAAAGCGAAACCGTTTATTTGATATATCTATATATATAAAGGAGAGTGTTTGTTTGTATGTATGTAATTTGTTTACTTTATTGCTGTCATAGAAACAAAAAAAAGAATTTTCTTACTTAACCGACACTTGGTAATTTAGAATTATAAACAAAAACAATTGAACATCAAAAAAAAATTTCTCACTTAACCGACACTTGGTAATTTAAAACTAAAAACAAAAGCAATTGAACATCAAATCAATATTAATAAAAATTTGAAAATCAAATCAATATTAATAAAAAATTGAACATCAAATCAATATTAATAAAAAAACGGTTTTTTGATTACATTTGCTTTTTATTTTTTTGATTATAATTGCTTAACAATACCTCCAAAAAAACGTAAAGCTATTGAAAGTAATGAAGAAAGAGATAAAAGATTAGCAACGATACGTGAAAGAGTTGCAAGATCTAGAAATTCAGAAACAGCAGAACACCGTGAAGCCAGACTCCAAGAAATGAGAAACAGGGCTGCAAAAACCAGAGCCTCTGAAACACAACAACAACGTGAGGCCAGGCTTAATGATCTACGAAACCGAGCTGCAACATCCAGAGCCTCTGAAACACAACAACAACGTGAGGCCAGGCTTAATGATCTACGAAACCGAGCTGCAACATCCAGAGCCTCTGAACCACAACAACAACGAGAGGTCAGGCTTAATGATCTACGAAACCGAGCTGCAACATCCAGAGCCTCTGAACCACAACAACAACGAGAGGTCAGGCTGCAACAAATCAGAGATAGAACGAGACGTTCACGAACTGATGAATACTCCGATTTACAGTGTGAAGCATTATTCTATGACCCTCACATAGATTACGCACATCACGCCAGTATCAACATAGGAAAAATGGATTTAATTTGCCGCAATTGCCAAGCCAAAAAGTTTAAATCAGAACCTCCCGGTCTTTGCTGCAATAATGGTAAATTAAAACTTAACCAACTGGACCCATTACCACAAGAACTCTTAAAATATACAACTGGTGATACACCACAGTCAAGACATTTTCTGAGTAATATCCGAAAATACAACTCATGTTTTCAAATGACCTCATTTGGAGCCACATCTCTTATTAATCAGCCTGGATTTCAATCCTCTTTCACAGTACAAGGGCAGATATACCATAAAGCAGGTTCGTTGTTGCCGTTGCCANTATACCATAAAGCAGGATCGTTGTTGCCGTTGCCTAATCAGCAACCAAAATTTTTACAATTATATTTTATTGGAAACGACCAAGTTGAGACCGACCAAAGATGCGCCAACAATTCAGGAACAAGACGTGAGATTGTATCTGATTTACAACAAATGTTCCATGCACACAATATTTACATAAAAACGTATGAAACTTCAATTGATCAGCCGCCAAACACAACTTTAACAGCATTTTTCCAACTATGCCAGCAGGATCCTTTTGCAAGAACACTATTGTATTCA
>NNCF01127243.1:2411-15093 GCA_002313205.1 Laupala kohalensis | reverse complement strand
ACACATCTGATTGCAAAATGGTTCTTTTTGCTGATGACGCTAATTTACTATGTAAACATGTCAATGCGCAAAAAGTTCTGTCTAACCTCTCGTCTTCGTTTCATTGAAATCGTTTCAACGTTAATACTGATGAAATTGTATCCATGTCATTTCGCAATAGTGTAATAAAATATCTTCCTCCTTCATCACTTTCGATAAACATAATCCAGCGGTTTAAAATCTGTCAACATAATAAATGAAGTTAATGAGAGTTTCAACCTCTCATTAAATCTAGTTTTCCATATGATTTAGGATGATGTAAGTGATAATTTCTCTTATACGTTTACCAGGCCATTGTTATAGAACTCTAGATACTGATTACATTCCTTTTTTTTCATGCATATCCTTTTTGTTTGTAATACATTATTTCTAACTGTACGCTAGCTTTGCACGGTTGCGTACATCATCTCTGTAGCCTCATCCTGGCCCTGGTTTTTCTCCTGTTTTCCTTCGGGTAGAGGAGGATTTTCCATGGGCGGGAGTATCATTAATGCATTTGTTTCATTAATCTCGAATTTCTACTACACATAATACCTACAATTCAATTTGGAAAAATAACTAGATAACAGCATTTATTAAATACTTTCTTTTATTAGTTGTGGTAGTCGACACCACACAAGTTGCGGGAGCAGGCACTCAGAGCGCGCAGCGGCAGTCATGCCCCAGTGCTGGCCAATAAGGGCAGAGTGTCGTCACCGTCGGCCAACGCCGCCGACATCACCACCGCCGCCAACAATTCCACCGGGTCCAGAAGGCGAGCTGCCGATGCGACGAGGGACACTCAACTCAACTCGAGCACTCAGACTAGAGATGTGACGTTCGTGAACGAACGATTCCAAAGGAACGAGTTCTTTCAGTGAATCGTCACCCCAATCGTTCCTTTTGGTGAACGGTCGCTCTTCGTTCATGTATATATTAAAATTCTTCGCTATATTTAGTTATTCCAGAGTTGTGTTGAGTGATATCGTAGAAAATATATGTTTAATAATAGCCAAGCCTCTTTTATAGATTACATCAGAATAAACAAATAGTAAACACAGCAACGTAGAAACAAAACATGAAATAACGTTAAGAAATAACAAAACATGAAATAACGTTATAAAAATCCTGAACACTTTTACGCTGGCAACTGAAAAACTGTCACCACAAATATTGTGTTCAGCCCATCTAAAGGTCATATGATATATTCAACAATCCTGGATTAAATAAATCAATCAAAAGTTTTTCATAAACACTGTTTTTGAATTCTGTAATTTTTTCATTATTTTTTTGGAAATGATTAGTATATATTGTTTTATATCCTCGAATAGAGAATCCAACAATATTGTTCTTTACGCACATTATCCACACTATCTTCCAATATAAGTATTAACATGAACTTGTCTGTTCAGGACAAACCGCGTCTTAGTATATACAACTGATACATCCCCCCTTCGCTTTAGCTATTATCGACCCAATAACTTATTTTAATATAGGTTCGATCTAATAACTTATTTTAATATTTACTCAGAGGCTTTACTCGCTAGGCCACATGGGTATCATCCATGTTTTGTGAGAGGTTGGATCGGCTGGGACATGAGTTCAAATCACGGATCACTGATCGTGGGCAACAACAGAACACAAAATGCACAATCAAAGAATAACATAAATTTAATACATATATATTACGTTGGATTCATGAAACCAACTAACTACATAAGCTATTCCCCAAACTACTGCATTCCAACACTACGTACTCTACAGTTGAGCACAACACTACAGAAAACAAATATCACTCCCTAGTACAAACACTGCAGTTACATAGAATACTACGTTACATTTTACACAAGGATTAAATGTTACGGAACTACTGTTCGTTCATGGCCTTCACCAAGCAAAAATAAATGGAACAATTATTGACTACACAATGAGGCGATCCCAACAATAAATCAGAGAGTAAAGACAATGCAACTAAGATTCGCGCATCTCGGCCCTTATTGGCCGAGTGGTTATGCCACTACAGTAAAAGGACTCGCTCTCGAGTTACAAATCATTCTAAACTCCACTAATTGTTATACAATTCGAATAAAGAGAAAAAGGAAAAGAAAATATAACCGTTTCAATGCTTGAAGAGCACATAAAATGATTCTTTAACTAGTGTGAATCTTATAATGATAAAGAATCATTTTATTCTTACGCAATCCGCGCAGAAGGCACGTCTTACGGAGTGTCCAGCCCTGTCGACACTGACTGCTCTCTCGACCACCCCCCTTGGTCGTTGAATGAGATCTTTGTTCGTTTGAATTTTCGTCTCCTGGAGGGGGGGTGCCAATCCCATCAATTTTCTTACTATGGCAGAGGAATGACGACACTTTCATGGTTGTTTATTGGTTAGTCAAGCTCACGCCACAGAAGCGTGATGCTGACCACCCGAATCCCACGCTTCGAAGGGACGCTTCAAGGACGGGGGCGGCCAGCGGAAGCGGCGGGTTGCCTTTCCGCTGCCTAAGGGTTTTGGGTCTTGCACACGTGCAGGCTTCATAAATTGCGACCAGTCAAGATTGTTTTTCTGACTGCAGTCAAAGCGATAGTCGGGACAGTGAAATGAATAAAATTTTCCACTGCTGTTTAAGTAGGATCATAAAAGAACTACCAACGTTTCGGACATCATGCTGTGGCCTTCTTCAGGGCAATGTCAGGATCGTACAGACCTAAGTCGCTGTCGTACTCTGCGAGGTCGAACGAGTCATGCGACGGTTATATAGGTTCAGTTGGGAGCGCGGCGGCCAATCAGCGCGGGCCCGAGAGGGTCCGGGAGGAGCGGGTGTGGGGTCACTCTGCTCTTGGTGCCCGAGCGCGTGGAAACGATCAGGGACAGTTAGTGCCCTACTCCAGGCGCTGCTCAGGATCAAGCCTTGGTCAACATTAAGATTGTTTAGTATTCTGGCAGTCTCTATGGCTAGATCTCAGCAAATTAACAAATTTCAGATATTATCCAAGAAACAGAACAAATGTAATACTTTACCTCAACCTGAGATCAATGTGGTTAATCTTTCAGGTGAACCTCTTGAGGAAGGATCCTTGTCCTTGCTCGAGAAAGGATTAAACTTCGCCACTGCGCCAAAACACACCCGTTGGCGCTATTATTTCAGGTATTGAAAGTGCATTGGTGGGTATTTCTCCTAACATCGCGGAGAAAATCTGGAGAGAAACTTCCAGGGTGGTATCTCGAGCTAAACCACCGAAAAGTAATATCAGTAAAGAGGAAAGAAGTGCGTTACGATCTCTCAGGGAACGAGATGATTTAGTTATCATGCCAGCGGATAAAGGTAACGCCACTGTCGTTGTGAAACGATGTGAGTACGTCAGTAAGGTGGAAGAACTCCTGAGTGACGGGACGTACTCTCGGGTAAGTACAAACCCGTTAAGGAAGATGAGGACTGAGGTCAATGCACTAATCAGGAATGCTTCTTCCATACCTGATGATATTAAATTATCATTAAAACGAGGTAACAATGCCATGCCTAGACTATACGGTCTCCCAAGGTGCACAAAACTGGTGTCTCCTTGAGACCTATAGTGAGTGCCATCAACGTGCCAACTCAACCTCTCGTCCGTTTTCTAGCAAAACAACTATTACCACTGACAGATACCATCTCGTCAACCATCAAAAAGTTCTGAGCACTTTGTAGATGTTCTGAGTGAGATAACTCCAAGTGACGAACTCATGGTGTTTCGATGTTATTTCATTCTTCACGAAGGTTCCGATCCGTGAAACACTGAACGTCACAGAACAACAGCGAGGCTTACCGTTGGAGTGGGCCAAACTAACTGAATTTTGTCTTAACTCCACTTTTTTCCAGTTTGACGGTAAGTTTTACTCCCAAATAGAATGAGCTGCTATGGGCTCACCCCTTTCTCCTGTAACTTTGCTAACATCTTCGTGGGAGCGCTCGAAAATGAGGTTATCGAGGATGCTTTATTAAAACCTAGAGTCTGGTTCCGATATGTGGATGACACGTCATCTGGCAACATGGACGTGAAAACCTCAACACATTCTTGGAGTACATCAATCAATACATACTAACATCAAGTTTACGATGGAGATTGAATCAGATGGACAGTTACCGTTCTTAGATGTGCTCATGAAACGGAAGGATGATGGCTCTCTTGCACACCGACGCGTGACTCGTTCAACCTCGCAGAGTACGACAGCGACTTAGGTCTGTACGACTCTGACATTGCCCTAAAGAAGGTCACAGCATGATGGCCGAAACATTGGTAGCTGTATCTACAAAGACGCGGATTGTCCCAGACAGACACGTTCATACTGACTCCGACCACGGAGCCTTCCTTCGTGTCTTTGTGCTCTATTGCTAGTATCAACACACTTCACTGGGTAGGGAAGTTTGGTCCAGAAGCAAAGTGGCGTCTTTGACACAAATCGTTTGTCATGCCCAAGGAATGAAAATATATTTAAAAAATCACTATAAATTTTATGTGCACTCAAATCGTTTTATTGTTATATGGATATAGCACAAGAATATGGGATATGTAACATCTCAAATTTCCCTCTCTTTACATAAGTCTGATATATAATTACCTTTATTAACTATTTCTAAATTATGTGTCTCATATTCTAGCATTAGTATATTATATGGCGCGAGAATGTGAAATTCGTAACATCTCCCCCACCCCTTGCAATTTACTAACAAGAGCGGGAAAACATGTGAACGATGGAACGACATTGACTGAATGATTCCGGAGAGGGAGTGAACGGTGAACGACTCGTTCCTTCTGGACAACGACATTTCGCATCTCGAAGTCTCGGACTCAGCTTGGCCGCCGCCGCCGCCGCCGACCTCGCTCAGCACCGCCGTTCACATGGTCGCCAGCTAGCCACGGGTATAACGGAGCACCGCACGCCTCAGACGCCCGCCCCGCACATTGGGCTCCTCTTGTACTCCCGAAACCGGGAGTGACTAATCATGAGAAGATTTAAGCTGAAGACACGTCTGCGGAGCGAAGCGCAGCGTTTTTTCTGCCGACCTGTGTTATCTTATTGGCAAAGACACATCTAGCGGGTCCGGAGCGGATATCTCCGCTGCTTCCTGCGCGACCTTTTCGCCTGCTGAGATCACAAGTATTAATAGATAGGTATATTGAGACAAGCTCGGAAGACGGCGGCTGATTCCTTTCACAGTGCCTTCCTTTAATTTCATTTCCTCGAATTTCTACGGACTGATGTTCATATTAATTATTGCGACACTGAGTTTTAATATCACTGAGTATTTGTTCTAGTGCTTCCTCACTTCTTTATAAATAAAACTTATCGCGTCCTTTATAGTGGAGTTCGTTTTTCTGAAGCTTTCTTATTTTCGTGTTTTACTATTTTTGACTTCTTCGTGTTTTCTTCTCTTTGTATTTTAGTCTTTTAAGATTTTTGTTGTGTAATTGTCTAAATTTTTGGCGTGGTTTTAGTTAAAAAGAGAGAAATGCGCATTTTCACATCTACAGCTTTACATTTCATTTATTTGTAATATTTGTTCCTCAATTTGAGTTCTATAACGTACTATTTTTGTGAAGTCATTGTGAATCTTTGTGTCATATTGTGAATTTGCATTGTGTTGTGTTTTTGATTGTCCGTGTATTTGAAACGAAGTAAACACGACTTCCTAAGAATCTAATAGAAACTTGTCGAGTAGGGAAGTTTCAAAGTATTGGGTAATTTTGTCTGTACAGTTCGCTTTTAATTATCAAAATTATATGATATTAACAATTTTTGAACATAGATGAAAGATTTTCCTTCAGTTGGCATTATTTAAAGCGTTAATTAACAATTTATATTTCTACTTAATATTAACTGTTTTAAAACAAAAAATATTGAGTCCGTCATGTTAAGTATTTTGGAAGGTAGTTATCTATCAATAATTATTAATAAATTACATGGGAAGAGTACATTTTAAAAGGGAATTATATTTGAATGAAATAATTATGTAAGTATTCTACTACTAACGTCCATTTATATATATAACTTATCACCTTCTTACGGACGATTACAATATATATTGTTCTTACTAAAATACACAACGTAACGACTTGTGGTTTGAGTCGTCGTTAGGTGATAACAAATTGTAAGGAGAAACATGAACGTAGCAACATATTACCCAAAACAAGTACAATATATATCGCAATCGTCCGTAAAAAATTTGTACGATGTTATTTATTTCGTATGTAAATATATTTAACTATTACTGTATATTGGCATCTATGTATAGTGGGTATATTTCTATTATTTATAAAATATGAAAATAGTCGCATTGGTGTTTATTGCATAGTAAATATAACTATTACTTCAAACATTTGCATTACCTATAGCTGTGTGTTTTACAATAAAAGCGTTGTGTAGTTAGAGGGCAGTTGCATGGATGCTCTGAACAATGCGCGAAGCATGTCTGTTTTCGTCCTGAAGTGACCTTGTTCCTTCCACCGCTACTCACGTTCCCTTACTACTGCCCGCTAACACCCTCTTCGCTAGGTTTGTCTTTGCACAAGCGGAGCACAGCGGACCGGAGCGGAGAAAACGCAGATGTGTCTTTAGCCATAGGGCGACGCAGCCGCGTCGGGATTCACGACCAGCAATAGTGGTCACAGACATACTCAAGATTATTTATATGGTACTGTTCTTTTTGTTAATAAAAACTGATTTATTTATTTTTGTTATTAACCTGTTGGGGAGATACAACATTAGTATTATATTAATATTATTTTATATGTATATATTTGGACTAGTTTACGAAGATTACAAAAGAACTTAAAAAACTGAAGTTGAAATGAAAAACGTTCCGGTACTGTGGGATAGTTAGTGTCTACTACTTGAAATATAAGGTGAGTCATTGTCTGTCACTGACCGGCCCGGTGAGCGGTTTGGGAGGGTGAATTGAGTTCCGAGAAGCTATTTAATCCTCTGGGTATCACGTCTGAACGGCAAGACTAGTATTTACTGCTTCGAGAAATTGAAAACTAGATAATTAGTGTAGGTCTAAATTGTGTTTCTCAAAGAACTTGTGTTTCTTCCGAATGTCAATGTAATTTATTAATTTTTTAATAACTTAAAAATTATTTTAGTTAAAAAAGATTATTTCACTATTAATGTACCCTTCTCTATTGAATTTGACTTGAATAGTTACATTGCTAAAATTGTTGTTCTGGGTGGAAAATGCTGTATATATTTTCGTATTAAATCCATTCAATACCATAAAACATATTCAACAAAAAAATTGCTACAATTTGTCGTTGATCAAGGACAGCTGAACTTAAAAAGAATCCCAATTCAACAGTGTGCGACCTCATCAAACCTGAATCCAGCTCTGGATGTAAATAATTTTATTAATTGCTTAAAATTATATTGCTCGATGGTAATAACAGATTTATTTATGATGATATCCGCAAATATTGACTGGTGAAATGGATGAACTTATCTTCGGTCATTCTAAATTCATTTCCTATTTTTAAAAATTGACATCTAAATCACAGGATAAAAAGTTATGGTATTTCCCTGAAAAATAAAACAACATTCTTTGTCTAGTAACATGTAAAAGCTATTAAGAAATTTCTTTAAAACTGTTTGCTGCTTATGTTGACTGAAATCTTTTATATTTTCCTGGTGTTTGGATTACAAGAAGAGTAGGTGCTTTTTGATCATCTTACGTTGAATTATGAACATTGATATTTGAAGAGTATACTATCTTAATTATTGTAATAATTTTTTAGAATCTTTAACATTTATTTAGAATTTTAAAGGAAGTAAGTATGAAGACAAGAAAAAGTACAGGAACACAAAGAAACGAAAGGAACGCACAGAAATTAAAGGAACAAAATTAACAAGTCATTTATTGAGAATTAAAATTCCTTTAATTTTAAGGGAAAAAAATATATCTCAAACTTAAATATACGTAAAAGATCACAAAGTGAAGGGATTAATACAAAATTAGCATATTGCGCGTAGTAACTTTACACCTTAATGGGGATGCTCTTATAAATCGAAGTCTCGAGATTCTAAAAAATCCAAACATTTATCGTCATTGTGTCCAACGACATACTTACATGACTTGAACATTATGAATTTTTACATATATCACTAGTATATGTATGGCATTATACTCAGCTGAATAAATTTCGAAAACTACCAGCTCTTAAATGTGGTACAAATCGTGTATATTTTATTGATAATAGCTTGGTTGTTACATCATTAAAACGCTTATTACAAATGAAAACAGTTTGTTAAAAATATAGATACAAAAATATATTTTAAATTTAATGCAGTTAAAATAGCTTCATCACTAGGGAATAATTATAAGAATTATTCGTCGCAGAAAATGACAGGACCTCTTTGTAAGTGGGATGAGACATGCAGTAATATTTTTATGATGAAAAGTGATGAAAAGAACATGTAAAATAATACTGAAAATAGTGATCTATTATGTTGGTCTTAAGAGCAACCTGCACTCATTTAAGGCAAAAATTAGTATTTCAATATATTTTTTTTACGTCGAAGACACTTCTTTGTTGCTATTTCCGGAGAAGGAGCGCGTGGGCAATGTAATTATCACCATGTCTTGATAGTTCTGCAGAAAGCAAGTTTCCGCATCGATGTGGCTAATAGCTTTTTGTGCCATGAATGTCAATGAGATAATACATCTGCAATCACAGAAAGTCACAAGTTGAGAAAAAGTACAACATTTATATGGTCAAGCGCACGTTCGCGGGACGCGATTTGTCATGAGTGAAAAATAAAGGAACACAATATATGTAGTATGTTGGATGTAAATTTTAACTCTTTACAAATATTATTCAATATTCCAAGAATATTTAGATTTCATCGAAAATATTGATTACGTTAATTATTAAATAACGACGCAAAACATAATTTTTGTTTTTACTGCAGACGAAAAACAAAGTTTAAAAACCACGCATAATTTTATTAATGCATGCTTAGTAATAATAAACTATTCTTTTTCGTTCCAGTGACATGTATTTATCGACGAATTCTCGTACATTTTGATTCTACCCAATAGGTTTTCTGTTACTCTATTTGAATAGTTTTTCATATATTTTCCTTCAAACACCATTTGACACCTCGTTTGATTATTGAAAGAACAAATGCTAATTTATTATATTATCCGTACTAGAAAGAATGCACTAGTTTACATGCAACGCTTAGGTATTACTGTTTCCTTAAACTGTTAGGTTAAAGAAATATTGAGAAATGCACCAGTGCTCGACACTGGTTGAAGAAACAAATGGCACGGTTTCAGGTTACTTTTTCTCGCAGGTACTATTATCAAATCTTTAAATTCTTCCGCAAATTGTCAACAAAAAAAATTAAAATAACTCAAAATTCGAGATAAATAATAATTGTATTAATTAGATTGCTGCCTCTAGGCCAGAGCCTGGAGAGCTTATACATGAAATCTGCCACTATCCGATGAAAACCGGATAAAAACTCGGGCCACTATACACAGTAAATTTCGAGTTTTCGTTACATTCAGATAGATTCAATTTTGGTATTAGACAAATTATTATTAACATTAATTTTTTTTATCTTATCTTCATAATTAAGATGTTTATTTAAAAAATTGTGACTTTTATTGTTGAATTTCCATTGTTAATAAGGCATGAGAGGGTGTTGTCTTCTAGAGCGCTATTTCCCACACATTTTTAGAACTCTTGATGCACAATTAAGAAATATTAGAACAACTCAAATTATATATAAAATCTCTACATCTATGATATTTGGAGGCATTTCTCAGGATAATATTTCAGTTTCCTAATCCAGTCACTTGAGTTTTTAAAGACAAATTTGAGATTTGTTTTTTCTTTTATTATGTGGTAAACTATTTTGTGGATTATCAATGTGTCGTAAATAAATAATGAATAAATACAAATAACGAATTAAATGTAAAGATACGGGAGATGATTCTATAATATTGTCAAGAACGCAAAGTTGAAGAAAAAGGATTTATTATGAAGAAATAACCTTTTTGTGACAGTTTTGGAATCCGAACACTCATGTCGACTTCCGGCACATTCCAATTCCGACGCAGATTTCTGAGAAAAGCGAATTAGGAATAATGAAGTATTTTTAGTAGCAGCTCGATGATACTTAGTTTTTAAAAATTACCAAGGGAACAAATGAAGCCGGCGAAGAAAAATAAATGAAACTTTAGGTCCAGATTTCATCAATCAACAGAAATTGAAGTAAATTAGTAAGATTTTGAGCTTAAAATAACGAGCACTAGAGCACTTACCCTATATAATTATTGTTGCTATATATTAATGAATAGAAGGTTTTGGAAAAAGTTGTTCCTTGATAAGAAGGGTAATTGAAAGAGAGAAATATATGCTTAATTGTAATAATACTTGTAGGTTAACAAAGTATCAGAGTATTATTAATATTTGAAGGATCTCTTACACAACAGTTTCTTTAGAAAATAACTTTTTCGTGGTGGCCATTAGTAACAATTCTCATTGGTTCACATTCTTCGTTTAAAACGGAGATGAATAATTTAGCAAGCTGCATAGCTCAGTGACGCTATGCAGTTGTGAAGTTAGCGCAGTTGACTCACTTCCGTCGTCTGCGTAACGCATGATCCCCTTCGGCTAGCCAATGGAATCGAATGCAGCCAGCAAGCAGCTGCTATGCCGCCCATCAACTAGCTGCCTCTAGGCAGCGAGGGCGGGGGCGGCCACGAAGGCACGCGCGGGGACCGAGTCGAGGACGTGGACCAAGACCTTCCGTGCATCTGCGAGTAGTGATGAGCAATAGCTGTTATTAATGACAATAATTGAAATGAGTACTAAAACAAAATAACAGATTAAGATATTAGTTATTAAATAACCGTACATTACCAAAAAAGGCAAGAATCCTATTATTTGGAGGTATATGTTGTAACATATTACTTACTTAATTAATTATGGTATTCTTGAACCAATATTCTTATTGAACTATTACTCACCAGTATTTTACAAGTATTGGTGCTTAACAAATGTCCATAAAATAGGCAATTACAAAATCCATCTACAGTGAGGAGTACTGCACACCGGTGACTTTCTGTCTTTAGTCGAAAAACCTCAACGCTCGGTTACCATGGGGGAGCATTGAGAGAGCACATTTCGGCGTTCAAGACAGCAGAACTGTCCGTCGGCTGTCTTACATCTCAGTACTGCCCGACCAATTGTTTGAGTCCATCCAGTGGCTTAGCGTTGTAGGTAAACCCAGCTAATCAGCCCATCTATTGACAATAATCCTACAACCCATCTCCTACCTCCTATCGCTCCATGTAGATAAGCTTCAATAGCACGCTACATTCCCCATTTACTAATACAACTCCCTTTTCAAGACTTGACTAATCGTTGAGTAAATGGGAATACGCACATCGGCGAGAAACTGTCTTTCTACTTCACTATTTGAAGTCTATAAAAATGTGGGAATTGCATTATATTTGAGCTCATTTTCTTTCAAAATTTACGTAGATTACAAATTTTCTCATCACAAAGTATTCCTTAACATTATTTTAATCACCTTAGAAAACTAATTACCCTTCAAAAGCTAAACTGTTGTTTCGCAATGTACCGATTTCTGGTATTTATTTCTGGTATAAATTTCATTTTATTTAAATTCAGAGAGAATTTTTAAATAAATTTTTACTGCATGAAAATATTTATTTTAGATTGTCAATAAGGACTCATTTCTTCCCACTCTCATAACTAATCAGGGAGAACTAAATAAAAATTTGAATACAAAATACCAGTTTCATTTTTGTATTTTTACCAGAAGAAAAAATTGAGTAATCAAATTAATATCTCAGTAATGGAAAGCTAATATCTTAGTAATTAATATCTCAGTAACGGTAAGATAAGAGTATTTTGAAAATTATGTCTGGATTACTACATGTTCCTTTCTAGGAGCGCCGTCTAGGTGTGCGAGTGACCTTGACGGAGAGAAGTTGGTCTGAGGAGAGAGCTACGCACGTTCTACACTCTATTTCTAGAGTTCAGGAAGGAAAGATATGAAAGGGATCCGAATCATTTCGTGAAATATCGATATACTCTCACGAAAGTATAAAAAAAATATTTCTCGACCGCCGCCGCTTACGTTGGCCACCGCCGCCACCGACCGAGACGAACAGCTGATAAGATTTTAAGGGAAGCAGCAGTCGCATGGTGGAGTTGCGTTATAGAGTCGTATAGCAGGAGTCACATGGCAACAGTTGCTTAGCATAGTAGCCGCAGTAGTAGAAGCGAGGGTCATCTGATCGATCAGCAACGAGACGGTTGTCAAGCACTTGACGCGCGGTGCCAGTACAGAGGCATCGTAATGTCGTCCGTCGATACCAGAGATTTTCAATAAAAGTAACTAGAGTGGGATGTTTGCGCTCGAACATTTTGTGATTTCATGAAAATACTTTAATACTTTCTAGTGAATTGTGGGCGCGTTAAATTGTAGGACTCATAGAATGACGCGAATTCAGTAGAATGAATGTATTATAGATTTTGTAAAATTTTATATAATGTCTTGTTTGGAAGATAAATGGAATTTTTTAAATGAGGGACATCCCCTTTACTGCTAAATGTGTGTGTATCCTGTAGGGAAAAGGTCAAC
>NNCF01127242.1:42566-66528 GCA_002313205.1 Laupala kohalensis | reverse complement strand
CGAGGGGATGGGGGAGGAGACCCGACCCGACCAAATAAACCCCAGATGTGCGAAGGGTAGAAACAAGTGCGAACTTGTGTGAAAAATTGTTGAAAGTAAAACGTCGTTGAGAAAACGCTAGAAAGCAGTTGAAGCCCATTAAAAATTTTCCAATGAGAGTCTAGGCGTAAGAAGGGGGAATCATTTCGGCATTGGGAGTTTTCGATCACGTGGGATTCAAAATTTTGAAGATTTTTAGAAGAAGAAGGCGCAAGAGTAGGGATGAAGCCCATTTAAGGCATAGCAAGCAAAATTTCAGCTCACATAGATTCTTTTCGTCGCTCAGATATGTTTCATTGGAGATAGTCTCAGAGAGATGTTTCTCACATAGCAGTTTTTCATCGCTGATAGATGTTTTTCAGCGAAGCTCACACAGAAGTTTTTCGTCAGCTCATACGTTTTCATCGGAGCTCACACTTAGATTTTTCGTCGCTGCTCAGATGTTTTTCGTCAGTATTCAGATAGATGTTTTTCGTCTGCTCACGGATATTTTTTCGTCAGCTCAGATAGATGTTTTTCGTCGCTCATTGATGTTCGTAGCAGCTCATTGATTTTTGTCAGATCACTTAGATTTTTCGTCAGCATTCAGATAGATGCTCGTCAGCTCATACAAGTTTTTCGTCAGCTGAGACTTATGTTTCATTGGAGCTCCGACTCGATTGTTCAGACCGCGTTAGCATACGTTTCGAATCGTGCTCATGCAGCGCAGATCACTCGAGTCTTCTGATATGTTTGTCAGATGTTAACTCTCGTTCGAAACTTCATTGCGGGCCTGTAATTGATCAGCGGGACGAGTAGATAAGATAACTCGATCTCAACCACGTACGAAGCGTTTACGGGTGGTAATTGGACGGACGCGGTAAACGCTGAAGCTGATCGACGCTGGTCGCGGATATCAGAGAGTGCAGCCGTGCTGACGTCTGTGGAGGACCCTCCTCTAAACCTTACCATGGTCCGTCATCTTAATAAGGTATTGTGCGATCGCTGGTGAATGTGAAAGCCAACATCGCATTGCGCTTGTGCGTCACTAAGTGATTGGCATTAGTTACCCAAAGAGCAAGGACTTTGAACTGAATCAGTGCCATGACTGAACTCTGTCGCTCATAGAAGTACGCCATGTAAATTCAGTGAATTATTGTAATTAAGAAGAAATTCAATTAAATTGTTAATGAGAGAGAATTAGAATTAAAATCAGTGTTCAACTTTGTTTATAAGAAAAGTATGTGTAATTGTTGCTTAGATTGGAGTGGAGTTAAAAACAGTGAATGGTTTTAGTTATGATAAAGGTAGATAAAATTGCTAGTTAGTAAATGTTTTAGTTAAATCCAGTGTAACCATTTGTGTCTTTTGGTGGGAGTGCCGCCACTTTGGCATTAGTGTTTCTATAAATGCTCGATTTCCATTTGTGTCTTTTGGGGGAAAATAACTTGAGGGATGTTATTAGTGAATAAAAACAGTCTTTTAATTAATGGATTTATTTGTTTGCGTTTTCCTTAAGTGGAACCATTGCATCGTCCTTTCCTTCGAAAAAAAATCGAACCCCGTCATCATTGTGGAATCCTGAGATGAGCTAGCCAAAATTTAAATTAATTATTGTTTTATTATTTAAATTCAAGTTTCGTTCTGCCACAATATTATATATATATATACATACACATTTATATCTCTGAAGAAAAAAATTATTTATAAATGCTTAGATTGCATTAGAAATAATGATGAGTGTGATACAGAGTGTAGGTTAATAATCGGGGTGGAATCTCTTAAATATTTGGTGTTAGGGTTAGACAAGAAATTTAATTGGAAAACATATCAAAATTGAAACAGTAAATGAATAATGCTGTGAGCGTCGTTTACTTTCTGAGAAATATGTGCGATAATGATCTCTTAAGAATGCTGTATTTCTCTATAGTTCATAGTACATTAGATCTTACAACTTCATGTTGATGGGAACATATATCTCATATTTGAAACCAATAAATACATCACAGAAACATTTGATAAGAATAATAATGAAAATAAAAAGGGCCAAATTTCGCCTTGTGGTCCAAAGAGGGTTCGAAAAAATGATTAATGTCATAATACTACAAATATTATTACGGTATAAATCGTATTCCTCGCTCTTCATATTTACGGTAGTTATAAATAAATAATATTCCGCACTATTTTCTTCTCTCCGCCACCGTTTATGTTAGTATGTTAGGGGTATGTTAGTTATAATATGGCTCGCGACAGCGAGCCATGAACAATTATAATGAACAATGATGTTAGGTTAGCCATGAACAATGATGTTAGGTTTGTTAGACCCGGCGATTTAGTTTTAAGAAAATATGTTGTACGTGTGAAGATGGAGGCGATGGTGGAGGTAGCAGCACTCGCGGAAGGATATACGAANTTTTTTGCCATAAATTTTTCATTTTTGCACCAAAAACGTATAATATGTGGGCTCCAGGAATTAAAGCTCAAAATTCATTTAAATATTTTTGATGGATCTTAAGAAATTGATTTTCACAACTGATAATATTGAAAATAAATTATTTAAAATTAATCTATGAAATTGTTATAAATAGGAAAAAGAAAGTTTTCTTAATAAAACTACATATTGATACATATTTTTAAGTATTAATATTTTTAGGTATAGGAACAACATGTGTATACAATTGTAAATATAATTAAAATAGTGTTGTCAGATATAAACTTAAATACTGAGAAGATATGTTAATGAGTAATTATTTTTAAAATAGTATATTAGAAGATGAGTGTTCATTTAGGGACGAGATATTAAATTTTTTTTAATCAAAACTGTCATATCTATGAAATATCTCCTAACTGGCTTTTCCTTGGAGATATATTCTTCATTTCTCTTTATTTGTCAGAAAATTTGTAAATTGTATTGTAGAAAATGGATATAATGAAAACCTCTTTTTTTACAATAAATAACTAATATAAACCAAATACAAAGAAAGATGCAAATTTTGAGAGAGAAAAATGTAAATTTTAAGAAAGAGAAAAGAGAGATGAATTTAAATCCAAATCCTCCAGAGAAATTGTGAGAGATGCACCTATTTGTTTATAAATTTAAATAATACAATACAGCTATTATCTCATACACACCGAACAAGACTTCTATACAGACGATGAAGACAAGTGCGGTCTGCAGCCCATGAAGATGCGCTGAGGCTGCAAAGGAGGTGTAAGGTAGAATTACAACGGGAATGTAGTTTTTGGATGTGATAACGCCAAATTACGATGCGGTCGAATGCGAAACCCAGTAATTTGAAGGAGTCAACGATAGGAAGACGTTCACCCCCAACGTTCACCCCCAAGTAAAAGATTTTGAACATTGTGGGCTTTGCATGTCATACAGAAATACATACAGCATGTCTTGGATACCGAAAAGCAAAAGCCGGCAGACAAGCTTCACTTGTGTAAACGGTTTAAAACCAATAGCAATTAACTCTCGATGACAGAGATACTTCTAGACGGACAATAGATGGCAAAGTCGCGAAGGAAAAGAGATGCACGTACCGTTTCAGGAACCACTAACGCAATATTATTTATGGTCATATCAAAAAGAGTGTCGCTTATCATTGAGCCCCATAGGACACCGTTTTCCAAAGGGTGATTTGATGACAAATGAGTACTGAGACGAACAAGGCAAGACCATTGAGAGAAGAAGCAGGAACAGGGGAGACAACTTCGGAACCCCCACGAGAGCAATATGCGTAGCATTCCGTACCTCCAAATTGTATCATTAGCTTTGTCCAGGTCAAAAAAGATGTCCACAATGTGTTCTTTCAATACAAACGTTAATGAGATAGTGGATGACAACGCAGCAAGGTGGTCCAATGTAGCCCGCAAGAAGGATTGAACTATCAAGTGTCGACTAAATACGGTTTGAGTCAAGTCGACCTATACGTCGGATTCTTTTTTTTTTCTGTGTTTTTCCTTCGTTTCCTATTAAAGCGTCCATAAGAAATCTGTCATCCTATTTATATCCCGTCTTCCTCGCCACCGGCGCTCCATTTCCTTGATATCATGAAGCACATGTTAACGCTGTTGTGTGCTATCGTCTCCGAGGTTGTGCAGAAATTAGTCAAAACGAGGATGTAGAAAATGCGATTTAATATTAATAAAACAACCCTGCTGTTTGAGGATTACAATGATTTAGTTAAGAAATATTCAGTTTTCTGGATTCCTAAGTAATGCTGAATGGCTTTTTTTAAACTTATCCAGCCAGCTTTTTCTGCATCATACATTTTCGTAATAAGCATTTCGCCTCTCAATGTGGCACGGATTTGATGATTATCGAGAACACCAACGTTCAGTTTTGCTTCACTTATTTCATAAAACGTTTTTCCTAGATATTCCAAATAGTCGCCATTCTTGTCCGAAGATTTAACGAACTATTTCATAACACAAAGTTTGATAACGAGAGGTGAGAGCAGAATTCTTGAAAGGTCAACCAAGGGTTTACGGATAATGTATTTCAGTCCTGGTTAAAAATTTGTTCTTCTTAACCATTCCTTCTGTACATTGTGTTTTTTTCTGTCTCTGCTATCCAACAGACATAAAAAGCAAGGTAGTTTTGTAAATACTGATTGCAATCAAAGTCAAAATCTTAAGTTCACAACACATTGTCCATTGGTCTTTATTTTATTTTAAATTCTTTAATACTATTCGTGAAGTCTCCTACGTTTCTTTAAACGCCGTTGAGTGGGCTATTGGAATCGCAGGAAATTCCTGTTGTGGAGAACAGATTTCAAACTCTCCATTGAGGAGTTAGAGATTTGTCTCCACTCTACATCTTTTCTGGCTCCGAATATGGATCCAGGTAAAAAAATATACATATTACAATCATTTTTAGTCGATTTGGACAGTTATTTGTGACGCGGATAACTCCGAAATCAAAATTCTCCGTAATTTTTCCTATTTACAGAAGGCTTTTCAAGATTTTACAGAAAATGGAAGATGATGCAGCAAATCTGGCTTCAGATTCCGATTAAAAGTGTTATAAATAAATAAATAAATTTATTGTCAAAAAACAGTACAAACTGCGTATGACCACGTGGAGGGAAAATACATTAGTTATGTTAAAATACATAGTACTAAATGGGTTTAGTCTTTGGTTCAGACCACTTTTTATTTTTTGTTATCTTTACAAATTAGGTTTAGTAAATCTAATAATTTGTGATATTATCAGAGACCATGAGAAAATAAATCGTTCACAAGACATTTCCAGGATTATGACAATGAATTCTTTCTAAACAAATCCTTTTGTAGGTATTAAACTAGATAAGATTTTTTGTTTCAACTTCAACAGAAAAAATTGTGTATTTTGATAAAATAGACTCAAAATACACCGTACATTTTTTAACTCATGAAAACCTTGGATTAGATATTTACCATCGGATTGAAAATACGCTCTTGAAACTGCGTAAATTTATTGGGTCTTGCAGAAAATACTTCCTGCTTCTCTATTCCTTGTTTAGTTTCATTCTTTTCTTAAACGATTTATGGAGAACGTCAACAGTTAAACAAACTAAAAAAATAAAAAGTGTGTATACTTGAGAGATCTAAAACTAAAAGTTGTTTGTAAAAGTTGACAGATATCCGTATAGTCTATAAAGTAGTTTCAAAGAAATATGAAAAAGAGAACATGATTCAACAAACTAATGTATGTTCCACATTATTACCATAAACTCACCAGTATTGATGAACTTCGTTTTCAGAAGATAAAAAAGGAAATTTGGAAATATTTTTTGCTCGAAAAATTTCAATATGCCTTGCAAGTTAAAACATGAATATTCATGTACACGTATTAATAGACATATGAACTAGAAGCCCAACAAAATTTTAAACATGTATTTGTATGTTAAATGTAATAAATAAAGTTGATGTGTTCAAAAACTAACGAGTTCAATTCCCTCCTACCTACCACATAGATATGCTTGTACATAGTCTTTGCTCTCCTGCTACTCCCCTTGTTCTTTGTCACCTTGCCAGAAACTGTGTCATTACAATTACCTAGGGATCTAATAAACTAGATGTTAGCGAACACTAAAATTCTAGAGTCCTTTTCATTTATTATGCTTTCGTATTATTCAGTCGGTTTTTTGTAACCAATCATCACCATTATTTCTCTTTTCCCTTTGTGGGGCTTTACGGTTCTTAGAAATCGAGGTTATTAAAGCCTCAAATTCTGTACAGGTAGGGAAAATGAAGTTACGCACTAAGGAGAGCAAACATGACCCTCCCCACGTGTCGGACCCGCCGAATGACTTAACCACTCCTACCAAAAACCCTCCTGAATTACAATATCTCAAAACATGCAAATCCACAACATTACTACAAGGAAAATAAAAAATCTATCCTCGCAACTTACTAGCGTGGATTTTGTATCTGTTAAGTTTGCAACGCCTCTCTCCTCCTCCTTCCCATCGACAGGGGAACTTTCGTTCAACCAATCGTAGGTCTATTTGAAACGGGGTCCATATTGGGCAAACTAATAGAAGGCATCGTATCCCTGGTAAATTGTAACGAGAGAAAATGTTTCATAACTCCGCTATTAAAGAAATACTTTGCATTTTTTATTATATATATTTTCGACTTCTATAACAAAAATATTCTGTATATTCTTGACTTCAATAAACTTTACCATTCTCTATATTTAAACGACATCTCGAAATTCGTTGTCTCACAAGGTCTTCATAGTCAATGTAAAACATATTAGAGTTTCTGTAAAAAACGTTTGCGTAATACTGTGATAAATTATAATTTTTAACAGAATTTTAATATAATTGCAAGATATCGTACAGAATTGGTATAATTCGAATCACACATTACTTATAAATATTCCTATAAATTCTTATATTTATACATTAAAGTAAAGAAATCAAATCTCATTGCCTACAAGATGTGTATTGTCGAAAGTAATTTCACATAATTTGCGATTCTCTCAAGTTTTTCATATATGTGAAAAGGAATTAAATAAATATTGTACGTTTGTCTAAAATATGAAATTATAACACAAAAGTTTAATGGGAAAAAGGTTACAGGACTAATTTTAGATATCACTAAAGCCTTCGATACTGTTCATCAAGAAATATTTCTTAACAAGTTATATGATTGCGGAATAAGAGGGATTGTAAATAATTGGTTTAAAAGTTACATATCAGGGAGGAAACAACGTGTTAAAGTTAATGGTACATATAGCCAATTTGGTGAAATAAAGTATGGAGTACACCAAGGGACAGTATTTAGAGAAACAATATTATTAATATATAATTTTATAAGCAACATTATTTTTAATATGTATGAATGATATGTGAAATGAAACATTTTAAAAAAAATAACTTCATTAGCTGTCGATACTGCTCTGTGCTATGATGAGTATTCGCGTGAATGCATTGAGGTAAAAATAAACTTAGACTTGCGGGCGTTAAAGTGGTGGTTTTTAGAAAATAATATGATAATGAATCCCTAAAAAACAAATATATTAAACTTTAGCTTAAAAGGAAATATATATGTCTGAAGAATAAAATTATTTATAAATGCTTAGATGGCATTAGAAGTAATGATGAGTGTGATACAGAGTGTGGGTTAGTAATCGAGGTGAAACCTTAAATATTTAGGGTTTGGGTTAGACAAGGAATTAAATTGGAAAACAGATACCTAAATTGAAACAGAAAATTAATTATGCTGCGAGAATCTTTTACTTTTTTACAAAATATATGCTATAATCGTCTCTTAATAATGCAGTATTTTTCTTTAGTTCACAGTAGATTAGATTATGCAATTTCATGTTGGGGGAACGTATACCTCATATTTGAAACCAATAAATACCTCACAGAAACATTCTATAAGAATAATATTAAAAATAAAAGAGACTGGGAAATAAATAAATGGGAAAAAGAAAGTTTTAATATTAAAAGTAAGTATTGATAATAATTTTTAAGTATTAATATCTTTAGGAATAGGAACAAACTATATATGAATATGTATGAGTGTGAAAATGGAATGTGTGTATACAGTAAGCTATGTATTCTTCTTCGTTTTCTTTTCAAAAACTACTCATACTGAGTTAAACCAATTATTAATTTAATTATGGAATATACGCGAAAGAATTCTTTCGATATTATTTATTTTCATATCCATTCAAAAGAATTAGTCACATCACAAGCATTAATCCACACTTTTCCGTCGAATAGTGGAAGAAGGATTGGTGCAACATTTGAGGGATTAGGTTTGCACGATGTGCGCAAAATATTGAAACTGTCCATTCATCCATCCAAAATAAAAACTGACGAGAGAGAAATTTTGTCTCTTTGGCATTTTAAAGAGGCGTATAATATATGGCTTATAGGTCTAAACGCAGGGGTTTTTACATTTATGTTGGAAGTATCTCCCTTTTATGTAAAACTTAATTTTAATATTGTTTTATGTAAGTAAAAGTTTAGTGAAATATAATCAGTTCTTTACATTTTCTTCTCGTCTATTCATAAAGAAAAATAAAAAGATTGGAAAACAATCATTTCCGAGACAATTTATTACCCAAGCACACTCACAAGAAACGTCTGATCTGAAGACTAGAGCACTGTATCGTGATGTATCTTGAAGCGTTGAATCCGAATCCAGAGCCAGAATTGGTTCATCATAACCCATTTTCTTTCAAATTACGAAAAACCGCAATTAAAGACGGAAAATTACGGATTATCTTGCTTTCAGATATATCAGATATAATTGTACAAATCGTCACAGAACACATCAAGAATCGAAATGATTTATCTATTCACAATACTTCGCTATTCCGTAATTTACGTGAAAGATTTCTTTCTCCAGTATTATATTCTATACCCATTCGAAAGATACTTCCACAAAACAAGTATTATTCCACAATTTTCCGTCAAATGCAGGATGCAGGAATGGAACTACATTTGATGGAATTAGGTATGAACGATTGGAAACAAATAATGAAATTGTCTATGGATCTATCCAAAATAAAAACTGACGAAAGAGAAATTTTGACTCTTTGCCATTTTAAAGAGGTGATTATAATATGGATTATGGTTTTAAGCGCAGCATTTTTGGCATTTTTTGGAAGTATTTCAGTTTTATTTTAAATCTCATGTGCATCAGCAAAATATCGCGTTTTTTATGGAAACATTCGATGAAATAATATTAGTTCTTACCATTACCATTGGTCTATGCATAAATAAACAAAAATATAAAAATAAATTTTCGAGTTTATTTTATTTTCAAAATGGATCCAGTAGATCGAATTACCAAGATTGTGCGATATTATCAAAAGTCATACGAAAAAATATTGTTCCCTTGATATTTTAAGAAAGATAATGTTTTTGAGCATATTCTTTTTGCAAAATGGTTCCAGTACATTGAGTTATAAAGATGGAGCGATGCATATAGAAGTCATGAGAACTAACATTGTACACTCGATATTTCAAGAAAGATGATAATGAACACTTTCTAAGAATTCTCTTTATATAAATTTAAGTACATAACTTTTTTTTTTGTTAAAGTGTTCTGAAAAATTGTGTATTTTTATAAAATATATTTAAGACACCGTANTGACTTACTTACTACAGAGTTGAAAATATGTTGAAGAACCTGCGTAAATTTATTAGTTCTACTAGAAAACGGTCCTTATTTTTATAATTTTTATTCATTCAATTTATTGTTATCAAATTTTAACGGAGATTTTCAATTGTTCACACCTTCACATAAATTAAAAGTTAATATACTATAGAGATCTAAAAAATAATTTTGTTGTTTGGGGTTGTTAATAGATTAAAGTCTTTACAAGTTTCGAGAAGTAAACCGTGTTAAGAATGTGGTACTGTCGTAGAATTATATAACAAAAAAATTAGTACGATTAAATATTCTAATATATTTTTCACATCTACACTACACACGTATATCCGAATTTATTGATACCTTTAATTTTCAAAAGATATCAATGGAAATTTGTAAATATTTTTAGTTCTAAAAAGCCTAAAATGTATTTTAAGCTAACCACCAATATTAATATTCACGTATAATTGAACATATCAGATGGACGCGCAAAATAATTTCAAATATCATGTATTTGTATGATAAATGTAGTAAATAAAGTGAGTGTGTTCAAAAACTTACATGTTCAATTCACGGACCTTTTGTCAGACCATAAATTAATCCTTCAAATCGTATTCCTTGATGACCTGAAACCCCATTTCTTACGGATACCGCATGGATTGTTACCGCAATGATCGTTACGTCACATGAACCTAGGAGAACTAATGCACAGTTCATGCAATGTTACAGTGTTTTTTTGTTGGTTTAAATCAGTATCCCCATGCTTGCCTGTCACTGAGATATTCTGAGTTCAATTCTCGGCGAAGGAAGAAAAAATAAGTAACATTTTTACTTCAATATCCCAGTTTATATAGCTGAGACTTCTGAAAAGCGAATTACCTTAGTTTTATCCACCTCATAGTTCTTGCAATTTCACTACATTTTACTATTACTAACTATTGTGATTAACAACACCTCAACGTGGGACAAGTTGTTCGTAAACACACCTACTAACAATAGACCCTACCACACACTTCCTACTTCCTAATATCCCGTGTACATAAGCTTCAATAGCACGCTACATTTCCCATTAAAAAAACAATATAAAGAAAAATTAAATAACTTAATTTTTTTGTATATTTCCTGCGCAATTTGAGTTCTCTACCGTTGTCATTCTTCTACCGGATGAGCGATATATAGATAAAGTGTATTTAAGAATATATAAAATGTCTAAAACTTCGTTGTTAACTGTATATGTCTACGGTTATCAATTCAATTCAACAATTCATATTCTTCAACACGTATCTCCTTACGATGTTCTTAGTATTATATACTTTTCATGGTCTTTACCACCATGTTTGAACCAGCGTTATTACAAGGTATTTTTTTAATTTATTTTACTCTTGTACTACCTGTCGCTATCTTTTTTCCACCATTTATTATTATTCCTTATTTTTTTTATTTTTCTTGTCTCACTTACATAGTTGAGAATACAATTTATCTTCCCTTGTTCGGATATATTACTACTTATTTCTCTAATCTCGTAGTCCTCTTCCATTTATGATAACTTTCGAAGAGGTGAAAATGGCGACGAGCCGGGATTCGAACCCGGATATTCTGTTTTGATCGCAAGCAAATCCGCCAATATTCTCATATATATTTATAATTTAACATATGAATTGGACGTGCAAAATAATTTCAAATATCACGTACTTGTGTGTTTAATGTACCAAGTAAAATCGGTGTGTTCAAAAAGTTACGAGATCAATTCAAGGACCTTTGTCGACAAATAAATTACTCCTGAAATTCGTATTCCTCGATTACTTCAATACCGATAATTCTTCTTAACATGACTAGCCCATGGATCGTCACAGTCACGTGAGTCTAGAAGACTCTTTCTGGACCTACGCCCCGGTTGCTACGAACAGCGTACGATCTTGTGGAAGGCAATAACCTTAGTTTCTCTGCGGCAGCAAACAACGGATCATCCCATCAATTCCGATCAGGAGTCGTTATGCAGAGGCAGATTTCACATTTAAGAACCCCCTTGGGTTCGGTACGTGTTAATCCTTTATCTAATCCATTCTAGAATAGTTAATCCTCTCTGACCCATGAAATTTCGTTATTTTCCATCTTCTTTTTCTACTGTGTATTTGAGCTAGAAATCGAATAATAAGCTTCCATTATCATTAAACGAACTTAGGTTTACCTACGGATATTTAAACATTACACATCTGGGAAGTCCTTGTTTGTGCAAACTCGTTTTGTACATTAGTAAAAAAGTAGATTTTTGTCTATTTTCAATAGTTTTTAAATGTTACACATATTAAAATCTTCAGTTTCTTAGAGTTTCCAGCATTCAAGATTAATGAAGAGTGCAGAAATTCCAACAAAAAATAAAAACGACAGTATTTTTTTATTTAGTTCCAGAGTTATGAGTGTGGAAAATCAGAGTATTCCAGAAAAAGACATTAAAATGGCGTTATTTTCAATAAGGACGGAAACGTCTGGTAATTTCACATATTATATTCCTACGTCAGCAGAATAATGTCAAATATTTTCAACTTTGATATAGTCTTCTAATTAGCTACACGAAGTTTTAAATCAAACCTGTTTTCTACACATTTCTTGTTCGTTCTAAAAACATTACGACACTAATAAAAAAATATTTTACTAATTAACGTATTTAATAATAATATATTAGACTTCTCAATATTATTATATCATAAGCTTTACTGAGAGTGAAATGTAAATTCCCTCTTGATTGTCTTGTATCATGTCGACATTATTCGTTTTCATAATATTCGACTTAGAACTTCGTGCAGTATTTTAATTTTCAGTTTTATAGATATTTACATAATAAAAAAACTTGATAGTGGTTTCTAAACAGCTGCTGAAAATTTAAAAAAAANTTAAAAAAAATCTCTTCTAATGGATGTTCCCTAATTATTCGCATATTTGTGCAATTCATGGGCAACAATAAAAATCATTGCACGATGATTTTTCTGTAAAGAAGCAGGTGTTTAGAAATTTTGTCATTCAATGTTTCTTCGCGTCAATAAGAGATAGCTCCTTCTTCTAGTAAACTTGTAACATTTTTCTTCTACTGGCAAGTTAAGAAACACAAATTCAATTATTTGTGAAAATATCGACAGAAATGAGTTAAAATTAAAAAAATATCTTGTTCTTTTTAAACTCTAATATTTAGTTTATCTAATGCATTTGCCTGTCTTTTGTTAAGTCAATAATGCTTAGGTAATATGGGAAATGTGGTGTATGTTATGAATATTTCCTACTTTATCAAATGGCTTCAGATAGAGTTCTTATTACCTACGAATTCAGGCGTTATTCATTATCAATCTAGGTTAATGTCATCTTTTTTTATAATAAAAAATATACAGGTATGTAATTACAGAGCGTTATCCTTAAATAGCTACCATTATTGATTTCATATTAAAACAATAAACCATTGGGTACACATTGTAATAAATTATTAAATTCAGTAAATTTTTTAAAAAACCTTGTAATGAATCGAAGTAATCTAGAATTTGCGAGTCCATGCGGGAGCGAAAATAAAACGCCTCTTAATAATAACACTCGAACGACGCAGGCAACTACCGACTTGTTCTAAGAAAGGTCAGCTTTCTCTCAAGTTTTAACAATAGGACGGTGTAAGGGAGGGAGACGACCCTCACTTGAATACGAGTCAAAGCGGTGCCCAGGGTTCATAACAAACATATGATTGTAATGTTTCATAGCTATAAACAACTACTGATCTATCAAATATTCAATATTGAAATAAAAATTTAAGGAAGACCCATGTCAACATTGCCAAAATAACTTCTTTCAAAAATATACATCCAGAATAAAATATATAGATTACACATATAAACACATACACACATATATTCCTCAATTAAATAAACAATAATCAATGGATTATACGCTATCTTCAATCATCTCATAAAATACAATTTCCCCTTAAGCACAATTTGATATTTCTTTCCTGTTCTATTACATAAACACATAAAACGCTAATCTAACACAAGATAATAATCTGATGCGAAAAAGCATTTCCATTTACTAATCCATAAATGCTTCGTGTTTATTAGATTGAATTACAGTTTTCAGGGCGTAAAGTAATGTGAGGGGAAGTCTGTTGGTGGAATACGTCTACAAACGTTCTTTGGGACCAAACCACGTGATCCGAGTTGCTGATATTTACTTCCATTGAGGTATAGTTGAAAAAGTATTGTTGAACTTACACGGAGGAAAGAACGATCGAGATTCGTCTATTTGGTTTAAGACAAACACTGTAAACTACAAACGCTGGCGAGGGTTTATAGTTTGCGGCTCCAACGATCCCAGCGCAGCGATCAATAAAGATGACCAACTTCATTTTATTAACATTTTCTAAAAGAAAAATTAAAGACTGCTTGGGATGTTGAGTTACCCACAGGCGTTAATGAAACTGCAATAATACATAAGAGGATGTAGTGGCAGTGGCGAATCTTGGGACGTAACTATGGGGGATAGGCAAATATACACGGATGACCATTGGACCCCTATTAGGTATTAAACAATGAAAATTACAATTTGATGAAAGGCATACTCTGGAAAGTTTTCGCACTTTTTTCGCAAAAAACCGACAAGAAAACGGATACTGATGTTTGTGTATTTACCTATTTTCCACATTAAAGCAAATACATCCTATAATAACAAAGAACTTATCTACTCTTGGTTATCTTGATAAATACACAAATACGCCTCGAAAAGTAAAGCATTGCATGCAATGTATGAAGCGGCTCGAAACTCTAGGCGTGTTTCATGAAGACTAAACTATTCGTTACTTGTGTAAGCCATACAAACAACCTCATTACCGACAATTCAACTTACAGCTAATCTGCAGTGTTATTAACGCTTTGAGGAGGCAGTAGGTGACGTCTTTCTCAACGGGACAATAGCCATCTCCGTTTAAAACTTTTCCTTCTTAAATGCTTCATGTCATCTATAGATAGCACGGGGATTGGTAGACATTTTAGGATCCTGCTTTTACTTTCATATGTTTTTACTTTCATAGTCCATGTACATTGTAGGCAGTTTGTTATCTTATTAGTAGATCCTTTATTTATTTGTACACGCAATAAGAAGTAGACTTCTTCCACACCGATGTTTTAAAAAATTGATACTAAACAAAAATCATGATTGGGTTTTTATTTTATAACTTTCATATATTCGTTGTTTCTTCATTGTGTCTGCAATAAATGTATATTATCATGAACTAATTACTTTGTAACGTTTCAAATATCTGATTTGGTCATGAAATCCTTAACATTTGATGTGTATATTCTATTTTTAACTAATAATAAATCTAATCAGTAATTAATTTATTGTTAAAATGTATTTGATGAGTAGATGTATATTCTTTCAAGATAATATTTTCGAAATTTGTTGAAAGACGATTTTCAAACAGAAATGCTCCCAAGATTCCTCCCCAGAAAACGTTTTATTACAGTCTAAATCCACAATTGCGTAGTAATACAACATATTGTCAGGATATGTCTGGTGCTTTGATCGCAAATACAACATTTACACAAGAACAGTGAGAAAACGGACAGTCCGTGAGATAGAAGCAGGTGTCGTGGAAATGATGGTGACAGTGAAGAAGATAGTTCCAAAGACGGCCTGTTATCCTGCGCCGCTGTCACCGTCACTTACATAATTTGAGACAGGTCAGAACAGCAATACCGCGAGATACTTTACTTTCGCCTTGTAAATGAGTTAAGAAAGTGTATTTGCGAAAGTAAAGTAAAAGGGGCAATAGTGCCTTTTTCAATTTAAGAACTAAATCTTGATTATCAAAAACGAATTTTGATATTTATCCTTACAATGCTTTTAAATGAATTCTCGTATTCAAACTCAACTCATTGAGGAGAGTGGCAAATTCACTATATTGATCCCTTGAACATATCCATTTCCGCACTCACAATTCTTGATTGATCGCAAATACTACATTTAGTTCTAAGAAGATGTTACGCTTCCAGTATCAGCGTGTATAGAAAATGGACGTTCCAAACCAAACGTTCTACACGGTATTGGACGATAAATGGATGCTGTTAGTATGCGTTGTCTCTGAACGCCTCAAGGAGCAACATGCAACCAACCTCAACTCGGCTACCAATTATCTAAATTTGTAAACAGACTCATTAATAAACAGTATTAACTCATTATTCAACAAAGTGTTTCGTTCTCAACAATATACTTTCGAAGTTAAACCATAAATATATATCTCAACAGAAAAAACAACAACTACGCATAACATTTTAACCCCGTAACGGACTCGAGAGAACTAGTAAAAAGAGATGCCGCTAGGAGCGCTCGAGTCGTACTAAAAAACAGAGCATGCTTGTTAATTTCCATACAATCTGCATCCAGTCTGTAGTGTATCGCATGAAACGAACCGCATAAAGCGGGTTTCACCAATGAGTTGCCTGTCGCCGCTCAGATACACATCGAATATGCACAGGTTCCGTCTAAGCAAACAGTTTCCGTCCTGCATTGAACGGTCTGTCCCGTTACTGATCTCCTGAAAAAATGTTTAAAAAACAGTTCGCCCAGAAGTGCTCTTTTTTGTCGGAATAGCACTTTTTAGTTATATTTTTAGTGATGCATAACGAAGGTATACCATATAATATTTTTAAACTTTAAATATATCAGAGACAATTATCCTATTTTTTTTTAATTTCAGATATACCAGACGAATCCTTTTTGGTTTGAAGAAGGAGAGGAAAATGAGACCTACTTTAAGCATTATTATAGCCAGCTACGTAATGGTGACGTCGTGCGTAGATTGTTCCAACCTGTTCCGCGCCATTTCACATTCACTGAACGAAAACTGTTCTATACAGAATCGAACCAAAGACTCACCCACAACGAGAATTGGAGTAGTCAGTTCATTTTCCAATTCTACTCCTTGGGTACCGTTAGGACCAAATGAGAGAATTTTGCAAAAATTGATATCTTATGCTGGATCACATTTTGATGTATTTTTTATATCAATGGATGACATTGCCAACGAATCTAAAGTTCGACACATACGTGACGCACAAATCGACATTTACAGTGAATATGTTCCGTTCGTAGATCTTAACAATCATTTCGATTTGTTACATACATTCATGGCCAGAGATATTGGAGTAATGGTACCGAGGCGAAATGTACAACGCCGCAGTGTGCTAAACTCCTTCTCATCAGCTACATGGCTTGCAATTGGATCGTGTTTGCTAATTTTTGCTGCAGTTTTCTTCTTTGTTCTTAAACACGATTTTTCTGAAAGTTTTACTGAAGTTGTTCGCACTTTTGTCACAGGAGGATTTAATACTCGCCAGAGGCGATTGAAGATTTGGTTGAGCATCTTTAGTATTATAATGACATGTGCATTCTGTAGCCAACACTTCAGTTCCCAGGCGACGATTCAACAGGAGGTACAAATCGAAACGGTAGATGAACTCGTTGCGCAGTATAAACCAATTTACACCCATCCTCTGATCTATAGTTATTTATATGAAGAAAGGCAAAACGATGATTTGGGTAAAGGTCTGTTAGCAAAAATAGCCAAAGAAAAATTTAATTCACACACTGCGAAGATTATATTAGAAAGGATGTTACAATCTCCAGATTCTGCTGTAATGATGGATGTTAGCTTTCTGGAACACACCAAGAATCTGAAACAATTTTCTAGCCACAATACTCCGCTCTTCCATATTATACGTGAGAGAATTCTTTCTCCAATATTTTTTGGCATACCCATTCGAAAGGATTTTTTACAAAAGAAGCATTATTCCACTATTTTGCATCGAATGCAGGATGCAGGAGTAGAACAACATTTGATGAAACTAGGTATGAACGATTTGCAACAACAAAACAAATTGTTCATAGATCCATCAGAAATAAGAACTAACGAAAGAGAAATTTTGACACTTTGGCATTTTAAAGAGGCGTTTATAATATGGATTATAGGACTAACCGCAGGGCTTTTTGCATTTATTTGGGAAGTAGCGTACTTTTATGTAAAACTTAATCATCGTGAGCATAATATTGTGTTATTTAAGTAAGCGATTGTTGCAATAAACTTAGTTCTGCACATTTGATTCTCGTCTTTGCATAAAAATCAGAAAACAGAAACAATTAATTATTTTCGAGACATTGTAATTTTTTTTCGTGATTGATCCAGTTGATCGAATAATGAAGATTGATATGAACGTCATCAGAAAGAATATTGTTCACTCGATATTTTAAGAAATATGGTAATGAAACCTATCTAGCAACTTTTTTTATTGGTATTAAGGTACATAATTTTTTTGTTTGTTTTAAATTCAAAAGAGAAAATAAGCATTCTAAAAATATTTACAAAATAAACCGTAAATTTTGAAACATTTCAAACTATCTGATGAGACATTTACCACAAAGTGGAAAATACGCAAAAAACAAAAAACGGGAAAATCTTATTAGGTGTAGAAAAAAAACTTTCCATATTTTATTCTATGTAAAGTGAATTTCTTGTCTTGAATGTTTAAGGGAAAGTCAACCTCCTTATACAAATTAAAAGTTTATATCCATAAAAGATCTAATTAAACAGTAGTATAGAAAAGTAATTGATTGAAGTAGATACAAGTTTAAAGAAGATGTCCGTGTGGAGTACCAAGAAGTTTTGAAGGAAAACTTAACAAGAAAAAGAGCAAAACTTGAGAGATTAAAGTATGTGGCACATCAAAACCATAAACTCACTATTGTTGGAGAATTTTATTTTCAGAAGATATGAATAAAAATTTGGAAATATTTTTTGTTCCAAATATCTCAATATGCATTGCAAGTTAAAACACCAATATTTATGTACACGTATTAGTAGACATATGAATTAGATTAATTTTAAATGTCATGTACTTGTATGTAAAATGTAATAAATATTATTAATGTGTTCAAACACGTACGAGTTCAATTCTATAACATTTGTCGAACAATAAATTAAACCAGAAATTTATATTCCTTGATGACCGAAAATTCTATTACATTTGATTACCCCAAGAATTGATATATGACGTAAGTCTAGTAGAATCTTTCTAGACCGACGCTTCGGTTGGTCCGTCTCTCCGGTTGGAACGATCGCGACTAATGCACAGTTCATAGGAATATCACTGAGTTTTCAATATCGGTTTAAAGTATAACTCCCATGTTTACCAGTCACCGAGTCATTTAGGGTTAAATTCCCGGAAGAGCAATAAAATATTTGTAGCTTTTTCACTTCAATGTCCCAGTTCATATAGCTGTTACTTCTAAAAAGCGAACACCACTTCTTCTATGCAACTCGTACTATTCCTGGTATTGCTAACTCCTGGTATCACTAACTGCTCCTACTAAATTCTCCATGTGGGTTAAGTTCTTGGTAAACCTACCTAGTAAATAACCCCTACCACTCCCCTCCTACCACCTTTCTCCCATTAAGATATGCTTGTGCATGGTTTTTGCTCTCCTGCCCTTGTTATTTGCCACCTTGCCACAAACTGTGTCAATACAATTTCTTAGGGATCTAATGAAGTAGATGTTGGCGAACACTAAAATACTAGAGTCTTTTTTATTTATTATGATTTCGTATATTCAGTCGGCTTTTTGTAACCAATCAACACAATTTTTTTGTTTTTTTTTCTTTGTGGGGTTTTACGGCTCGTAGAATTCGAAGTCATTAGAGCCCTCAAATTCTGTATTGGTAGAGAAAATGAAGGCACGTACTAATATAAAGCCAACATGACTCTTTCCGCGTGTGGGACCCGCCAAATGACTCAACCACACCCACCAAAACCCTTCTGAATTACAATATATCAAAACATACAAGTCAACAACATTACAACGAGGAAAATGGAAGATACACTAGCCCTCGCAACCTACTAGCGTCGGGATCGAAAAGAACAAAGGTGATCAAAGAAGAACAGGAAAGAGAAAGGATGGACCCTCGCACAAGTAAGTGGAAGTAGTTTCATATTCTAATTGTCTTATTTGTTTTACATAGTTGTAAAGGAGCGTAATCCTATTTTGTTTGGATATATTTCTTATTATTTCGCAGATCATTACTCCTCTTCTCTTTAGTTATTCTAAACATCGTCCTCCAAGTTGACCATTTTTACAGTCCCATTAATTATAATTTGCAATATTTTGTTAACAATTCAAAGGAAGACACATGTCTACTTTGCAAACAAAGCTTCTTCTCCATTAACCCCTCCCATTTAACACACGCAAAGAATTTCGAAAATATACATCCATAGTAAAATAGATAGATCACACGTATAAATACATACACACATATTTTCCTCAAACCAATAAGCAGCACGCCATGGCTTATGAGCAACCTTTCATATTCTCATAAAATACAATAGTCTCTAAAGTACAATTTAAAACTTGTTTCCTTTTCTATTATATAAACACATAAAACGCCTATCTAACACAAGATGATAATCTGATGCGAAAAAGCATTTCCAATTACTAAACATAAATATTTCGTGTTTATTAGATTGAATTACAGTTTTCACGGCGTAAAGTAATGAGAGGGGAAGTCTGTTGGTGGAATACGTCTACAAACATTATTTGGGACCAAACCAAGTGATGCGAATTGCTGAAGTTATAAGGAGGATAGAACTATCGAGATTGGCCTATTTGGTCTGGAACAACCACGAAACTACAAATGCTTAATAGATTGACGTTGCAACGTTCCGAGCTCAACAATCAATAAAGACGACCAGCTTTCTTGTATTAACTTATTTATGGGCGAAAAGAAAAATGAAAGACTGCTTGGGATGTAGCGTTACCCACAGAGCGTTAACGAAACTGTAACTTGGGTCAAATCTTGGGACGTAACTATGGGGGATAGGTGACTATAGACGCATTACCATTGGACTCTTATTAGATATTGAACAATGAAAATCGCAATTGATGAAAGGCTTACTCTGGAATGTTTTCGCACTTTTTTCGCAATACATTTACATGTGAAAGGTAAACGTAATATACATTTGTATAATATTCTTTGAGTATTATGCTGACAATTCAAGGCGTTGCGATTTGTGTAGCGTATTCGCAGTATTTGACTACATATTTGAGTAACTAGTTAATTTGATGTCCTTACATGATCCAAGCAATCAAATATCACAATAAAGACAAATACGTGTTCTTATACCACGGGGAGGTCAAAAAATTCATTTTCTTTCCGCCAGAAAGAATGGGACAATCCCATTAACTCCGATTTTCTTCATTGGAGCTTTACTGCTCGCCGACATCGAGGTCATTAGAGGCCTAAAATTCTGTACAGGTAGGGAAAATGCAGTTACGCACTAAGGAGAGCCAACATGACTCCCCCCGCGTGTGGGACTCGCCGAATGACTCATCTATTCCCACTAAAAACACCCCTGAAATACAATATGTACAAACATAAGAAGAAGGGGAGAAGAGAAACAACTGTTTCATTTATGTTGCACCGATCAGGCAGTTCAGACGTATCAATTTTGAGATACCTGTTAAACTCTTTGTAATGGACTTTCTATACCAATTAAGTTCTTTATTTAAGTTTACTAGTTAATTTTAGTCTGTATCTATGGATGTGTTCTGTAGTTTAAACTTATAATAGCAGTGATTTAGCAGTGATTTGGCAATAGTTACTATTGTAAAGTGTTTACACCTTATAACTTATAACGTAATTTAAAATGTTGTTGTGTAGAGTATGCAACAAAACAGAAATAGGAACTGAACATAAAAATTTTGTTAAAGAGTACAAATGATCATATGAAATTACAAAAAAATGAATGAAACTACGGCTGAACTGAAGAAACAGACTGAAAAACAATACAGTATTTAGAGATACTTATGGAACTGCTGAAAATGAAGTATGAAAAGATAAGATACTGCTTTCACAGGATAGGCAAGATGAGCCAGAGCAATACTCTCGGAGGAACTGTGTAGAAATACAGGGAATTCCAGTTAAGAATAATGATATGATACAAAACGGTTAAGGATGTGGGCAAAGCCTAGTGTATGTAAATTCACGACTCAATGATAGTTGCCTGTCACACCCTGGGGGAAAAGCCTAATTCCAGAGAACACTCTGGTATAATTGTTAAATTAGTAAGAAGAATGGATGCTGATAACATGCTAACCAAGAGAAGAGTTAAAAGGGACTTCTCCACCAGACACCTGAACCTGTCATCGGACAACCCAATATAAGTGACTGAGTCACTAACCCCTGCTAGGAGAAGAATGCTGAACAAGGCGAGGGAGGAGAAGAGGAAGCAGGGTTACAAATGGCTGTGGGTGCGTGGTGGGAAAATATTCTTAAGGAAAGAACATAATGGACTAGTCACAATTGAAAAATTCCAAGCTGACTTCAGAAAAATTTAGGTACTTAAAAATTAACTTAATTGGTATGTTTTCTTTATTTGTTATTACTTAATAAAAATAAGTAGATGTTCGAGTAGTAGAAGTAACAGAACTTAAATAAATTATAAGAATAGTATTGATTTTCTCAATTAAAGTGATAGTATAGTTATTGTATGTCAAAATATTAGCAGTTTGAGGGCAAAGTTTGATTTGTTCAGGCTGAATTGTCTGCGTTTTCGTATTTACTTAAAATAATAGTATTCTGAGAAATCTTGATTAAACATAATGAGATACAATTATATCAAATTCCAATTAATTTTCTACATGTTAAAACTAAGGAACAATATAAAGCCGAGGGGAATAGCAAGGTACATGGCAGTATTAATGTAACTGAGCCAATGCAAGTGCATTTCAAATCAGCTGATGTAATAACGCTTACTGTGAAAGTATTCGGTTGTCAATTTAATTTAATTGCTATTTATAGAAGTCTTCAATATCTTAGTACTATGTTGTTGATTAACTCAAATCATATTTAGGAGAACATAGTATTAAGTCATGTAAAAATATAATAATTGGAGGCATAAATATTAATATTGTAGATACCAGTTCTTTGATTAGAGAGTATAAATACAATTGGGTTTGGAATGGAAATAAATCACTAATTAATAAGATTACTGAAAAATCAAAAAAAAATTGACCATGTTCTTGTAAAAAATTTAATAAGAAGAATCGAGTGGTTGAAGTGGGAGTAGTTGACAGTCGTGTAAGGGATCACTATACGACGACTGTGATTATGTGAGTAGATGCCTATCTTAAGCCGTCTGTCTCGGTCAAGGTTGCGCAGGATTATTACAGAATCAATAATGAACAGCTGATTTAAACCTTGGATAGACATAGATACTAGTAAACGTATTAAAATTAGAAATAACCTATTAAAGACATTGAAGAAATTTCCTCATGACGAGGAAAAAGGGAATCAGGAAAGAGATTATTGAAGTAAATTACAAAATTATATATGTTCTTTAAAAACCATTATTTTTCTTTAGGAAAACACTAAAAAGCGTGGAGAATTTTTAAGGATGTATCAGGTTTAGAAGAAATGCAATGACTATATAATATCCTTAAAAGTAAGACAGTATAGCTCCCTGAAATGGTAGCTAATTAATTTATTAATTACGTTTTGCCAAATGATGGGAAATTGGGTAAAAATATAAAGAAACTAAGTTATTTTTATTCTGTGTAATATACAAATTGTTTTAAAAAGCAAGGTATTTCTAAGTCAATGTTTTTGTGACCTGCAACAGAGAGTGACCTTGTTATTACAATTAATTCCTTTAAGGCAGATCATTCACCAGGGCTTGATGGTATTGGTACAGCATGTGTAAAAGAATTTCATAATACGATATCTAGAGCTTTCCCTTAAATTGTAAATTTAAGTTTCGAAACGTGTAAATTCCCAAAAATAGTTGAAATAAGCTGTAGTTGTACCAATATATAAAGAGGATTTTAAAACTTCTTGTGGTTATAACCAATATCTTTATTGGCTACATTTTCAAATTTATTTGAGAAAATTGTGAATCAAAAACTATTAAATTTCATGGTAGATACAAAATTTTTCAGTTAAAATCAGATTGGGTTCAGAGAGGGAACATGTAGAGAAAGCTTTACTTAAATTTATGGATAGAGTTGCTCATGGAATGAACAATAAGAAAAGGATTACAGGACTATTTTTAGATATTACTTAAGCCTTTGATACAGTACATCACGAAATATTTCTTAACACGTTATGTGATATCCGAATAAGAGGGATTGTATATTTTTGGTTTAAAAGTTACATAACAGGGAGGAAGCAATATGTTAGAGTTAATGTTACAGATAGCCAATTTAGTGAAATAAAGTATGGAGTACCCAAAGGGTCAGTTTTGGGAGCATCTCTCTCTCT